>CM065909.1:48015000-48435000 GCA_033439115.1 Firmiana major
AATGACAGTGGTGGAAATGGAAATGGCGGCGAGATTGAGGTCACCAAGATGGCCGGCGAATGCTTGAGTTATGACAGTCATGGAGAACATGGCAAGGCGGCTGAAGATGGAGGGACCTGCAACTAACCATAGCTTCTTTGATTCAACCCAGGTTTTGCTTATCAGATTTGACTCTTGAGGCTGTTGTTGTTGGCGGTGGAAGTTCTGAGTTTGATCTGAGCTGGAAGGAATCAAAGGGTCTTCTTCTTCTTGCTGTATCGAGCCCATTTCTTGGGCGTCCGGCCGTCGGCCTCAGCCTCTCTCTGTCCTCTGCCGGCACGAGATAATGAGAGGATGTGGCTCGGCCCTTGGAGGCTTTGGTTCAAGTCGTAAAGAAAGGTCCGCAATTGTTGTATTGATCCATGAAAATGGGCTGGCCTTCCTTCAACTCCAAGCTACATGCATCACTAGAATTTTGGGATTTTTTTTTTTTTTTTGGTGAAAAGTGAAAGCTTGAATTTTAGTTCACTCTAAATTAAATTGATTCGATTTTTTTTCCACATTTATAAAAAAAAATGAATTTTATATTTAAATAAAAAATTCGAAATTTACTAAAAAATAAAAAACAAATTTTCAAAATTTTATTAAATGCAATAAGGTTATAAATTTTATTTTGTAATTATATTCATTAAATCTCAAAAGTAAGTAAATAATGATCCAACTGGTAAGTCTTTTAAATTATAAATGTTTCGAATATTTGTCATTTAAATAAATTCAATTAAACATTTTCAATAAATTAAATTATTAAACTATAAATATTTTATAAAAAATATTTTATACCGTCAAGATTCTAGTTACAGTAAAATAAAAATTTAAACATTTAATTTCATACGATAAAATATCTTAAACAATTTTTAGTAAAATTTAATGATTTATTTAAATATTATCCTTAAAAATCCTTACCTCTTACAAAAATCTAACTCTATCTTCGGATTTGAGGTAGGGAAGGAAAAAGAAAGAAAAGTTAAGTAAAATAAGAAAATGTTGAAAACCTAATGATTTGTTTAGGAAAATTTTTAACAAATAAAAGGAAAGAGAAAAGGGTGACTATCCCTTGCTTTCTCTAAATTTAGTTTTTTTTTTAATACTCTAATTTGAGATAAAACGAAAAGAAATAAAACTTTAAAAAAAATTACAAATAAAATATTAAATTTTATTTTATTGTATTAAAAAATTTAAAACAAAACAAACTATAATAAAAAAATTGTATTAAATCTTTCCTTTTATTTTTCATTACTTAATAAAAATTATCAATATTACTTTCCTCATTTAATTAATTTTAATTATTCAAATAAATAAAATATATACCATTTTCTTTCCTTCACTTTACATTCACTTCCTTTGCATCCCTTTTCTTTACTTAATACCATCCAAAACACAGTGTAGTGCCTGCCAGGCTGCCACCAATGATTAGCCCAGCTTGTCGGCGGATGAACTAGGGTACTGCCGCTTCTGTAAGCTTAAAATTAATTAGTGGTATGATTAGGACAGCAAATTTTCCCATTACTTTCAGTTTGACTCATTAAAATAAGTCAAAATTTTTAAATCTTTTTTGCTTAATTAATTAGTGGTATAATCTTAAGATTTTGAATTAATTAACGGCTACAATTGGATTAAACCAAACAAAAAACGAATTGCTTATCCAAAACTATATCAATTTTTGGTCATGGAAATCAAACCATCTTACGTGCAAGAGAGGCATATTCCTAAATTGCAGGAAATTAATTTATATAAAACTTATATTTGATGCATGTCTTAATCATATTATAGCATATCATTAATTAGTAAATTTAATAATATTTATATCTAAACAATTTTTATTTCAAAATTTATAATTAGGTAATATGGTGTAATTTTTTTGTTTAAACCTCTCGTATCCTGTAATCATATTAAATTCTGATTAATTCAAAATTAAATATCTATCAAATCCCATAAAAAAAATGACTCTTCTAACATTTTTTGTTTCATTTATAAAATTCAAACTCGTGACTTTTTTTAAAAGAATCAAATTGTTTACCACTCAAGTCAACATATGTTGATATAATATATTATAATTCAATTATATTACATGAGATATATAAATAGACAGTCATTAAATATAAATTAAGTTACATAATAGTGTAAAATATGTTTTCTCTAAATAGATTATTGGCAAGTATTGTCTAATTAATTGGAAGCATTCCCTCCGAGCAGAAATGGACAAGTACAATTATAGACCTTGAAATTGTTTAATCTTGTACCTAACAAGAAAAGTCTAGCCACCGCAAACTTACGTCAGAAATTTGTTGAACCACGTGGCTTAATTAAGCATATGGAAAATCAAATTTTGCTAGCTACATAATAATGATGTTTATTAATTAACATACATTATTAGTAGCCAATTTCAAGTTGCACTTAAGAATTATGCAACCACGTTTGAGTATCATGACATTAAAGAAATCAAGAACCCAAAATAAAAACTTTAATTAGAGTCCTTGATTACAAAAAAATTATTAAATAAATTTAATCTATCACAGCATAACAATTATTTTTAGTAGTTATTAAGGATTGAATCTACAAATATTCTTTATGAACCATATCATGAAGATTTTTAACTTTAAAAAAGAAATATAAGTATTAAAATTCAACCTTCAAGAGTGAAAAACTTTTTTTTCTTTAAAAATAAAATATAATTATTTAAATAATGATTAACTTGATAAAAATATTTTACATTTCAATTTATTAAATTAACCAAAGAAAAAAATTTCATAGTTTCATCCCGGTTGTATTTACACATTTTATAAATAAAGCGATTATGAGTAATGTATATATATATATATATATATATATATAGTGCAGCTTAATGGGAATTAATCAAAATATTATAATCCTCTAAACTTAATTTAGGGTGGAAAGCAAAAGTCATCCAATTTTTCAATGCAAGGACAGCTAAAAACATGTGCAAAATCAGATTAAAGACCTTGAACACCTCCAAAGCGTACAGCTCACAAGTAGTACAAATAGAGGCCATCCGCAGCCGGATATTGTACCAATTTTTAAGTACTGCTTAGGTGGATAGGAACACCACATTTTCACGAAAAGAAATGGCCTATCTTTACCAGTCTCCCCCACCACCATCACCACCTCCTCCACCAAACCACCACCACCACCACCACCACCACCACCATCACCACAAGCCACCGCCACCACATCATTGTCATGGCCACCATAAGCCTCCGCCGCCACCACCAACTTATCCAGTGTCTCCACCAACCCCGACAAATGTCCCAGTATCACCACCAAAATCAACTCCAAATGGACCACCACCATCACATTATTCGGCTCCTCCAAAGCCAAGTCCAAATGCACCACCACGATCACATTATTCCGCTCCTCCGAAGCCAACTCCAAATTCGCCACCACGATCACATTATTCCGCTCCTCCAAAGCCAACTCCAAATTCGCCACGAACATCACAATATTCCGCTCCTCCAAAGCCAACTCCAAATTCGCCACCACCATCACATTATTCCGCTCCTCCAAAGCCAACTCCAAATGCGCCACCACCATCACATTATTCCGCTCCTCCAAAGCCAACTTCAAATGCGCCACCGCCATCACATTATTCCACTCCTCCAAAGCCGACTCCAAGTACCCCTTCTAGTCCAGCTCCAGTGCCCTCGCCACATCCTGCAACCCCAACTCCTCCAAGTAAGGCATCACCTCCTAAACCCTCACATCCATCAAGCCCTGGTAAAGGTCCAACTCCACCACCAAAATCACCACCAGCAGCTGCACCTGGCCCATACATTGGTGAAGCACCTCCTACTCCCTACAAGGGATCACCACCTCACTCTGCACCACCAGCAAAACCACCAAAATCTTCGTTACCTCCATTCTCACCACCATTCCATTACGCGCCACCACCAAAACCTACACACGGTGGCTTATCTCCCGCACCAACACCAACTCCTTTCGGGACGACCCCGCCTTTCCGTTCTGTGCCACCATCATCAGACGTATTTACAGGACCACCACCATCAGGAGGAAACCACACAACTATTATCGCCGTGTGCGTTTCGCTCGGTGGTGCCTTTTTCCTTGCATTCCTTTTGGTTGGTCTCATTTGTCTAGCAAAAAGGAAAAAGAAGCCAGTAATGGTCCCTGCAGCAGCACCTTGCTCTGATGAAGAACCTGAACAAGCCTGCGAGACAACCCCAGCAAACCCATATGCAGAACAACATGCGCACGATGCTCATACTCACCAGCAAGCTATAGGAGCCGGCACTGTTGGTTCACATGTTGGGGCCTCGGGTAGCCCTCACTATGAACAAGGGTTCGGTGATGGTTCTTCTCATCACCGAGATTGCTAATTAAAATAAAAAAATAATTAAATTGCTAAAATAAAAAAATTGCTAGTTGCATATGAAGCTCTACTTTGTCTTTGTGCCAAGTTCCCTTCATTATTATCGTTCGTTCCTTGAAGGCATTTTAATAATAAGTTTAATTGATTGCTTGAAACGTGGTCGATGACCTATTGCAGGCTAGCCATCAATAATAATAATAATATATTTTATTTGTGTAATGTGGTATTTTCACTGTATATTACAAACCGCGAAGCTACCGTGTCATACTTGGATTGTAGTCAAATCAAAGTGATAAAGAGATTAATAAGGATTTCTCTTCCCCTTATCATAATTTGGCATCACTAAATCCATATAAATTTATATATATGAGTAAAAAAAAATTCTTTGTAAACTTCAAAATTTTCTATTTCGTTTTTTTCAAACAAATCATTTAAATTTTAAAATTTTGGACCTTAAATGTTAGAGTGAAGTTTTTTTGGCAAAAAATAAAATAAATGTATTTTATTGCAAGACCTGCCCTTTTTAGTAGAACGTATTTCAATTTCTATATATCAAGTGTAATTTCAAATTATAAATTGGAATATATAATGAAGTGTAGAAATTATAATTGTAGGTTAACTCCCCCACATACTCTTAGACCTAATAACCCACGGAGGTTTTTTTTTTTTTTTTCCCCAAAAGTAACTCATGTGGTTTATTAAATTGTAATGAAAACTATGAAATTTTGTAAAATTTATTTATTAATTCTCAACACCCATGCATCCATATATAATCTTTAAAGTAATTGTTTTAATTCGATTCCAAACAAAACAAACAATTAGAATTGTTTTATTTTTATTTTCCACAACACATTCTTATGGTTAATATAGCAAAGTCCCCTTCTAAAGGCTTGCTAATAGAATTATAGAATCCAAGAGTCCTTATCTCAATGATGGGGTTCAATCTTTTAGCCATGTTCAAATCTCCATGGAAAATTGTATCTTGGTCATCAAAATTAATATTGCTGAAATGTTATGCCCATTAGATAGCAAGGATAATATGTCTTCTGAGGACAAGAGTACGACACCTTCCTGTGAGGCGCAGAAAGCTAATAGGTCTCTTGGTGTCAAAGGTAAGGAGAAGAATATCACCAAAAACAGTTCAACTCCGAAGGTTGCTGAACATTCTCTTGGTCAGACGAGTACATTGAAGGCATAATCTTAAAGTTGAAATTCCGCAAATTTATGCTCTTGCTAAGAACAAAAATGGAAGAGTTAATGAATTTGGAAGTTGGAGTGATAGTATCTGGATTTGGAAAGTGGTTCTTAAGAGAAGATTGTTTAGTTAGGAACTATAGCAGTGGGACGAATTTCCATCTACCCTTAATGAATTCAACATTTGTAGTCATTTAAGGGATTTGATGATTTGGAAGGGATCTACAAGTGGGGAGTATTCAACCAAATTTTACAGTAAGGTTGTTATGAGTTTCACACATAAAAGGAGTTTGCACTGGAAGATGATTTAGGCAGGTTATGCACCATCTAAAGTAATGTTTTTCTTGTGGCAATTACTAGAAGGCAAGTTAGCAGTGAAGGAACAGTTGGTGAAAAGAGGAATGCTTCAATGGGGAGAGGCTGCTTGTGTTTTCTGGAAAAAAAAAGATTGAAATTGTTGAACATCTCTTCTTCACGTGTGAAGTGAGGTAGAAGATTTGGTCGCTTTGTTGTTCTTGCTGGGGTGTTCGGTGGGTTATGTATAAAATTCTCTTGGTCATTCTTGTCCTGTTGGAAATTTGCTATGGAAAGGAATAGCTCCACCAAGCTGGAACTTTTCTGTTGGAAAGCTGCTATAATGTATGTCTACCTGTCAAGGAATTTCTGCTTAAAAGAGGTAGCTCTTTAAGGCAGGAGATCAATTGCCCTTTCTGTTCTGGTATCGAATCTGCTGACAATTTTTTGCTTCATTGCTAGTTTTCATTGGTGATCTGGTGCTACTGCTGTAATTGGTGGGACATTTCTTGGGTGATTCCAAACTCTTTTAATAATCTCTTCTTGTCATGGAGTTCGCTGTGTATTAATAGAAGTCAGAAAACTGTTTGGGATTCCCTTTTTTATGCTCTATCTCTTGGACCATTTGTCTCGCAAGAAATTATCTTATTTTCAACAAAATTCACTCCACTCCTGAACACCTTTGCCAGCTTATTCGCATTAGACTGGGGTGGTGGCTTAAAGCTTGATTTCCTGACCATGACTTGCTGTTACTAACAGAGAAACTACAGGATATTTCCATACCGGGTAGAGTTAAATGTAGTAGGAGAAACATGTTTCGCAACCAGCCCCTCATGGTTCTTGGAAATTCAACGCGACAAGTATTGGTGGAGTTCTTAAAAATGCAAATGCTGATGTTTGTCTTATTTTTTCGAAGGACATTGGACTCGCTGACTCTAATTTGACTGAGCTTTTAGCTGTGGTGAAAGCTTTATTAATAATTGAACAAGCTAAGCTAAATCCATTTTTCTAATCTTATCATCGGGAGCGACTCGAAGGTGGTGTTATCGTGTGATTAAAAAGAATCAATGAGACTCCATGGAAGTATCATAATCTAATCGACAAACTGCATAACTTTTACTCGAGTCTGGAAACCATTGTTTTTAATCATGTATTTACAGAAGCTAATCATTTTGCAGACTGCCTTGCTAAAATGGGAGTCAATAAATCTTCTGACGTTGTAGCCTGGTTATAATTTTCTCTTTATCAATAATATTTAACTTTCAAAAAAAAAAAAATCCCTTGATTTCATTCCTCATGTGGCTAGATGGACTACCATCTAAGTAATGCAATAAGGTATGGAGATAGGATTTTTATGCTATTACATGGTTTTTATGGTTGGATAGGAATGATATGGAGTTTAAGGATAAGAGTTTTGGATGTTAGTCAAATGATTGATGCTATCAGAATCAGAATTGCTATGTGGTTTGAAGCCAGATGGCCTAAGAGTCAAGTGTCCGTGATGGATTTTATATGTAGCCCAAATAATGTTAAAGTTGGTAATGAGAAAGTTAAGAAAGTTGTATGTGCTCTACCAAGGTTACATTTTCTAAATTTATTGGAATTTCATATTCTAATTTTGCAGAATTACTTGCGGTTAAAGGAGCCTTTCTGATTTCTGGGGCATTAGGATGGGCCAAGACTCATAGGTTGATCATCGATAGTAATTCTATGACTGTTGTTAAATAGATCAATGATCCTCGGAATGCTCCATGGAGGATGAAGAAATTCATTAATCAGATTGAGTTATTTAAGAGGCAACTACTATTTTGAAAGATTTCTCATATACTAAGGGAGATTAATGAGGTAGCTGATAGTTTAGCTAAAGGAGTGAGGAGATCAAATTACCTTAATCTAGTTTTCAGTTAAGAGCAATTGAGGTCACGAAGTGGATGATCGGTAAGGAGTGTAAGTTATGGTGTTCTTATTTGGCAGGGTGAATTTTGGGTTTTGGCAGATTGGTTTGAGGATGAGCAATTTTACCAGAAGCTTGTTATTATTCTTTTTGTTGTTGCTGCATTGATAGGTTAATGATCTAGTGACGATTGTGTTTCTTTTTATTCTCTGTTTCGGGTGATGATGGTCATAAAGTGAATTGGATTGCGTCGTGGTGGTAAGTGGCGTACGCGTTGCTCAATTAATTACCTCAATCAAGTGTTTCTATGTGAAGTGACTGTTGGAGTCAGGTCTTTGGCAAAAATGTTATATTCTGCCTCTGTTCCTTGTGACGAAGTTTACTAATATTTCCTTACCATTTTATTAATCTATTTGCTTTTCAAAAGAAAAAAAAAAAAAAAAGTTAGCTTCGAATCCCCGAAAGGATCCAAAGAAGCTTTTGATCAAGGTGAGTGTTGGATTGACTCCAATGAGGGTATTGCATGCTTTGAAGAGCCTGTGTTATAGCTTGCACATCAAGAACTAGGAAGAAATCAAGAGGACATGTGACGAGGTTGCGAATTATAAGAAATGTCAGGTGAGCTTTGCAATGGGGAAGATTCTACTTAGCTAAGCAAAATTAAAAGTGCGGAGGATGTTTGTAGTGATAGCAAAAACATAGTTGATAGTTCTTTTTCAAATCTTGAAGCTAATGTTCATTTATAGATATTACAGTTAAAATTATGAACTTGAAAAGGATAAAAATGTTGAAATGCAAAAATTATAAATAGAGTTCGAGGAAGGTTCATGTTAAGGTAAAAACTCGTACCCATATTCATTCTTTCTTCATTGAAAGGGATATCTATATTTTTTATAACGATATACTGTTCATAAATTTTTTGCGTGATGATGTGTTTTTTAATAGAAGTAAAACAATCAAAACTTTGGAGGTCGTTATGTTAAAATCTTTCTTTTTTGATGATAATAAGGTCATTATCAATAAATGTTTGGAAATAAAAATGAAAGTGAAAGAGTAAGCATCTCAAGAGAATAAGTTGACGAGCTGATATGATAATATCTTACGTATTCTTTTATTTTTCAGCTCGATGAAATTACTCTCCCATTTAATGTACCTATTTGGTGAAGGTGGAACGTTCTTGTCGAGTTAATTTTTTTTTTTTAAGCTTTCAATGTATGGTAGACTCTTGTGTTTGCTCTGTTTTTAGAGTTTTGTTTTGTCCTTTTTCTTATTTATTCTTGATTCCTTGCTAGTTTGAAGTCTATGTGTTGTATTGTTTTCTTTTAAGGAGTTACTGAGTTCTGCACTAAAACCTTATGAGGCTTTTCTCTTGGGATTTTTACTAAAATAAAGTCTTTTTTGCCTATAAAAAAAATTAGACAATTAGAATAAGACAAATCGATAGCTTATTGGAGCACAATTTGGCTTTTTAGTGAAGGCGTGCTGCAGGAGTGATATATATATATTTGATATAATAATTTTTTTTCTAAGCAATATCAATTTTATTTAGCTAAAGGAGATTTACATCAGGCTATATGCCTTGATCGGTAATACCCCCATTATAAAACAAAACAAACGCCTTAGTCAACATCAAAGAAAACAAAGACAACAATTCATTCATCATAAACCCCAAATTACCACCTCTCCTCCACTTTGATCAGTCTTTGAGCCCAATTTTAGCTAAAAAAATTCAGCTAGAAACCTGGTAATGGCAGCAATAAGATGATCAAAATCATTTGGAAATTCACCATAGCACCCACGGTCTAATCTCAGCCTTCCTTTGGGACACACCAAACTAGCCCACTTTCACCAAGGATAAAATTGTCCACATAAAGCTTCATAAATCTCTCCTCTGTATGAAGAATAATGCAGCAGCAAATATCTCTTTTTATCAAGAATAATAATGTCCTCCAAATCCTATTTTTCTTCTAAACACGGACTCATTTCTTGCAAGCCATAAGGATCCATAATGCAGCAGGAAATGAAGCAATCCACCAACCCACTAAAACAGTGACAACATAAAATCCAGAATCCCACCAATCCAAAAAACCACATAAGTCTTCAAATAATAATAATATTACAATAACAAATACTTCTATATATGATAGGATCAATTATTTGTATCCCTTGATATGCTAAATTTAAAATTCTTTTCTTAGTGTTGATTATTAGTTGAGGTTTGGGGATTAATTTGAATTGATTAAAGCTCTATTTAGTAGGATTAAGAATAGAAAGGGAAAGTCATAAAGATGAAAAAGTAGTTAATATGATGGTTAAGTTAAAAAGTAATAAAATGGTTATGAAGTCTAATATTTAGATTAACAAATTTTTTCATCATTTTTCTCATTTTCATCTTCTTTTATCAAGTAAAAATAAGAGTTTCCTTGTTTAGGAAAATTTTGGGTTTACAAGTAATACGCTTGGGCAATTTAATTAAAAATTAAATTATCCAGATATATAAATAAAAAGGAACTAAACATTGGGCAATTTCACATTAATTTTGAGGCATATATAGAATAAGAAAAGAATAAACGTAAAATATATATATATATATATATATATATTTAAAAAATCTAGCATATAACATTTATCCTTAATTCAATCTTCGTAATTATCACAAATAAAACATAAACTTGCATTAATGTTGCATGTTCCATCAGCATAAACCAGAGATCGTCACTTCGTGCACGACATGGACATTTCCTTTGTTACTTTAACAAACAATCAAATAAAGCTCAATCCAATCAAACTTTATACTGTACAAATCAAGACAAACGAAATATAGTACATAAAATCAAAACTATAATGTGTTTTGTCCAACTGTAGAATTAACAGAGACAAGATCCATGTTGCTTCACGACAAGTAGCTTTCAACTTGGATGACCTTGTCAACTTTCACCAAACAAACTCCGCTGCCACCCATGTCTCATGCCAGATTAATTATATCGAGTACATTAAAATTATTGATTTAGTTATGCTCCTGAGGTTTGCTTATCCATGATCGCATGAACTTTGCATTTTCTATAGGTTATTATATTATATGCTACAAGAAGAACAGTGAAAATATAAGAAGTGGCAACTCGGGCTGAGCTAACTTCCAGGCCTAATGCACTTGGACAAGGCTTTTGAGCCTTCGGCTGGAGTCCTAAAGGGCTAAAACCAGACTGATTTTGCATTGGGGTTATATTTATTTATTTATTTTTTAAGTATAAGAGTCTAATGATTGAGTTTCAACATTTTTATTCCTTTATAGCCGCCATTCGTCTCCATCCCTTGTGGAAAATGAAAAAGCATAAAAGAACTTATGGTCATGAGCTTGGAATGAGTCAAAGATTTTTTTCATTTATACATGAAGAAATTCATCATTTCTTTTTCTTTGAAATATAAATTTTAAAAGGAGAAACTCCATCAATGTATGGTTTCAGTAATTAAGCCCAAGTGTACCAAATTTTCAAAACCTCTTTGATTTGTATAAGATTTGTTTGACTTGAAAGGATTCTACTAACTAAAGTTAAATTGATTCCACTATTAGAATTTTTTTGGACATTATATATATATTATAAATAATTCATTTGTATAAATTAATTTTCGTTTGATGCAGTATCAGTAAATAAATTTTATACATAGCCACTAACTCATTAATTTATAAATCTTAAAACAAATTTTTTTAAGAATAAATATTATTAAATTCTTCAATAAAATACATGATTATCTGATAAAATCTTCTTACAATTAATTTTGTGCATGAACAATCTGTATTATTAACAAATAAGATAATTATAGTACGCAAATTGCTAGGACATGTTTACGTGTACGATTCAAAGACATACAGTCTATTTTAATTTTGGCCAATTATTCGACAACATCACTCTAACAACACAACACACACACACACAAATATATATATATATATATATATATATATATATATATGAATAAAAAATTCAGTGAAAGTTGAATGGAATCATTTAATTGCTTATTTATCTGAAAATGCTCTTATAATTATTTAATGTATTGTCATTAAAAATTATATACTTCACAAATCGATTTAAAATAATAATACAATTCATTTTATTTTTTATATTTTATAAAAATGTTTGTTATTGTTATAATTTTTGAAATTTAAAAATTACAATAATAACGTAATGAATAATTTTTTTTATAAATTGTATTAATCAAAAAATTATATAATTAAATTAAAACCGAAAAAATCTAGAAAAAAAGCATGGCAGAGCAAGGGGCCAAAATCGACAATAATGAGTGTTACTGGTAGTGGTCCCTTCAAATTGAGTAGTGTTTGTCCTAAGCGCCAGTTGTTCAACGGTCAATTTTGGATGCTGCTGTATAAAATAATACTTCCTAGATAATATTTGCCCCAAGGTGAACATAGTGTACCGTGTGTGTATATATTATTTAAAATACCAAGGCAGTTAGCACATGAAGTATATTTTAAAAATGTATACATATGAAGTAACTACCTCAACCTTAAATTACTCGTATCCATACGATGGGAACAGAAATTGTCGTTAGAGTTTAAGACAATGACGACGGGATTGCCGGATCGATGGATTCTTCTTTATTTTTTTATTTTTTCCTTGCGTTTTGATAAAATGGATATGTATTTGATTTGTAGTATTAATAGATAAATCTTACTCAAAATATTTCATTAATCGGTTAATTTAACAATTTTAATTTTTAAAGATTTCGTTTTTAAAATTTGTAAATTGATAAATTAACAGGTAATAATTTTTATGTATCATTGATAAATTGATAAAATTCATAATTAACATGATATTAACATGTTAAATTTATGATTACGTATTAAATTTTGAAAAAATACAATGTCATCATAAATTTGACATGTCAGAGTTATACTTAATTTGATATGTCAATAATGTCAGAATTCATTTGTACAAAAATAACGGTTGTCAGTGATAGTTAACAGAATTATACTTAATTCTATAATTTTGATACAAATAAAATATTTTTGAACTGATTTCAATGCAACAAAACGTTAATAATTTAATTTCATGTCACTCTAAAGATTAAAATCTTATAAGATTATTAATCATTTTATCTTTTTCAACATCAACAAAATCAATCTCACTATCTATTTAAATTAACGCAAGTCTTATATACTCTCTCTTTTAAATAATTATAATTAAGCAATTAAAATATTAAATTTCTAATTTTAATGATCAAAATTTCGATTTTGATAAAGTCGAATTTCATAAAAGTGCAAATCATCGCGTTAAATTGATAGAAATATTGCAAAGTTAGGCAATAGGAAAGTTAATTCTATAAATGGGATACTCTTAAATTTTATTTCAAAATAAAAGTATTCTTACTTTATTAGACTCCATATCACCATTCCTTTCCATGTTACCATCTCTTTCCTTCAATTTCCACGCCACTCCAACCTTGCCTGAAGCGGAGATCAAGATATTGTCATTAATTTTTTTTTTTAAAAATTCAAAAAAAAATTTATTTTTATTTTTATAAATCATGAAATATTTTCATATAATATTAAATATAAAATTAATTTTTATTAGCACTTTATAATTTACATTAATTTAAAATTTTAATCTAATAAAATTTTAAACAAAAAACTTCCCATTATAAAATTCCTCCGTTATTTTTCTGTATCGATCAAACAGTTCTCTGTATTGAAATCTATTTTTCAACATCCTTCAAGTCTTTACCAACTAATTAACTGCCGTCACAAGATTTTCCTTTTGTACTTGCCTTCCATTTTTAAATCATGAGTGGATTCCAATTCTATACTCAAATAAATTTCTTCTGAAATTCAAACCTAATAAAAATATAAACCCATTACCTGGAAAAAAAATTTCATGCCTAAATATGAAAAGGAAATTAAAATCAAATAAAAACAATAAAGTTTCAACAAAATTACACTGTAATAAAGCTATCCATCAAGAACCCATGTAGTCTTTATGCAAATAAGATGAGTTTGTCATTTTTTCTTTTTATAGAAATTGCTTTTGTCGTCTTTGTGCAAATGAGATGAGTTTGTGAGTTTTTGATAGATATAGCTTTTAACAGCTTTAACTTATAAGTGCTAAAAATAGAGAATAAAAACTACGGGGAATTAAAATAAGAAAAAAATTTAATAATCAAATATATCTTCAATTTATTGTATAGAATGAATTGGAGTCCTCAACTTTAATTACACGCATATCAATTTAAAAACTTCTATTTTCTATAAATAAATATTCAATATTTCAAAACTATGCAATTAAGTATAGATCTGTTGAATGATATTAATTTCTTTTGTATTGCATAAATGACATACTGTGATGCCCCAAAAGCGCAGAAATATGTGCTAACTTTTTCCTTTAATTTTTATTTTCTTACTTATATTATATTCTTATCCAGTGTATGTTACTTTATTTCTTCCTTTATTTATTCTTTTAAGTAGTTAAGGTTTGCCTCAATTTCTGCAGCACAACCTCTTATATCTTAACTTACCTAACGCAATTACATTTTATAATCGCATGCAATTGGTTTTTTTTTTTAAACTTATTACTTTTCGATTCAATATCTTCATAACTAATTCAATCATATTCCTACTTCAAATCATCAACAACTTTTTCATTTACTTCCCAAACCATTTACATACCAATCCATAAGACAATTGATTACATTCCAAAAGTATATATATACAAACCAGTATTTGTACATTACCAATATCTAGAAATAAATACCAGAGGATATACCTGAGCATGTACTGAAAGTAGTCTTAGAGGCTCAAAATTCGCCAGGCTACTCAAGTACTTCGTAAATGGCTGAGTAGTTCTATTGCAGTAATCTGAAATGGAGGAAAAAAAAAGATGAGTTTCTGATAAAACTCAGTAAGAAAAACATTTAAAGAAATCTTGACAACCCTAAATTTTTTTATAAATTCAGGGTTAACATACTTTTCAAAGCTTACATACTTACATTAAATAAAAAGGCATAACTTACTTGCTTATTGTAGTAAAACAATATAAATCATAATTATTTATTCATTTTGAAGTAAAACATACATGCATACATACTTCTTTAAATTTACATATTTACTTACTTTGCAACAAAACATACTTACTTACATACTTATTGAGTCAAATTTCGCATACTTACTTACATAAGGCTTACTTAATTTCTTTAATAATTCAAAACATTCATACATTAAAACATGAAGACTCGCTTATGTCCATATAGCTATCATGCAAACATGAATCATCCTCCGTAGAGGGAATAAAGTACCGATGGCCAGGGTAAGAGCTGTAGACTGGATTAGGGTCATACAACAATTCTGACCTAGTATCTGAATAAACGATCACATAGCTAGGGCACAGGCACCAGTGGCACTCATCGTGCAGGTACGAGATACTACGAAATAGACACCACGTGTAGCGAAAACAGACACCACAAAAGCGAAAACGGACACTACACGGGTGAATCTGAACTGACACTACGAGTGGCGGAGCTAGGCACCACAACTAGCGGGCATAATATGCACACAACATACACTATTGAGGTAGCCTATAGTCTTAGAAAATCTTACTTGTTTTCATACTTACTTAAAATCATATTGAAACTCAAATCGTAAAATCATATAGATTCGACTATAAAATATTAATATATCAAAACTTATATATCATGGATAAAAAGCTCGATTTCAGGATTAAATCGGGGTTATGACTTTCGAGAAACTCCTATTGGGACGACTCGAGTTTTTTCCTCGAAAATTCTTCATACGTTCATCAAGTCATTTTATGAAAAATAAATGGATACAGGAAGTCAATACTACTTTAAAATTGCATCCCTTATCTAAACGAGGCGAGGGCAGCACCAATTCGTCGGGTCTTGGGTTTACTTCGTTTTACGTGTCGGTACCTCGAGCTACTACAAACAACTCCATTAGTGTTCAGATCATCTTTATTTCATATTCTCATACATCTATAACTTAAACGGGGTCAATCAAACCCTTTTTCGACCATTTTTCTATTTTCTCGATTTTATCGATTAAAGTGTCGGTTTAAGCTAATTTCGGTAATTTTGTTCTTCTAACTTCAAATTCATAAACTTAACAACCTAAACACTTATTCAAGTCCAATTCACACTTATCAACATGTTAAATTTACTAATTCTTACATTTTTCCGTTTTCCACTGAATTAGGCTATAAGCCAGACTTTTTTAGTATTATTTAAACAGTCTACAACATCAAACTCAACCAAATTTCATCCCTACCTTATCATACAAGTGCTGGTCGAACTACATATCACTCTAGAAAAATTTTCTTCAAATTCCACTTAAGCAAAAATCGTTCAAATTCAACCAACAACAACATATCTCAACATCATCATCTTCCAACAATTTCTCACATTGGTTGATCAACTTTGACCAATATTTTTTGCTCCAGCAAAGATTCGCAACTGTAGATCAACATGTATACAATTTAGAATCATAAAAAACAACCTCAAAAACCAACCAAAAACTTTCAAATTTAAGTTTTCTCTCTTATCCGAAACATGACAGATTCTGTCTATGTTCTTCTCACTAACTTTTCACCTAGAAAATGAGCTCCTTTAAGGCTGAATTTTTTTATATGTTATAAAGGTCTTAAGATGGAAGATTTTATCCTCTTGACCGAAGTCTAAAAGTGGCCGAAAGGTGATCGAAAAAATCGCAGAAGTCTGAGCTAGGAAGGACGCCTGCGGCAGATAGGATGGGTTGGTTCTCTCTCGTCCAAGGTCAGTTTGGGGTGTTCTTTACTATTCCAAAAAAGTCTACTAAGTGTATTTTTATTCTGGAAAATATCAAAGTCAAAGGCCTTCTGGAAGGTCTCCAAATTTGGCAATTTATGATGGGTCAGCATATTTCTAGGCTAAGGCAGTCTGCTGCCCTGTTTTGTAAAATTCATGAAAAATATTTTCAGCCCATTTTCTTTCAAATTTCCACTTCTTATGTGTTGTACTAAGTCCCTAGTATATCCAATAAAAATTTTGGATCCACTTGTTTAAGAAAAGTTTCCCGTTTGAGCCTATTTTACCCAATTTGATCATTACCGATTGAAATTGCTTAAAACTTTTTGTTTACTTCAAGAATTAATTTAATCACCGAAATCTCGATATTTTCACTCAATTTTCATTCTCCAAGTAAATTATGCCTTATACTAATTTCCTAGGCTTCAGAATAATTTTCACTATTTTCTAGAATTTATTCCGAATGTATTTCACTTACTAGGTCCATTTGCTCGGTTTAGTGTAAACTCGAGTTTTATTAGTTTTTTCACTCCCAATACCTTAGTGTCACTTTCTATCAACCAAAACATACATATAAATATACTTTCTTGAAAAATACTTCAATTTGAACTCTTACCTTGAAGTTCGTACCTCAAACTTCGTGCAACTATTCCAAGTGTCTCAGTTACTCCGAGTCCTATATGAATATTTAGGTAAGTTGTTGAACTTCTCATCTTAACTTTTAAATAAATATTAGTATAATAAAAATTTAGATTTCACACGTAACACATAACAACTCACAAAACTATCCATATCAATTGCTATGTAAGATGTTCAAACGATAATTAATGTCATTTAACATATTTGAATTTAATTACGTTATTTTAAAAAATTAAAAATTTATTTACAAAAATAAAAATTTATGAATTGATTTACATGTAATAAAATATTAAAAATTTATATTTATTTCATGTAAAAATTTGAAACTACCACTAAATATTAAGTCTAAATAGAACAAGAGAAAGGGACAAAGAAGATAAAGATTAAAAAATGTACATCGAAGAGAGAAAATCATATAGTTTCGACTATAAAATATTTATATATCAAAACTCATATATCATGGATAAAAAACTCGATTTCAGGATTAAATTGGAGTTATGACTTTCAGGAAACTCCTATTGGGGCGGCTCGAGTTTTTTCCTCGAAAATTCTTCATACGTTCATCAAGTCATTTCATGAAACTAAATGAATATAGAAAGTCAATACTACTTTAAAATTGCATCCCTTATCTAAACGAGGCGAGGGTAGCACCAATTCGTCGGGTCTTGGGTTTACTTCGTTTTGCGTGATGATACCTCAAGCTGCCACAAACAACTCCATTAGTATTCAAATCATCTTTATTTCATATCCTCATACATCTATAATTTAAACGGGGTTAATCAGACTCTTTTTCAATCATTTTTCCTACTTTCTTGGTTTAACCGATTAAAGTGCCGGTTTAAGCTAATTTTGGTAATTTTGTTCTTTTAACTTCAAATTCATAAACTCAACACCCTAAACACTTATTCAAGTCTCCAATTCACACCTATCAACATGTTAAATTTACCAATTCTTACACTTTTCCGTTTTCCATTGAACTTTGGGTTATAAATCGAACTTTTTTTGTATTATTTAAACAGTCTACAACATCAAATTCAACCAAATTTCATCCCTACCTTATCATACAAGTGCTGGCCGAACTACATATCACTATAGAAAATTTTTCTTCAAATTCCACTTAAGCAAATATCGTTCAAATTCAACCAACAACAACATATCTCAACATCATCATCTTCCAACATTTTCTCACTTTGGGTGACCAACTTTGACCAATCTTTTTTGCTCGCAAAGATTTTCAACTGTAGATTAACATGTATACAACTTAGAATCATCAAAAATAACCTAAAAAACCAACAAAAAACTTTCAAATTTAAGTTTCTCTCTTATCCGAAACATGACAGATTCTATCCCTGTTCTTCTTACTAACTTTTCACCTAAAAAATGAACTCCTTTAAGGCTGAATTTTTTTATATGTTATAAAGGCCTTAAGATGGAAGATTTTATCCTCCTGACCGAAGTCTAAAAGTGACCGAAAAAATCGCACAAGTCTAAGCCAGGGAGGACACCTACGGCATAAAGGATGAGTTGGTTCTCTCTCGTCCAAGGTCGGTTTTGGGTGTTCTTTACTGTTCCAAAAAGTGTATTGAGTGTATTTTTATTTTAGAAAATATCAAAGTCAAAGACCTTCTGAAAGTTCTCCAAATTTGGCAATTTTTGATGGGTCAGCAGATTTTTGGGCCAAGGCAACCTACTGCCCTATTTTGTAAAATCCATGAAAAATATTTTCAGCTCATTTTCTTTCAAATTTTCACTTCTCATGTGTTTTACTAAGTCCCTAGTATATCCGATAAAAATTTTAGACCCACTTGTTTAAGAAAATTTTCCCGTTTGAGCTCATTTTGTCCAATTTGGTCATTACCAATTGAAATAGCTTAAAATTTTCGGTTTACTTTAAAAATTAATTTGATCACCGAAATCTTGATATTTCCACTCAATTTTCATTCTCCAACTCAATTATGCGTTATACTAATTTCCTAAGGTTTCAGAATAATTTTTATTATTTTCTAGAATTTATTCCAAATGTATTTCACTTACTATATCCATTTGCTTGGTTTAGTGCAAATCCGAGTTTTACTGGCTTTTTCACTCCCAATACCTTAGTTTCACTTTCTATCCACCAAAACATACTTATAAATATACTTTCTTGAAAAATATTTCAATTTGAACTCTTACCTCGAAGTTCATATGTCACACCCCGTTTTCACATTTAAATCATTATTATTTCTTCATATACTCACATAACGGAGCAGACAACATACCGATGGTTGGGCACACGAGCCGATATTGACTTTACACAATTAAATATAAACCGTATATTATAGTTGAATTTTTTTATTCATATATGTATTTACATACGTACGTTTACATCCCAATAATTCTTAATATACTTAACTGTGCCGGACAAGTTTAGATACAAAAACGAAATAAGTGTATACCTTTGCACACAATGGAGTGTGGGCTGTCAACTGCTCAAGACTAGCGCAGCTCTCAAGACTTAGGTAACTCTGTGGAGTGGAGGAAAAAAAGGGTGAGCTAACGCACTCAGTAAGAAATCACGCAAGCAGGTAGATAACTATACTACCTACATGCACGTCATGCAGAAAATCTTTACTTTCTCAATTCCAACTGAATCACAAAACCACACACGTATGCTTTCTCAAAGTCATGTCATATCACAAACGAATTTCTCAAAACACATGTTCTCATAAATCTGATTTAAATAAAATATGAGACAAATCAAAATCTCGAAAATTAAATCAGAATTCATATAAGTATGGAGACAAAGCAGAGCATATGAAAACGAATAGACATATGGCCATAGTCATGGACTCCATGCAATCACGGATCAGGTGTGTATGAATGTCCCCGGATGGCTGAGGATAGGGGATCAGTCTACCCATCAGATACAAACAAGCAACACGGTACCTCGTACTCCATGTGCGTCCACACGGTAAATTGTATTCCGTGGACCCCAATATCTGAAATCAGCGAAATTAAGAGTGCCCGTCCAACGGGTCTTATCATCCCATCTCCAGCTATATCAATACTGAGTCTCCAAAAATGCACGTGCGGGCATATCAATCAGTGTGACACCCAGTCTACACGAGGCTCCAGCACGGCTTTATCAAATCGCGTGCGAGGATCAGTGCAACCTTACACAGCCTACACGACGTCTCCAAACACAGTTTTATGCACATCAAAAAATCAAAATCTCGTGCGAGCAAAGCTCCAGCACGGTATCATGCACAAATCATGTAAAGTCTAGTGCGAGCAACGCTCTAGCACGACTTTAATCTCAAAACTGATAGATGGCTCGATGCACATAAGGGGCATACAAACCTCAACCACGGAAGGTAGTACCCACTTGAGTGAGAGAAAACATTTTCTATCAAATCACTCATGAAACACTTTTTATTCTGAAAACATTGCAATTTAATGCAGATAATCAAAATTAGAGCCATTCTATCACCACTTATTCACAAAACATGCTTATTCATGTAAAACACATCAAAATAGGTCATTTCGATCATTTTCATATTTTTCGTACCTAGGGGTATTTTCGTAATTTTCTCATATTTGGGTACTATTCAGATATTTCATATTCATACTCTATACGAAAATTTAGGTGTAAGTAAACGACGATAATATACGTACAACTATCTCTAAGAGCTTACGAAATCCCTTACCTCGAAATGTGTCGACTGCGAATTTTAATTCTTGATTTATCCGGATCACGCAGTCTAATTGGCTCCGGACGTATTCTCGAAAGCCAAATCTTTCCTTGGTGGCACGTAAGTCGAGATCCACTCAAACTCGTACACGTCGCCTACAGTTTTTTCGCTACACAACAATATATATTTAAACCGGTTAATTTCGATCTAATATAAATTCACATTAATTATCCGAAAAATAATTCGATTGATTTTCGACCACTTATCGGTCTACTGCTGTGCCGAGATAACACTGAATTTATTTTTCCAAATTTTTTTCTCTCTCCTCTTTCTCTCTCCTACTGAACCGGTTCGGACCGGTTCAGCCTCTTTCACACTGAACCGATCTGAACCGGTTCAGGTGCGATTTTCGCTGTTCGTGGTGATTCCGGCCGGTTCTCAGACCGCCTCTGGTGCCGTTCGGCGCGCCTCAGCCTAGATAACCTTCGGTCAACCAGGTCTGGGGTAAATCGGCGCCAACGCCGGCGATTTCCTCACTTCTCTCCCGCTGCTGTCTCTCTCGTGATCTCCCTCTCCTGGCTTCGCCGGCGGTCATCTCCTCCGTCGATGGGTCAGCCGGCGTCACCTCGTCCTTCTCTTCCTCCCACGCGCTCGGTCTTACTCCATGGCTCGCCGGAGGAAGGAGGGCAAAGGTCGTCGGCTTGGGGGGGGTTCGCGCGATTTTCCAGTTTTTGTTTTCTTTTTTTTCGTTTTCCTTCTTTTTTTTAATCTTATATATATTGTAATATAATACAATATATATACCAAAATATCTATAAAACAAAACATATAATAATACAACAATATCTTATAATTTAAAATATAATAATAATAATAATAATAATAATAATAATAATAAAACAAATATTATTATTAGTATATTTTATTCCCATAGTGTATTTTATACACTAAATTTTATACATCTTTGTACATATATTTTATTTTATTTAATTCCACAAAAATATATGCACATTCTATTTTATTTTCTTGCATTTATTTATCCCTCCGAAAATATTATTTATTTATTTTTTATATTTTCGGGATAAATTGCCAAATTGGGAAATTTTCGATTTATCGTTTTCGGATTAACTTCCCTTCTTGGACTCCCTATATTTTCGCGTCCTGAATCCATATTTTCAGTCCGTTTGACCTAATTTCATTCGGTTTGTCTCGAATTTGCTCAATTTCTTATTTCGGTACTTTAAAGCACTTAGCTTTATTTATTGATTAAAATGAACTTGTAATTGCATCATTCCTTCTTTATTAATTAATATATCATATTTACACGATTAAAATGATATATTTATAAGAAAAAATGCCAAGTTCGGGTCTTACATCATATCTCGAACTTCGTGCCACTATTTCGAGCGTCTCAGTTACTCCGGACCCTATATGAATATTTAGGTAAGTTGTTGAACTTCTCATCTTAACTTTTAAATAAGTATTAGTATAAAAGATTTTGGATTTCACACGTACCACATAACAACCCACAAAACTATCCATATCAGTTGCTATATAAGATGTTCGAATGACAATTAGTATCATTTAAAATATTTAATCTTAATTATGTTATTTTAAAAAGTTAAAAATTTATTTACAAAAATAAAAATTTGTAAATTGATTTGCATGTAATAAAATATTAAAAATTTATATTTATTTCATGTAAACAATTGAAACTACGACTAAATATTAAGTCAAAATAGAACAAGGAGAAAGGGACAAAGAAGATAAAGATGAAAAAATGTACATCGAATAGAGAAAGTGAAGAGTTAGAGCAATTGAGACTCGAGAGAAGGAGAGAGAATCTTATTAAAATTTCTTTTCAACGACTTTTTTTTATGGGATTTCAATATTTTGAATTTGGAAAAAAAAATTGAAAGAGATAAACAAAAGAGAAAGAGAACATAATGAATTGAACATAGAATACTAAGGTGGAGGTTAATTGACTCAAAATATATTTATTTTGGAATAAAATTTGAAAACTCCTCATTTATGAAATTAAAATTGGAAATTACTTTGTTGGGTTCATATATTAGAAATTATCCTAGTTTAAGAAAAAAAACACCTTTAAGTAACGGATAGATGTTGAAAAAAAAACAATTTTCCTTCATATACGTTGAAGTCCTTGGAGAAGACAAACAATTTGGTTATTGAATTAGTTTTCGTTTTTTTCTCAAGAAAAAAAATGTTTAACAGATAAAATGAAGATAAGAATTAATTTTGTGGAAATAAAACTGAAAAGATGAAAAACTAAAGAAAGAGGTAAGTGAAAAAATATAAATAGATTACTTTTAAACTAATGTCATGCACGAAAACACATTCATAAATCAATAAATTTATATATAATGTATTTTTTATTTAAAATTTTATAATATAAGTAGTTTATCAGTTGTAGTAAGCATGTGCATTAGTTTTTCATGAAAACTAAAGTGGTTTTATTTATACTGAATAGTAAAAGATATTTAATTCTTAAAATTGAAAAAATATATTTTTTTAATTTTAATTTTTATAAGTCAATATAAGGATTTCGAAATAATAGGATATTTGAAAGGAAAACGTAAAGCAATTATCGTTTATTTGAAAAAAGAGATAAAAAACAATTGAAAAAAAATTGAGTATTTAAAATTTTAATGTGAATGAGAAAGTTTAAAAATTTTAAAATTTTAATCATTATATGCAATATCCATTAATAGATATAAACAATTATTTTTTATAA
The DNA here is from genome assembly GCA_033439115.1 of Firmiana major. Classification (NCBI taxonomy): domain Eukaryota; kingdom Viridiplantae; phylum Streptophyta; class Magnoliopsida; order Malvales; family Malvaceae; genus Firmiana; species Firmiana major. The sequence continues at coordinate 48,038,640 of CM065909.1, forward strand.
AATACGCTGTAGAATATTTATGTTTTTATTAATTGTGCCAGCTTTTTTTATTATTATTATTATTATTATTACTGTTGTTGTTGTTGTTGTGTTTGCTCTTCCATAAAGCAACAAATGTAAATAGATTTTATTTTACACTTGGAGTTTCAGGGCTTTGAACCTCCAAATTTAAATAAGTTTTTCATAATTTAAGATAAATAAAAATATAAATATAAATTTAAGAAAATACAAATTTAAAGTAAGTAAAAATTTAAGATAATTCATTAAAAAATAATTTATTTTTATAAATTTTAATCTGTATATATAAATAAAAAAACAATAAATATGTAGACTATCCATATATGATATTATCTTCTTTACCAAAAGTCTTGGCTATTATATATATATATATATATATATATATATATAAGATTATTTGTTTCCATGTGTGTGCTTTGTAAAAAGGATGGAAAAGTGAATTAAAAATATTTTTTTGGGTATATTTTACTTGGTAAAATTGAAAAATGAGAAAAAAAATAAAACAAATTAACCAAGGTAATTTAGCATTTTCATCTTATTTACTTACATGATTTTTTCTTTTTTGAATTTAGAGAGATTGAACTTTTATGAGCATATAGGAAAACTCATCTCTCATACGTTTCTTTCTTTCTTATTTTCTTTTGTATTAAATATTTTTAAATTTTATTATCCTTTCATTTTTTTTTCAGCTAACAAGCACAGAAATATAGTCAAATTGATGGTAAAATGGATTTGAAGTTAGATTTGCTAAAATGACCGTTTAGATTAAACAATATCAGACAACTGCATTTCGGCAAAGTTTGGTCAAGGATTACTGATATGATTACCTCACTTTTGATTCTGTCCATTTCTTTCTTCATACATTGATATAAAGCTCGACCTGCTTTCATCTTGTACTCTAAAGCACAACCACATGACTGTTGTTCTTTATTAAATGCTTGTAACTCTCCGCTCTCCATACATACAAAAGAGATAATCCATTTTTCTCTGCAATTAATCATGGAGATCGTCAAGGAACCTAAACCAGACACCAACATGAAGAAAGCTCTCCTGGTAATAAACTTCGTCATCCTTTCTATAGGCAACTGCGGTGGTCCACTTCTGATTCGCCTCTACTTCATCCATGGAGGAAAACGAATTTGGTTCTCGAGCTGGCTTCAGACTGTTGCTTGGCCTATCATCCTTTTTCCTCTTGCCTGTGCTTACATGCACCGATCCGAGACCCAACCCACTTCGAAAAACAAGCTTTTCTTCATGAAACCTCCCCTGTTCGTTGCCGCCGCTGTTATTGGAATCCTGCTTGGCCTTGATAACTATTTCTATTCCTATGGCTTGGCCCGTCTTCCCGTTTCAACTTCTTCTTTAATCATTGCCACACAGTTGGTTTTTACAGCAGGGTTTGCTTTCCTCTTAGTGAAGCAAAAGTTCACTTCTTATTCCATAAACGCTGTGTTTTTGTTAACTATAGGAGCAGGTGTCTTAGCTATGCATACGAGCAGTGACCGGCCGGCAAACGAATCAAACAAGGAATATGTATTAGGATTTCTGATGACCCTGGCTGCAGCTCTTCTGTATGGGTTTATCTTGCCTCTGGTGGAGTTAACATACAAGAAGGCAAAACAAGAAATCAGCTACGTCCTTGTATTGGAGATTCAGATGGTGATATGTTTGTTTGCTACTGGTTTTTGCACCATTGGGATGCTGGTTAACAATGATTTCAAGGTTTCTTTTATCTTTTTCTATTTTAGTTGTTCCTCTTACAGGCCAAAGTGTATTCAATTCCATCTAAAGATGAACGAAAACTGTTGTTTAGTTAATATCTAGTTATTGAGATAAAAGGGTAAAGCACAACTCAAAGCCTCTTGGCTATGATTTTTTTATTATTTTATTTTTTAGATTTAGAAATCCCTTTCTTCATAGTAAATTTGAAGCCAACTTTGTCAATCTTGATCATGACAAGGGTTTTTAAGATAATCTATTAGGTCTAAAAGTCACTGGCTTGAAAGGAAAAGCTTTTTTTTTTCCCCTTCTTTTGGTATAATTAATTAAAATATTTGTGAAAATCTTGGTATCACGATAATATTTTTTTATTATTTGAAAGTCAAAGTCTCACAGAGCTCATTTAACATAGAAAGAAAATTGTGAATATATAATCCTCTTCAGATATTGTATTGTAAGAATTTTATGTATTAATTTGTCTTTCTATTTAATTAATTAACACATTTATAAATTTATTGTCGCTATGAACGGCATTGAACTGTTACATTTTGCAGGTAATTCCAAGGGAAGCAAGGGAATTCGAGCTTGGAGAAACAAAGTATTATGTTGTTGCGGTTTGCACTGCAATAATATCGCAGTGTTTCTTCTTGGGAGCAATAGGAGTGGTATTTTGTGTTTCATCTTTCCTATCGGGTGTTATAATTGCAGTGCTATTACCCGTAACAGAGATTCTGGCAGTCATTTGCTACAAAGAAAAGTTTCAAGCAGGGAAAGGTGTGGCTCTAGCACTCTCTCTCTGGGGCTTAGCTTCATACTTCTACGGTGAGATCAAGCAAACCAAGAAGAACAAACGAGCTCCTGAGACGGAGATGCCATCAGTTGTTCCCAATCGGCTGGAAAGTGTTTAAATATATGTAATCACAGCAATTCCAAGTTCCAACTTCGCTTATAGAAATATTGCTCGATCAACATATTTGCAAAAAGAAGAAAGAAAAACAAATAATACTAAAGGTGACCAACCAAATAGAAAGAGCATCAATTGCAATTTCCTTATTGTATAAAAACTCAGACACTGTAATTAATATTCTGTAATAGAAATTCTCCAATCTGACACATCAAAAATCCACAAACTGTAATTAAATACTTCAGGGTAGATTGAAGAGACCAAGCACATACAAAAGCATGACACCAGAGGCCGGAGAGTGTTTGAAGAAATCCGAAAGCCCAAGAAAAGCCTGTACAGAAAAACCAGTCCAAGAAAGTGGACCATCGCCACAAACAGCATAAACAAAAAGTCCCATAACAGACAACCACCAGGAAAAATCAAGACTCTTAGATTCAACCCAGGTTTTGCTTATCAGATTTGACTCTTCAGGCTGTTGTTTTTGGCGGTGGAAGTGTTGAGTTTGATCTGAGCCGGAAGGAATCAAAAGATCTTCTTCTTCTTGCTGTATCGTAACCATTTCTCGGGCGTCTGGCCGCGAGCCTCAGCCTCTGCCCTCTGCCATCACGAGATAATGAGAGGCTGTGGCTCGGCCCTTGGAGGCTCTGGTTCAAGTCTTAAAGAAAGGTCCGCAGTTACTGTATCCATGAAAATGGGGCGGCCTTCTTACAGCTCCAAGTTACTACATGGTACGTTACTTGATTTTTTTTTTTTTAGTGAAAAGTTAAAACTTGAATTTTAGTTCACTCTTAATTAAATTGATTTTATTTTTTTTCACCACATTTCATTGAAAAATGAATTTATTGTTTTATTTTTTTGAAATTTAGTATAAAAATACAAACAGATTTATATTTTTTATTAAATAAAACAAGGTCATAAACTTTTATTTTATAATTATAAACTCATTAAATCTCAAAAGTAAGTGAATGACGGTCTAATTTTGCCATTCTCTTGGTCGTGTTCTGTTATGGTGAAGTAGTTGATCTGTTGTTTATTGTAGGCGTTTTTATAAGAGTGCTCTCTCTTTACGAGTTCTTGTTTTGTACTGGTTTTGAAGTGTTGTTTCTTAGCATCTCCAAACCTTTTTCTTTATCATTAATAAAATATCTTATGATTTAGGAAAAAAAAACACGTTTGGACTCCAGTCCACCACCGTTGCTAAGTGAGGCATGATTGTGAATAAATTAAGTCTCGTTATTTGGTTTTTAATTGAAAGAGCTAGCTATAGTCATAGTTTTTATATTAATATGGAAAATAATAATAATAATAACAATAAAATGATTTGCATTTCAATAATTACATTGGAACAAAGCAAACTAATGCCAGAAATAAGTTGATTCATCCAGATTTGATAATTTTAGATACAACATGAATACACGATATCAAAATAATATGAATAAAAAACATAAAAATGATATGAGATGACATGAATTGAAATTAAGTAAAAAATATATGTAAATATGATAAAAACCAAAAAAAATAAAATTTTATATTTTTCATGTAGATACAAATTTTGATATGAAATTTTCGTATTTTATACGATACAAATATAATTTTATATTACACGAACACAAATTATAAATATGAAATATCATGTCTACCTTAAAAAAAAAACAAATCATACTACTTTATACATGTCCAACTGGTTATATGGTCGATAAATCAAGCAGGTAGATTAAATATTATTCCATTAATAATTATAATTAGTTTATATCTTAAATATTAATTTAAATAATTATGGAACCTAATTTTTAAAATATAAAAATTTCATTTTTTTTTAAGTTCAAATTTTAATGCTTACATTTAAAACGAAAGCCTCGTGATAAACAAAAATAATAATAATTTAAGACTCTCAACTCTCAAATTAATCGCTCGCTTAAATGGAGAGGGCAAATACTAATTAAGTATAGCTATCAAATGTTTACATATATATATATATATATATATATATATATTTATATATTTTGAATAGTAGATTTTTATTAAAAATTATAATTATAATTAACATATTATATTTTATGTACAAGTAATTATAAAAACCATTTTACTTAAATTGAGTAAATAATTATAACTAATTAAACTGATAAATAAATAGATAAAATTCAAGCTCACTCGAGATGAAACATATTTTACATTGTCTTTATTGAATTGAAGTATAGATAATACAATAATAATTATATATATTTGAATTGATGATTATTTAATACACTGTCAGTTAAACTTTTAGACTTTACAAGTAAAGTTAGAATTGTAATACATATTAATTTGAAATATTAAAAACGTAAAAAAAGAAATATTAAAAAATAAAAATAAATTGAGGTATTTATAACCATTTTAACTAGGGGTGTAAATAAGTCAATCTATTTGTGAGTTATTTGAGTTCGACTCAATGATTACTCGAGTTTGACTTATTTATTTTCGAGTCGAGTTCAAATATTTTAATACCCGACTCCAGCAATTGACGAGTCTAATCGATTTTTTTTAAATATATATTTGTAATATATTATATTAATATACTATTTTACTCTTATAATATGTGGTTGACCATGAACAAATCCAACTTAAGGGGTCAAGTTTGAACGACTTGAATATTCTGTCGAATCAAACTTGAACTTCAAAAGCCGAACATGAGTTAAATTTTGAGTCTCGAGTTTTCGAATCAAACCAAACTTAAACTTGATATTTGATCGTTTCAATTCAATTCAATTACCTTGCTAAACTCAACTCTAAAAATTAAAATTTAAAAAATTCATTAGTACTCTATTAGGTAATCATAATAATCCTATTTAAATATATATTTAAACTTTCTCATGTATTAAAACCAAATAAAAGTTCAATAATTGAGACCAAATTAATTTCCTCACTCCATCAAATATTCCAACAAAAAAAAAAAAACTCGTGGCCTGGAGTTGAAGCAAGGCAAAACCACGAACTTTTGGAAGTTAGTTAGCCACAACAAAAAAAATCTCACCCATAAACTATTATTCTCCATTTTTAATCAATCAACTTTCTTGACGAAGACCAAAAGAAATGTAGTTCGATGCTACTTTTCTTGGTGAGGTTGGGAGTTGAATTGGCTCACACTAATGTCATTGTCGTGAAAATTTTCATTAAAAAATAAAATAAATAAAGGTTAAAGTTATTTTTTTCTCTATTTTATAATTTTTTATTTTTAATTATATTTAAATTATCATTTTATTTTTATAATTTTATCGAAATCAATTTCACCTCATCGAAGTTAATCTTACCGTCCATTCAAATTAGTCCTAAATCTTAGACACTATGTCAACAATATCTTAATTGAATGATTAATGAAAAGTTGTGATATATTGTAAAATTTGAATTTAAATCCAGACAATCTCACCACTATAATCAATTATTAAATATTTTTCTTGCAACAATAAAATACACTTCTCATTAAAATAATAATTATTAAGCAAATCAATTATGTAATTAGAAAATTAGATTCCTAATCAAAATTTCGATATTGATAAAATCGAATATCATAAAAGAGCAAACCATCGGAATTAAATTGATAAAAATATTGCAAAGAAAACTTTACAGAATTAATATTCTAATGGAAAAGAGGCCCTTGAAACTTTGTATTAGAAAAAGACATTTTTCCTCTTTAAAGTAAGAGCTTTTTTCTCAACATTTTTTTTTCTTAAGGTAATCTGTAAAGTTATTTCTATACATGGGATACTTTTAAATTTTATTCCAAAATAAGGTGCCTTTTTTGTAGACTTGTATTTTAAAATTTTTATTTTATTTACTTAAATGAAATATTTTAATCCACTTAAATACCATGTTACATTCTTTAAATTGTACCAATGCCACGTCAGAATCTCCCACAATACTTGATTAGACTCCGTATCACCATTCAATTCCATGTTACCTTGTTTTTCCTTCAATTTCCACACTTCGTTTTCTTCTATAAGCACATGGCCACTCCAATCTTGCTTGAGTGAGTGGAGATCAATTATTGTCAACAAATTAAGAAGAATAAATCAGGTAAAAAAATTCCTTCTTTAATTTTAGTAACGATCAAACAATTCTCTGCATTTAAATCCATTTTTCAACATCGTCCAAGTCTCTTCCAACTACTTGACCACCATCACAAGATTTTCGTTTTTGTACTAGCTTTCAATTTTTAAATCATGAGTAGATTCCAATTCCTTACGCATCTAAATTTCTTTTGAAATTCAAACCCAAGCAAATATAAAACCCATTTTACAAGGAAAAAAATTCATACCTAAATATGTAAAATAAATTAAAATCGAATCAAACAATACAAATTCAACAAAATTACACTGTAATAAAAGTTATCCATCAAGAACTCACGTAGTCTTTATGCAAATAAGATCAGTTTGTAATTTTTTTTTTTTTTTATAGAAGTCTTTATGCAAATAAGATGAGTTTGTGAGTTTTTTTATAGAAATTGATTTTAACAGCTTTAGGTTACAAGTACTAAAAATAAAGAATTAAAACTATGGGGAATTAAGATTAGAAAAAGAAGATTTAATAATCAAATATATTTTTCATCTTTTACACAAAAATGGATTTAAATCCTTAATTTTTATTGCATCAAATCAACTCCAAAACTTATATTTTCTACAAAAAAACTGTCAATATTTTAAAATCATGCAATTAAATAAATCTAAATATGTTAAATGATATTAACTTCTATTTTTATTGTACACGTGGCATGTCACATGACAACTCACTAATCTATCTATGTCAGCTGCCATGTAAGATGTCCAAATGATAATTATTGTTATTTAACAAATTTAAATTTAATTATGTTATTTTGAAAAATTAAAATTTATTTATAAAAAAAGTTATAGAGTGATTTGCATAGATAAAATGTTGAGAATTTATATTTATTTTCTGTAAAAAGTTGTAGTCACTTTAGATATAAAGCCCCCCAAAAAAAAAAAACAAGAGAAAGAGAAAAAGAAGATAAAGATAAAAATATACATCGAAGGGAGAGAAAATGAAGAGTGAGAGCAATTGAGACTTAAGAGAAAGGGAGAATGAATCTGATAAAAATTTATTGTCAATGACTTTTTTATGGGATTTCAATATTTTGAGAATGATTTTGGATAAAAATTTTAAAAGAGATAAACGTGCAAAAGAGAAGGGGAACTTAATAAATTGAACAAAGAAGTTAATTACTTAGAATAGAATACTAGGGTGGAGGTTAAATAGTTAATTGATTCAAAATATCTTTATTTTGAAATAAAATCTTAAAACTCCCCATTTAAGAAATTAAAATTAGAAATTGTTTTTTCTGAGTCCATAAATTAGAAATTATCTTAGTTTAAGAGAAAAAAAAACTCCTTTAAGTAATGGATAGACGTTGGAAAAAAAAAACATTTTCCTTCACGTACGTTTAAGTCCTTTGAGAAAACATATAATTTGGTTATTCAATAAGTTTTCTTAAAAAAAAAAAAAAATTTACTCAATAACCTAAAGATAAGAATTAGTTTTGTGAAAAGAAAATTGAAGAGATTAAAAATTAGAAAGAGAAAAAATAAAAAAGATAAAAAAAAATATTTTAAATTTACAATGCACAAAAATGCATTCATAAATCAGTAAATTCATATATTATATAATTTTTATTTAAAATTTTATAATATACTAAGTAGTTGATAAGTTTTGGTAAGCAACATCTTTATGGAACAAGTGCATTAAAGTGGTTTTATTTATACCTGTGAAGTATTTTAAAAACAACTGCTATAATGTGGAAGACTTGGCGAGCAAAGAGTTTGATAGGGATTATTGCTTGGGTAGACGGGCAATCCCTCTAGCGATAACGAGGTGGAGCTTGATGTTCCCTTTGGATCCCCTGGTGAGTAATCAAGCCTGTTGTGCCCTTAGAGTTTTCTGTTGGGTAAGACTCTTAGTGTTTTTGTTACAAGTTTGGCGGATATGGATGACGCTACTCCACGTGCTTTTCGAGCTGGGGTTTTACTTAAGGTGTGTATCTTTGTGTTGACTATAATATTTTTTTTTTCTCTAGTTTTGTTTTGCAATTATGGCTTGTGGACTAAAGGATATTGAGAAGAGGAAAGAGGAGGTTGCTCTTGCTGCTCGGGCGAAGGCGAAAGAAAAAAGGGCAATCATGGATGTATCTGTTACTCCTCTGACCGAAATTGTTATTAGGAGAAAAACCAGTGTCATGCCTTCCACCACCGCTGCTACCCAAACTACTGTGGTTAACCCGGCGGAAGTGGTTTCTACTCGCTTGCCATCCGCAAGGCCGTCACCGCTTGCTCGCTCGCCCGCCCGCTGTTAGGCTAAGATAGGGAAGCTGGTGGTTAAAATTGAGCAGGATCAGAAAACTTTGAAGGAGAAGGCAGTTGATAGGTGAATATCTGCCGTTGACAATGCAGGACAATCTGTTTTGTATGGTGTGCAGTTGCTATATAGTCCTCTGGACCTGTCTGCATTGGTCGGGGCTGCTCCTCGCCAACCTTCTGAGGACTTTGACGTGTATGATCATGATGATGAGGGCGAGCTGATAAAGTTGAGGGCTGAGGCTGGGATAGAACGCTTGGCTATCCCTAATGCTGCAGCTATCTTTAGTTCTCCAGCTATTACCGCTGAGGGAAGAGGAGTTGGTATAGTTGTTGCTGCTGCAAAGGTTGCTGATCCTGCTGTAAATGAGGTTCCTGCAGAAGTTAGGTGCAGGATGATCCTGTTTATGTCCCTGTGCCACCTGTTGTGGTTGGAAATGTTGATCCCCCGATAATTGAAGATCCAATTAATTTTGATGCTTTGGAGGTTGTCATAGTTGCTGATTGTGGGGCGACAGGTGGGGAAGATGAAGGGGGTGGGGCAGTGCTAAGGTGATTTTGTATGCTATTTCTTCTTCTTTTCTGTACGTTTTTAATTTAATTTTCCCTGTAAGGACCATGAGTGCCTTGTAAATGTAAGCGAAAGATTCATTGTTAAATGGAAATTCACTGTTAAATGAAAATTTTTATTATTTGTGTTTCTGTCTTACAATCGTTTTCTCTATGTTTGCTGTACTACGAATGGCACTGTTACTTGTTTAATGTGTATAACCTTTGATGATCTTTGCTGGCGAGGGGCTTTCGAAGTGCCTTCATCGGCGATGGTTTGTAGTGCCTTCTGTGGCGAATGACTTTTAGTGCCTCACTTTTTGACTTTCCATTTCTTTCTTCTTGTAATGATACAAAGTTTGGCATGTGCCTTTTCACGCACTTCGATTCAAACCTGCTTTTATATTATCTAATAAAACACAACCACAAGACTATTGTTCTGTATTAAATGCCTAGACTCTCCACTCACCATACATACGAAAGAGACACTCCATTTTTCTCTGTAATTGATCATGGAGATCGTCAAGGAACCCAAACCAGACACCACTAAGAGAAAAACTCTCCTGGTAATAAATTGCATCATACTTTTTATAAGCAACTGCAGTGGTCCACTTCTGATGCGCCTCTACTTCATCCATGGTGGAAAACGAGTCTGGTTGTCGAGCTGGCTTGAGACTGGTGCTTGGCCCATCATCCTTTTTCCTATAGCCGGTGCTTACATACACCGATCCAAGACCCAACCCAGTTCGGAAAACAAGCTTTTCTTCATGAAACCTCCCCTGTTCATTGCCGCCGCGGGCATAGGAATCCTGACTGGCCTTGATGACTACATCTATGCCTATGGCATGGCCCGTCTCCCCGTTTCAACTTCTTCTTTAATCATTGCCTCACAGTTGGCTTTCACAGCAGGGTTTGCTTTCATCTTAGTGAAGCAAAAATTCACTTCGTATTCCATAAACGCTCTGTTTTTGTTAACTATGGGAGCAGGTGTCTTAGCTATGCATACAAGCAGTGACCGGCCGGCAAACGAATCAAACAAGGAATATGTTCTAGGGTTTTTAATGACCCTGGCTGCATCTCTTCTGTATGGGTTTATCTTGCCTCTGTTGGAGTTAACATACAAGAAGGCAAAACAAGAAATCAGCTACGCCCTTGTGTTGGAGATTCAGATGGTGATGTGTGTGTTTGCTACTGGTTTTTGCACCGTCGGGATGCTGTTTAACAATGATTTCAAGGTTTCTTTTATCTCTTTCTATTTTATTGAGGAAGTGTATTCAATTCCATCTAAAGATCAACGAAAACTATAGTTTAATTAATTTCTAATTATTGAAATAAAAAGGTTAAGTACAACTTAATCTTTTTTTCTAAAACGTAGAAGCCCCATTTTGGATATAGTAAATTTGAAGCCAACTTTATCGATCTTGATCCTGATAAGGGTTTTAGAAGATAATCTAGTAGGATGAAAAGTCGTAGGCTTGAAAGGAAACGCATATTTTTTTTTTGGTATAATTAATTAATTAACACATTTATAAATTTATTTCTAGCTATGAACAGCATTGAACTGTTACATTTTGCAGGTAATTCCAAGGGAAGCAAGGGAATTCGAGCTTGGAGAAACAAAGTATTATGTTCTTGCGATTTGCACCGCAATAACATGGCAGTGTTTCTTCTTGGGAGTAACAGGAGTGATATTTTGTGGTTCATCTTTGCTATCGGGTATTTTAATTGCAGTGCATTTACCCGTAACACAGATTCTGGCAGTCATTTTCTACAAAGAAAAGTTTCCAACAGAGAAGGGTGTGGCTCTAGCACTCTCTCTCTGGGGCCTCGCTTCATACTTCTACGGTGAGATGAAGCAAACCAAGAAGAACAAGCGAGCTCTTGCGACACAGATGCCATCAATTGTTCCCAATCGTCTGGCAAGTGTTTAAACAGCGGTGATCCCAGCAATTCCGAGTTCCAACTTCGCTTGGCTGATAGAAATATTGCTCGATCAACATATTTGCAAAAGAAAAAAGAAAAAAAATTGTCTGCCACCTGTAAATTCATGCAGTTGTCCATTTCAGGTTCTACATCACAATCAAAGTAATTACTCAAGGGCCCGATGTTACCCGACAAAACAAGCAACTGATGCATGCTACAAAAATTCCACATCTATTAAATTCAAACCAACGACTCTGATTAAATTCCATATCTATTAAATTCAAACCAACTACTCTGATATTTTTTTTTTTTGAGGCTGTCACTGATTCAACCTTGGTCACTAGAACCAAAAGCCTGCATATTACCAACAGATCACACGGCTATAAACCATATTCTAAACAATGAAAATCAGTGATGTGATGACCTTAATGATAAGATCCGCTATCTCCTTTGGTTCATGTTGATGCCAAACTGATATCATTAACAGCTAAGATCTGGCAAATAATTGTGATATGCCCAGAACAAATGCGTCAAATCTGTACTCGTCAAACTATTGATGCAAATGAGCTCATAAAGAATGATGCAAATGAGCTCAGAAAGAATTGGAACAATAATCAGATAACAAGCATTATTGAGATGTACACTTACAACTTACTTTATGATAAGTTTGCTTATTAAACATATTAATTAACATATTTTTTCATGATTTAAATTATTATATATGTTTAATTTTTATATTTGACTTATATTTTTTATTTTGTATTGTGGATGAAGGAATATGAGCAAAATTGATTAAAGTTGTAAATTTTGATCAAGTCACAAAATCAGAAGATATCTTGGTATAAGACGTGGGCACGTCCAAGGCAGTGACAAGAATTGCAACTCAAATAGGTGAATTCAAGTTTAGATCATAGCTGAAGTTAACTTAACTAGTCTAAAGATGACAAGTGAAAGATTTTAATTATTAAGGAAGAAATATGCAATGACTGTCTTTGACAAGTGGTTGAAAAAGAAAAAAAAGTTTAATTGTAATCAAACTCAATCAGAGAAATTTCCTTTGAAAATAAATTATGGGACTAGGATATTTAGTATTTTATAGACTAAGAGTGGGAGAGGTTAGAGGAGGATCATCATCATAGACACATTCTACAATTCTACTATTTTGATTTTTCTTTAGGCTATTGAAAATTTCTTGGATGTTTTTCTCAATTTATGGCTTGCTAAATTATTTAGTCCAGCAAAAGGATAATTAAAGTTTTGGATTCTTCAAGAATTGTGAGATCTAAATAGTTTTATCTTGTTATTTTATATCTTTACAATTTATATATCTTCTGTGCTTATTGAAATTATTGTTTTGATTGATTATGCAAAAAGGGTCCTTTGTTCAATTGTCAATATAATATATCACAAATTAGAAACTTGAATTCGTAATTGTTTGAACATTCTAATAGAAGTGGTAAATAACATAATTGATTATAGATAGGTTTTCAATTCTATGTTATGGAGATATATAATCTGGCTTAAATGAGCTTACATGTGTGTTTGTTGGTTAGAATTGGTAGTCTCTCTAGTTTTTAATGATGTTGGTAAATTAAATCTTAAGATCGTATCTAAGGTTGTTTAACTGGCAAGATAAATAATTAAAGATTGTATCTTGATTATCGAAGAAGTAAGGAGGGATAGGTTATTAGGTCGTACCAATAACCATAACCAATTTGGTAAAGATTAAAAGAACTCATTTTTGCATCAATGATCAATTTCATGAACTTATTCTAAGATTATCCCTTTGGTTAGATGCTTTTATCATATTGATTTACTCTCAATATTTTACATAGCGATTTCTTTGCCTACATTTTAATTTATTAATTTTTCTTTTCATCTTCATTTTCACAAATCCCCAATTATATTTTCTTTTTAAATTTTTTGCATAAAAAAATAAATCTAACATATCTTTTGGAAAATGACCTTACTCAACTATACTACAGTTTTAATTTATTTTTGAGTAGAAATTATTATTGTTGGTCTTGACAGCCACCAATTTTTGGCCCCGTTGCCGGGGATTGGTTTTTAATTAGATTTATTTTGATGCCCCGTTCTTTTTGTACCGGTGAATTAATCTCGTACAATCTTGAGATTGAAAAGACTGCTAAGAGAAATAGGATGGAGGCTAAATTTTAGAAAGCACAAGAAGCTACATCTTCATCCCCTGGACTAAATTTAGTACTTGATTTGGCTAATTCACCTGGTGATTCTAAGACTGAAGAAATAATGGCTACAGAAGAGCAAACTTTAAGGCAGTTGGCTGCACCACCTGTCAATCAACAACCCCTCTGCATTCATTACCCAACTTTGCAAGCAAATTTTGAATTAAGATCGAGTTTGATCCATTTGCTTCCCAAGTTTCATGGTCTTGAGAATGAAGATCCTCACAAGCATTTGAAAGAACTTCATGTGGTATGTTCAAGCCTGAAGCCACAAGGAGTTACCGAAGAACAGATCAAAATGCGAGTTTTTTCATTCTCACTAGCTGATAGAGCAAAAGATTGGTTGTTTTATTTACCTCTTGGTTCTATAACCACGTGGACTGAAATGGTGAGACTATTCTTGGATGAATTTTTTTCCTGCTTCAAGAGTTGTCAGCATTAGAAGAGAGATATGTAAAATTAAGCAGAAAGACACTAAGACTCTTCATGAATATTGGAAAAGGTTTAAGCGACTCTTTGCAAGTTATCCTCAACATGAGATTTCTGAACAGCTCTTAATTTAATACTTTTATGAAGGATTGTTACCCATGGAAAGAAGGATGATGGACGCAGCCAGTAAGGTGCTATAGTGAACAAGACTCCTAGAGAGGCTAGAGATTTTATTTTCACCATGACTGCTAACTCCCAGCAGTTTGGATTCAGATAAAATATATCTCATAGGAGAGTAAACGAGGTAAATACACATTCTCTTGAGAATCAAATAACTAATCTAACATCTATTGTTGAACAATTAGCTATAGGAGTGAGAAATGTGTAACAAGTTAAAGCATGTGAAATTTGTGCTGCTACTAGTCACTCAACTGACATGTACCCCACACTTCAAGATGAACCTCAAGAGCAAGTTAATGTAGTTGGAGGATTTTTAGGTCCACCCCAAATAAATTATGATCCATATTCGAATACTTATAACCCAAGGTGGAGGGACCATCCCAACTTGAGCTATGAATTTCAGAACTTTCAATATAGGTAGCCTGCTCCATAACAACAGCAACCATCTTCTAGTTCAGGTATGTCTCTTGAAGAAATTGTTAAATCACTTGCAACTAATACACAACAATTTCAATAGGAGACCAGGACAAGCATCAAGAAGCTAGAGGATCAAATGAGTCAGTTGGCAATTTCAGTGAGTAGATTGAAATCTCAAGGAAAATTTCCCTCACAAGCGATCATCAACCTCAAATAGAATGTTAGTGCAATGACCTTGCGGAGTGGAACCATGTTAGGGGAGCCTAGCAAGACAACCCAAAAGCGCATTCCAGAGGAAGAAGCTGAAAAGGAAGTTGATGCATCCCAACCACAACTTGATCACCCTAAGGAACCTAATGGAGCGCAACAAAAAGTTTTGGCACCAATTCCTCATTTTCTTTATAGATCATCTAAATCTAAGAAAGAGGAAGAGGAAAATGAGATATTTGACATCTTTCGCAAGGTTGAGGTAAATATCCATTTACTTGATGCATTTAAACAGATACCTCGATATGCTAAATTTCTTAAGGATTTGTGCATCAACAAAAGGAAATTGAAAGGTAATGAATTTATAAGCATGAGTGAGAATGTTTCAGTTGTTCTCTAGAAAAAAAGTTACTTCCTAAATGCAATGATCCATGTATATTTACTATTCCTTGTAAGGTATGTAATGTTAAAATTGAAAGAGCAATGTTAGATCTAGGAGTTTCAATTAATGTCATGCCTTTGTCTATTTATAAATCTTTGAATGTTGGACCATTAAAAGAAATTGGTGTGATTATTCAGCTTGCTGATAGATCTAATGTTTATCCCGAAGGTGTTTTAGAAAATGTTTTGATGCAAGTAAATGGATTGATCTTTCCTGTTGATTTTTATGTGCTTAATATAGAGGATGATGACTCATCTAGATCTTTAATTTTGTTGGGAAAACCTTTCTTAAAAACATCTAGAACCAAAATTGATGTGCATGATGGTACACTCACAATGGAATTTGATGGTGAAATCATTAAATTTAATATCAATGATGACTATGAGAGTTCTAAGATTTATAAGGAAAAAATAAAGGTTTCTCATGATTGTATGGTTTCTAAGAAAAATTTTATGTTGGTCAGAAATTATACTATTTCATTCTAAATTAAAATAT
This sequence comes from Firmiana major, assembly GCA_033439115.1. Taxonomy (NCBI): domain Eukaryota; kingdom Viridiplantae; phylum Streptophyta; class Magnoliopsida; order Malvales; family Malvaceae; genus Firmiana; species Firmiana major. The sequence goes on from CM065909.1 coordinate 48,054,465, forward strand.
TTTCTAGTAAATTTCGTTCTAGATGGTTAGGTCATTTTATTGTTACTAACGTGTTTTCTCGTGGTGCAATTGAAATTCAAAATTTGGATACAGGTCAAATCTCTAAGGTCAAGAGTCATCACTTAAAGCCTTTTTATAAAGGTTTACAAGTGTATAAAGTTGAACGAATCGGGTTGAAATATCCAAATTACAATTGAGCATGGTCATGTCTAGCCAAAGACTTTAAAGAAATGCACTTTTTGGGAGGCAACCCAAAATTTCTCTGTATTTTCTGATTCGCAACTATTTTTTTTAATTTTTGTTGTTTTATTAGTAGTAGATAAGATTTATATTTGTCTTGGTGTTAAAAATAAATAAATAAATAAATTCAGAAGATGTGTTTTCACAGGGCGTGCCCACACCCTATTGATAAACCTCTTCTATAAAAAAATCATAAATTTGCAGAAGAAGTGTTTTCATAGGGCGTGGGCACGCCCTATCAAAAACGTTCTTCTGCCTCACACACACACAAAATAATAATAATAATAATAATAACATATGTGATTCTTTCCACCTTCAACTGATCCTTTTATTCACAGATACCATTGGTGTCGAGATCCACATACCGGCAGCAGCAGCAGTTCCGGCGCAACAGTCACTTATCCGGCTTCAGACTGCAGCCCATTCTAGCAGTCGCTCCTGCACCCTTTTTCACGGCCCAACAACTGTTCAAGCTTTTTCAGTTTCCAATCGACGACACCCACCAGAACCGAGACCAGTAGCACCCCTCTTCACGGCTCTAGGCTACAGACCACATACCGGCAACAGCTTGCGAGTCGCGCTAGTCCTCTCCCCAAGCTTCCAAACATCATTAGCAGCCGCTTTGCTCCTTTCTTTTCGGTCCTGACTACAGCACCTTTCGACTGCAGTTTCGGCGACAATCCTTCCACCAACGAGCCGCACCTTTGCCTTCCTCCTTCTCTCAGCTGCAGTTCAATTCCAAGCAGTACCCAAAAAATCGATCTCCCTCCCAGCTTCGAGACCCACAACCGGCAACAACTGATTTGGCACAAATCGAGACCAGCAGTATCCACTGGAGTCTATCCGCATAATTTTTTTCTTATTTTGGCTATATTTTTCAGAAAAAAATAAAAAAGAAAAAGAAAACAATAATAAAAAAATAAAAACAAAAAAAATAAAACAATTAATATTAATAATAATAAATTTTAGTTGGTGGTGACTGTTTTCCATAACCGACAAGTTTCAGCTATACCATTTTATTATTAACATTATCTGATTTGATGTAGTTATTTTTACTTATTGAAGATTAACGATCGCACGGTGTGAGGATTTTTCTATGGTTAGTAGTGGATTCTTCCTCTCGTAAGCGTGCTCGGATTGACAAAGTGGTGGAAATCAATGTAATGCTTTATGCTGCTCAATATCTTTCAGGGAAGTTTCCCAATTCTCTTGATCCTTTAAAGTTTATGAGCATTTATTTTTATACATTGGGAACAATGTATAGTCTAGGAGTAGGGGAGGGTCTTTAATTGTGATTAGGATCTTGAATTATGGTTTTATCATTTGTTTCGTTTTTCTTTCATTCTTGTTAATTTTTCATGAAAATTTTCGCAAATCAAAAAAAAAAAATTGTTCCAAAAGGTACATTAGTTATTGTTTGTGATTTCTTTGAGTTCTAGATTTTTTCAATGCTTATCCATGAAAAAAATGATTTATTTATATGCAAAATGGTTTTGAATTCTCATTAATACATTGTGATTAGTTACTTTTAATTCATTAGATGAAAAAGTGTATAGAATCTAGCACATATAACCATTTTTGGTGATATTTGAGCATATGAGCATTCATTACATCATGCTCTATTTACTTGTTTGTGTGATTGTCATGCATAGTTGATTATTTTAAAACTTGCTCTGTCATACATGTCTCAATCAGCTCCTTTGATGAGTAAGATGCAATAAATCAAACAAGGACATTTAGGTTAAACCATTTTTCTTGTTATTATACCTTTCTTTAAAAAGCCTACCCTTGTTATTATTAACCCCTAAAAAAACTACTTTGAGTTTGGCATTTTCTTTATATTAAACCACATTACAAGCCATAATAAACTTTTTTTTTGTTGATTTTTTCCTCTTTTTGAACCTTGAATTGATGAATCATATAGACTTATGCACATGAAACTTCAAAATATTTTTGGAAAGATTGCAACATGTTGAAAATTTAGTGTTTCAAGCTATTATTTTTATTAAGTTTTTCTCTTAAAAAAATGAAAAAAAAAGAAAGGAAAAATGAAGAAAAGAAAAAAAGGAAAAAATGATGAATAAATAAAGAGAAAGAGAAATGTAATTTTTATTGCTTGGCAGTTAGTTCTGAAAATTATGTGATTGAAGCAATCTTTTGAAATCATTGAATTGAGTTTTGTGTCAAAAGTTTTGTTTGATTCCTTCAATTTCTCTAACCTAAAAATCCTTTTGTCATACCTTACCTAAGCCCTGATACAACCCTTGTAGACCCTTAGATATATATCCTTTTGTCATACCTTACCTTGCAAGCTTATGGTAAGAAATCTTCTATGCAATGACTTGAGAGTTTATTGATATATATACCCTAAACACTTAGAGTGTGATGAGTGAAATCTAATTGCGAGGGTGTTGGATCCTATGTACTTTATGAATTTAATTGAATCATTAAGGTGTTATTCATGTGTGTTATGAGAATTCGCCTTAAAAACTTATGTTTTAATTCTTGAAAAGAATGTGTTTTGGATGAGCATAGGAAGAAGATGAAGGAATGATGAGAAGAGATCATAAATTTAGACTATTGTATGCTTGAGGACAAGCAATGCTTAGGTGTTGGGGAATTTGATAAGTTGCATATTAAATATATTTATTGTCATATTTTTTCATAATTTAGATTATTTTATATGTTTAATTTTTGGATTTGACTTATATTTTCTATTTTGTATTATGAATGAAGGAAGCAGAGCAAAATGAACTAAAGTTGTAAATTTTGATCAAGTTACAAAATCAGAAGATATCTTGGTGTAAAACCCGGGCACGTCCAAGGCAGTGACAAGAATTGCAACTCAAATACGTGAATTCAAGTCCAGATCCATCACTTGTAGCTGAAATTGACTTAACTAGTCTAAAGATGGCAAGTGAAAGATTTTAATTATTAAGGAAGAGATATGCAATGACTGTCTTTGGCAAGTTGTTGAAAAATGAAAGAAATTTAATTGTAATCAAACTCAATCAGAGAAGTTTCCTTTGGAAAAAAATTCTGGAGCTAGGATATTTAGTATTTTATAGACTAAGAGTGGGAGAGGTTGGAGGAGGATCAACATCATCATAGATACATTCTACAATTCTACTATTTTGATTTTTCTTTAGGCTATTGAAAATTTTTTGGGTGTTTTTCTCAACTTATGACTTGCTAAATTATTTAGTCCAGCCAAAGGATAATTAAAGTTTTGGGTTCTTCAAGAATTGTGAGATCTAATTAGTTTTATCTTGTTCTTTTATATCTTTACTATTTATATATCTTCTGTGCTTATTGAAATTATTGTTTTGATTGATTGTGCAAAAATGATCATTTGTTCAATTGTCAATATAATATATCACCAATTAAAAACTTGAATCCGTAATTGTTTGAGCATTCTAATATAAGTGGTAAATAACATAATTGATTATAGATAGGTTTTCAATTCTATATTATAGAGATATATAATCTAGCTTAAATGAACCTACATGTGTATTTGTTGGTTAGAATTAGTAGTCTCTCTAGTTTTTAATATTGTTGATAAATTAAATCTTAAGATCGTATCTAAGGTTGTTTAACTGGTAAGAGAAATTATTAGAAATCGTATCCTGATTATCGAAGAAGTAAGGAGGGATAGGTTGTTAAGTTGTACTAATAACCATAATCAATTTGGTAAAGATTAAAAGAACTCATTTTTTATTTTTATATATTTATATAAGATTATTTCATTTCATATATATACTTGATAAGAATAATTGAAAAGTGAATGAAACACAGATTATTTTTTTTCTATTGATTGGTAAAGTTAAAAAATAAGAAGATAAAAAACCAAATTAATTAAAGGTAATTAAATATTTTTATCTGACGTACTCACATAAGTCATAAATCACATTTTTTTTTCTAATTTGAAGGGATCAAATTTTACAAGAAAGAAAAAAAACTCCTCTTTTTTATTCTTTTTTATGTTTTTATTTCAAGTATTTTTAAAATTCATTATCCTCTCACATTTCACTCCATATTTTTTTGGTCCACTTTTCAATTGTAACAATCAAAGCAATATACAACGGCAAAAGGCATATTGACACAGTCAAATTAATGGCAAAAAGGATTAGAGGTTAGGATTGTGAAAATGGCTACTTAGATTAAACAATATTTAAAATTTGCTTTTTTTCAGCGTTTGGTCAAAGAATTATTGATATGATAGCCTCATTTTTGACTCTTTCCTTTTGTTTCTTTATATAATGATAAAAACATAGCCTGTGCATTGTTTCACGCACTTTGACACAAACCTGCTTTCATATTACTATATGGCATGTCACAGGGTCATTCTCTCCTATAGAACTTTTCTCAGTGATGGCCTAAGTTTCCCACAACTTAGTATAGCCAATCTCCACACTAACCCCAATCCGGATCAATACGCAGCGATATAACACTGAACAGAAAGATGACTCGACAAAGTATATTAATAAAGCAAATAACACTCAAGCTTTAGAGAAAAGAGCCTTTCTATTAATCCGCAATAAAAAGATTACAAACTTAGCCAAGAAGACCGCTCTTAGCTATCACTCTCTTTCTCCCTGAATGATTCTCTTAATGAATGATGAATACATTCTACCCCCACTCCTGGGGTTTATATAGGCAAGTGAGGACATCTCCCTCATGTAGGCAACTGAGTTTGATTACAACAGAAACTCTATAGGATTAATTCCTATTAAACTAAGGACTTTCTGGATGATCGCCACCTCAATGCTCTTCAGAGTTTATATCCGTGATAATCTCCAGTGATTTGGCCTGCCAAGACTTCTCCGCTTACCCCGGCTTATGACCCGCATTCATCCTTATCCCGATTTTCAAGGATTTGCCTTAGCTCTCGCGTTCGTCTCCCACGACTGTACAATCTTTGTTATGGCCATTGTCAACCACTTGGTTCACATTTTTAGAGTGTCGGCAAGTTAGCTCGCCACCCGCAAACTACGATCATCGTCTCTTAGCGTCTTCGTTTCATGCTTGGCAATCTGCCTAAGCCAAGTGCCTGTCTTGCCTATTTTGGTGCGCGCCCCGTGCAAAGTTTTTCCGCGCTCCGCACTCGTCACAGCCTCCCCAATCGATCCCTTGTGAGTTGGGCGCCTGGTTAAGTAGTTAGGATCTAACAAACCCTCCCCCCATCGAAGGAAGCCGATTCCCTCATCGGAATGAGCTCCAAATACGCTTTGATCTCATCATCGAATTGCCACAAAGAAGTGTCTTTCTCCTAAGTAGCGTCTGCCTCATCTTCACCTTCCCACTGCACCAAGTAGTAGGTTCTTCGATTCTTCCTACTAGCTCCCTCAACCTTGTGGTCAAGTATTTTTGCCACCTTCTTCTCGAAATGGCTTCTCACAGTAGGTGGAGCTTTCCTTACCTGTTGTCTCCCCAAATCAACATCTTCGTGGTAAGGCTTCAAAAAACTCACATGAAAAGTAGGATGCAACTTCATCCTCTCTGGCAGTTTCAGCTGATAAGCCACCGCACCTACCCGCCTTATAACTTCAAAAGGGCCATCTTATTTTTGCACTAGACCTTTGTGATTCCACTTGTTTGTGACTTTTCTCCATATCTGAGGCGTCAGTTTGAGCAACACCTTGTCACCCACCTCAAATTCTAGTGCCCGCCTATGCTGATTCGCATATTTCACCATCTTCCTTTATGCCTTTTCCAAGCTCTCCCTAGCTTGTTCTATCAACTCTTGACGGTCTCGCACAAATCTGTATGCCACTGGGCATTCCCCTTGGGACTTAGTCTTTGCTATCTCCAAAGGTGTAGTAGGTTGATGTCCAAATACTAACTCCGCTGGACTTATACCTGTGGAAGATGATCTATGCATATTAGAGCAAAACTGTGCGGAATCGAGCAAACTTACCCAATTCTTTTGGCTCGCGATCACATAGTGCCTCGAGTATTCTTCCAACAATGCATTAATCCGCTCCGTTTGGCCATCTGTCTGCGGATGATTAGCCGTTGAAAACTTTAATTCTGAACCTATCAACTTGAACAAGTAAGTCCAAAATCTCCCAGTAAACCGAGTATCCCGATCGCTCACTATATCTTTAGGTAATCCAGAGATCTTCACCACATTATTCAAAAATAACTCTGCAGCTTCATGTGCGGTACATGCTTGTGGGGCTGCTATGAACACAACATACTTAGAAAAACGATCTACCACCACCATTATGGATCTCATATTGTTTATCTTCGAAAACCTTGTAATGAAATCCATAGAAACCGATTCCCATATCCTCTCAGGGATAGGCAGTGGTTGAAGCAAACCCGCTTGCTTCTTTCTCTCGGTCTTATCAATCTGGCATATGTGGCATGTGCGGACATATAGTTCAATGTCTTCCTCCATCTTCGGCCAATAATATGTCCTTGACAACAATGCCAACATCCTCTCCACTCTAGGATGTCTTGCCCACTGAGGGTCATGGGTTTCTCTCAGCAACTCTTTTCTTAGTCCCTCGCCAAATGGAACATAGAGTCGATTGCCTTTGGCATACAACAAATCCCCCTCAAGCCAATACCTATGAACTTTGTCCAATTTAACGTTCTCCCTGAGCTGCTTATAAGTCTTATCCGCTGATACTTGCTGCCTTATCCTGTCAATCAGGTTAGTCTCAATAGCGGATAATGAAACAACATAAGACTGGACTATCTTAGGACTCAGCGCGTCCGCCACCTGGTTCTCCCTTCCTGGTCTATGTATCCAGGTGAAATCGAACTCTGCAAGGAATTCTTGCCATCATGCCTACTTCGGGCTCAACTTCTTCTATGTCTTGAAATAAGTGTTAGCCACATTATCTGTCACCACCACAAATTTTGATCCCAACAAATAATGCTTCCACACCTCCAAACAATGCATAACCGCCGTCATCTCCTTTTCATGAGCTGAATATCGCATTTTCGCATCCTTCAGCTTGCGACTTTCATAAGCAATGGGTGTCCTTCCTGGACCAACACCCCTCCAATGGCTCGGTCTGAGGCATCCATGTGAACTTTAAATGGTAGCTTGAAATCTGACAGTCTCAACACTGGCTCGGATGTCACTGCCTCCTTGATTTCTTGAAAAGCTCGCTCACATTCATCAGACCACACCCACTTCTTATCCTTTTTCAAAAGATCAGTTAAATGACTCACCATCTTGTTATATCCCTTGATGAATCGTCTGTAATAGTTGGCTAGTCCTAAAAAAGATCGCAACTCCGGGACCTTCACAGGGGCTTGCCATTCAACAATGGCTTGGATCTTCCTCTCATCCATTCGTATTCTGCCACTGCTAACTTTGTGACCTAGGAACATAATCTCCTGCTGGCAAAAGTCACACTTCTCCTTCTTCACATAGAGAGAGTGCTTTCTCAAGGTCTCAAACACCACCCTGAGGTGCTCCACATGTTCTGCAAGCGTCTGGCAATACACCACAATATCGTCTAGGTATACCACCACAAAGTGATCCAGGTACTCATAAAGCACATCATTCATCAAGTTGCAAAATGTAGCAGGTGTATTAGTTAAACCGAAAGACATAACTAAAAATTCAAATGAGCCGTACCTTGTTACACAAGCCATCTTACTTTCATCTCCCTCAGCAATCCTTATTTGTCAATATCCTGATCTCAAGTCTAACTTGGTAAAATATGCCGCCTTCGACAACCGGTCGAACAGATCAACGACATTTGAAACTGGATACTTATTCTTGATCGTTACCTTGTTCAGGGCTCGGTAATCCACACACATTTTCAGTGTGCCATCCTGCTTCCTCTGGAACAAAATTGGGGCTCCATATGGTGCGTTCGATGGTTGGATATATCTCGCATCCAACAACTCACCAAGCTGTTTCCTTAACTCGACTAGCTCCAAAGGACTCATCTTGTAAGGTGCTTGTGCAGGTGATCTAGTTCTCGGTTCTAACTTGATTTTATGATCAATGGTGCGTTTAGGTGGTAGTGCCTTGGGTAATTCTAGGGGCATTACATCCTTGTAATAATTCAGCACCGTCGCTACTTCATCTGGTACCTCAACAATTGTGTCTTGTTTCACCTCAACCAGGGCAGTAAGTATGGTTATCTCCCTCTTCTTCAACCCGATGTTTACTTGTGAAGCCGACTGCAGCAATGGATTCCCAGCACCTTGTCCTCTCTCCGCAAGGACAAAGTTTGGACACGTCTCGTCAGATATCATCAATCCACTCAAGTGTGGAATAGCAAATGCCTTTGCTTGCACAAAGAATTCAATGCCCATGATCACATCAAAATCATCTATAGGTAAGCCAAGAACTTACAATCTTGTTGCCAAGTCCCTATCTTCACTGATGTAGTAGTCATTCCCTGGATACCTTGGGCTTTAGAATTGACTGCTTTCACCTGATTGTTACTCCTCGTGACTTTTAGGCCAAGATGCTCAACCACGTTCAATGAAACGAAGTTTTTGGTTGCTCTGTATCAAGCATCGCTTGAATCGGTCTCCCATTTACCTCAGCTTTAACATACATTAGTCCTTTATGAGAAGCTTGTTGCTCGGTCCGAATAGCGTTGAGCAACTGCATCGGGGTAACTCTTAAACATTCATCATCCGGATCCTCCTTACTCATGAGGGCCGCCAACTTGGTCCGTCTAGGGCAATCTCGGGCCTTGTGATTCTCATTACACAAGAAACAACTCCAATCTCCCTGGCTTTGGGGTGGATCCGATCCCCTCAGCTTAGAAGATTCAGCCTTCTCCTTGTTTCTCTGGTGCTTCTTCCAGTCCTTCTTGCATTTCCTCTTATTTCTATCAGGATGGTTTTTCTTCCTCTCCCCAATGTTCAAAGAAGAACCCAGTTTGTAATCCGCCAAACTGTCTGCAGCCGCAATTGCCTATGGCAGGTCCTTCACGTTCTGCCTACGCAACTCAGCCTGAGCCCATGGCTGAAGTCCTGAGAAAAAGTTAAACAATTTATCCTCCTCTGACATATTCTTGACGTCCAACATCAAAGAGCTAAACTCCTTGATATAATCTCGTATGAAACCTGTGTGCTTTAATTTCTTGAGTGCCTCTCTTGCGACCCATGCCGCATTCAAGGGAAGGAATTGATCCCGTAACTCCTTCTTCAGTGCGTCCCCTGTTTCAATCCTCGGACGACCAGCACTATCATCATCTGCCAGTCTGCTTCGCCACCATAGCTTAGCATCACCTGAGAGGTACATGCTAGTGATTGTAACCTGGTCCTGCTCCGGTATTCGGGCAGCTTTGAAGTACTACTCCATGTCCCACAAAAAATTCTCAAGCTCCTTCGCATTACGAACTCCTGCGAACTCCTTAGGTTCAGGCACCTTGATCTTCTTTTGAAGATCGCTACTATCACCCCCTCTGCTACTACTAGATGCCTCCCCATGGTCTGTAGCAATCATTGCACGTTTCATCAGTAAAACGTCAGCCTTTAGGGAATTCAACTGCACCTCAAATTTATCCAATAGATCGCGAACATGCTGCATGATGTTGGTGTAGCGATTAGCATGCTTCTTCTGCATGTCGAATGCCAGCTGTGTCAGCTCTTGGATACTGCCTGCCATGGCCTGAATCTGCTCAGCCATTGTACCCGCCTCCTCTTGCGGTACGCCGACCATTACTTCAAGTACAGCAACTCTGTCAGCCAACTCATGTGCCATGATCCAAAACTCAGCTCGGATACCAAATTATCACAGGGTCGTTCTCTCCTATAGAACTTTTTTCAATGAAGGCCTAAGTTCCCCGCAACTTAGTATAGCCAATCTCCACACTAACCCAAATTCGGGTCAATACGCAGCAATATAACACTCGAGTAAAAAGATGACTCGACTAAGTATACTAATAAAGTAAAGAACACTCAAGCTTTAGAGAAAAGAGCATTTCTATTAATCCGCAATAAAAAGATTACAAACTTAGCCAAGAAGACCGCTCTTAGCTATCACTCTCTTTCTCCCTGAATGATTCTCTCAATGAATGATGAATACATTCTACCCCTCCCCTGGGGTTTATATAGGCAAGTGAGGACATCCCCCTCACGTAGGCAACTGAATTTGATTACAACAGAAACTCTATAAGATTAATTCCTATTAAACTAAGGACTCTTCGGATGATCGCCACCTCAATGCTCTTCAGAATTTATATCTGTGATAATCCCCAGTGATTTAGTCTACCAAGACTTCTCCGCTTATCCCGGCTTATGACCCGCATTCATCCTTATCCCGATTTTCGAGGATTCGCCTTAGTTCTCGTGCCCGTCTCCCAAGACTGTACGATCTTTGCTATGGCCATTGTCAACCACTTGGTTCACGTTTCTAGAGTGTCGGCAAGTTAGCTCGCCACCAGCAAACTACAATCATCGTCCGTTAGCGTCTCCGTTTCATGCTTGACAATCCACCCAAGCCAAGTGTCTGTCTTGCCTGTTTTGGTGCGCGCCCCTTGCAAAGTTTTCCCGCGCTCCGCACTCGCCACAGCGTCCCTAGTCGATCCCTTTCGAGCTGGGCGCCTGATTAAGTAGTTAGGGTCTAACACGACACAACCACAAGACTGTTGTTCTTTATTAAATGCTTGTAACTCTCCGCTCTCCATACATACCAAAGAGATAATCCATTTTTCTCTACAATTAATCATGGAGGTCGTCGAGGAACCTAACGTCGAGGAACCTAAACCAGACACCACCATGAGAAAAGCTCTCCTGGCAATAAACTGCATCATCCTTTCTATAGGCAACTGCGGTGGTCCAATTGTGATGCGCCTCTACTTCATCCATGGTGGAAAACGAGTCTGGTTCTCGAGCTGGCTTGAGACTGGTGCTTGGCCCATCATCCTTTTTCCTATCGCCTGTGCTTACATGCACCGATCCAAGACCCAACCCATTTCGGAAAACAAGCTTTTCTTCATGAAACCTCCCCTGTTCATTGCCTCCGCGGTCATTGGAATCCTGACTGGCCTTGATGACTACTTCTATGCCTATGGCTTGGCCCGTCTTCCCGTTTCAACTTCTTCTTTAATCATTGCCTCACAGTTGGCTTTCACAGCAGGGTTTGCTTTCCTCTTAGTGAAGCAAAAGTTCACTTCTTATTCCATAAACGCTGTGTTCTTGTTAACTATAGGAGCAGGTGTCTTAGCTATGCATACGAGCAGTGACCGGCCGGCGAATGAATCAAAGAAAGAATATGTTTTAGGGTTTCTAATGACCCTGGCTGCATCTCTTCTGTATGGGTTTATCTTGCCTTTGGTGGAGTTAACATACAAGAAGGCAAAACAAGAAATCAGCTACGCTCTTGTGATGGAGATTCAGATGGTAATGTGTTTGTTCGCTACAGGTTTTTGCACCGTTGGGATGATCGTCAACAATGATTTCAAGGTTTTTTTTGTCTCTTCCTATTTTAATTATTCCTCTTACCGGCCTACGTATATTAGACTCCATCTAAAGATGAATGATATATATATATATATATATATATATATATTTATATTTATTTATTTATTTATTTATTTTAATTAGTTTCTTTATGGAGACAAAAAGGTCAAGTACAACTTAATCTTTTTTCCTAGACTTAGAAGTTCCTTTTTGGATAATAAATTTGAAGCCAACTAAAGTTGGATGAAAAGTCATTGGCCTGAACGGAAACGCATCTTTTCTCTACTTTTTTTTTTGGCAAAATTAATTAACTCATTTATAAATTTATTTTTGGCTATGAACAGCATTGAAATGTTACATTTTGTAGGTAATTCCAAGGGAAGCAAGGGAATTCGGGCTTGGAGAAACAAAGTATTATGTTCTTGCGATTTGCAGCGCAATAATATGGCAGTGTTTCTTCTTGGGAGCAATTGGAGTGATATTTTGTGCTTCATCTTTGCTATCGGGTATTGTAATTGCAGTGCTATTGCCCGTAACAGAGGTTCTAGCAGTCATTTTCTACAAAGAAAAGTTTCAAGCAGAGAAGGGTGTGGCTCTCGCACTCTCTCTCTGGGGCTTCGCTTCATACTTCTATGGTGAGATCAAGCAAACCAAGAAGAACAAACGAGCTCCTGAGACAGAGATGCCATCAGTTGTTCCCGATCGTCAGGAAAGTGTTTAAACATCGATGATTCCAGCAATTCCAAGTTCCAACTTCGCTTGGCTGATATTGCTCGATCAACGTATTTGCAAATGGATGAAAGAAAACATATACTAGCTAGTTAGATAGGAAATTACCTTTGCATGTTCTTGTAAGGATTTCCTTTTCTATAATTTCATGTTTGAAACACCGGGATGTATTTATACAGCAAATTCCCAAAGTTTCTTCCCCATTTTCGAATCTAACATCATAATATATACATACATATGTATATGTAATGTATGTAAGTGTCACAACACATGATGCATGTCTTATGTTTTCTTGAGTATGTAACTACATGCATGTGTATACTATTATTCTTAATTTTCACATTTCTTCTAATCAATTTTTTGTAAAAAATAAATAAATCTAATCAATCTCTTGAAAAACGATTTTACTTAATTATACTACAATTTTAATTTATTTTTGAGTAAAAATTATTATTGTTGGTCTCACAGCCACCACCTTCAACAGTGCTGTCATTTTCATTATTAATTTCCTCATTTGCAAGTTCTTCCGAAATAACAAGTTGACAGTAATTTATGGCACTGTGAAGAGGGGGTAGGAAATGTGTTTTTTCAGAGAATCTACATTGCACAGATGACAGAACTCAGGCTTTAAAACTAGTAATCATATTAATTCATTCCAATATTTTCTCATTAGTGCATTGTTTGTCTATGAGACGAAAAAGACAACCTCAGTTCTGGCGAACAGGTTACAAGGTAAATGAAAGTTTTCAAACAATAAAAATCAGCTCAGATGATGAACACTCACATTTTGAAACGACAAGGGTAACAAATATGACAAATGCTCAGATATCTTTGGACTGACAATAAACAAATGATAACGTTTACCATATCATCATCCGCAATTCACATAGGGGTTAGAACATATATATGCTATAATTTATAAGTATATATGAGCATAGGCTACTTACTATACTCGAACTTTGATTCTTCCAACTACTAAAGTCTAATGCTTGGCTATAACAAGCAGTCGCGTTCCTGCACCATTTCAGATTTTATTGATTATGGGATTTTAATATTTTTAAGAATGATTTTGGGAAAAAAAATTGAAATAGATAAACATGCAAAAGAGAAAGAGAACATAATGAATTGAACAAAGAAGACAATTACCTAGAAAAGAATACTAACGGAGAGGTTAATTGAGTAAAAAAATCTTTATTTTGGAATAAAATTTAAAAACACCTCACTTAAGAAATTAAAATTAGAAATTATCTTTTTGTTTTTGCGTTCGTGAATTAGAAATTTAGTTTAAGAAAAAGAACCTCTTTAAGTAATAGATAGATGTTGAAAGAAAAAAAAAATCCCTCATACGTCATTTGAAAAAAAAAAGTTTAATAGATAAAGTAAAGAAGAATTAATTTTGTGGAAAAAAAAATAAAGAGATAGATAATTAAAGGATGAAAAATACGAAAAGTTGAAAGATATATTTATTTTGAATTCATACATAAATTTAACATAATACATATATAGACAGATCATACTATTCACACATAAATATGATATTATCATTTTATCAAAAACTTTGATTTTTATATATTTATATAAGATTATTTCATTTCATATATATACTTGATAAGAAAAATTGAAAAGTGAATGAAACACTGATGGAGGTTCACTTGCTCGTGATGTTCATGATGACAAGGTGAATGATGGAGGTCCATTTGCTCATGATGTTAAGGATCCATGAGTCATTTGAGGAGGTCACCCAACCATCTATATTTGTTTAGAAGCCCAAACGATATGAGTCTTGGTTCAGTAATAAGTTGAGTTAAGTGTTTAAATAACCCACATTTAAGTCTCGTTGCGTTTTAGACCAATTATCCTATGTAACTAGGCTTAGGCGTGAATTTAGGTTTTAGTCTTAGTTTTTGTTTGGTGTTAATTCCAACCCATTTGTTTAAGGGCTTAAGTGCTAGATATTATTATAAATACCTTGTAAATGCTATTGAATAAAAAAAGAACAGATCAGATTGAATTTTCAGAAATTTGAGTGTGCCTCTTTCTAGGGTTCTCTCTCAACTAGGCTTATCAAGGTCTTCTTTCTTGTGGCGTCTCCCTCTTCATCAACCACCATTGTTATACCTTAGGTTCTCGAATTTTATATTCGTAGGATCGATGTCCAATACCTTTGGTTCGAGTCTCTTTAGACTTCAGGTCTAGGTTGATATTCTGTTTTTCAGTCAAAGTTTACCATCATTATTTTCGTTCAACTTGCATTTTTAGCTATTTTAATTCTCAATCCACACGTTTCCTTGATCGTTCTAAATCATCCTCTTGTACGCGCATATCAAACACATATTATTTTTTTCTATAGATTGGTAAAGATAAAAAATAAGAAGAGATAAAAACAAATTAATTAAAGATAATTAAATATTTTTATCTCACGTACTCACATAAGTCATAAATCACATTTTTTTTTTAATTTGGAGGGATCAAATTTTACAAGAAAGAAAAAAAAAAACTCATCTCTCTTTTTTTTTCTTTTTTATGTTTTTATTTCAAGTATTTTTAAAATTCATTATTCTCTCACATTTCACTCCATATTTTTTTGGTCCACTTTTCAATTGTAACAATCAAAGCAATACAACGGCAAGAGGCACATTGACTAAGTCAAATTAATGGCAAAAAGGATTTGAGGTTAGGATTGCGAAAATGGCTGCTTAGATTAAACAATATTTAAAAATTACTTTTTTTCAGAGTTTGGTCAAAGAATTATTGATATAATAGCCTCACTTTTGACTCTTTCCTTTTGTTTCTTTATATAATGATAAAAACATAGTCTGTGCTTTTTTTCACGCACTTTGACGCAAACCTGCTTTCATATTACTATACGGCAGCACAACCACAATACTGTTGTTCTTTATTAAATGCTTGTAACTCTCCGCTCTCCATACATACAAAAGAGATAATCCATTTTTCTCTGCAATTAATCATGGAGGTCGTCAAGGAACCTAAACCAGACACCACCATGAGAAAAGCTCTCCTGGCAATAAACTGCATCATCCTTTCTATAGGCAACTGCGGTGGTCCACTAGTGATGCGCCTCTACTTCATCCATGGTGGAAAACGAGTCTGGTTCTCGAGCTGGCTTGAGACTGGTGCTTGGCCCATCATCCTTTTTCCTATCGCCTGTGCTTACATGCACCGATCCAAGACCCAACCCACTTCGGAAAACAAGCTTTTCTTCATGAAACCTCCCCTGTTCATTGCCTCCGCGGTCATTGGAATCCTGACTGGCCTTGATGACTACTTCTATGCCTATGGCTTGGCCCGTCTTCCCGTTTCAACTTCTTCTTTAATCATTGCCTCACAGTTGGCTTTCACAGCAGGGTTTGCTTTCCTCTTAGTGAAGCAAAAGTTCACTTCTTATTCCATAAACGCTGTGTTTTTGTTAACTATAGGAGCAGGTGTCTTAGCTATGCATACGAGCAGTGACCGGCCGGCGAATGAATCAAACAAAGAATATGTTTTAGGGTTTCTGATGACCCTGGCTGCATCTCTCCTGTATGGGTTTATCTTGCCTTTGGTGGAGTTAACATACAAGAAGGCAAAACAAGAAATCAGCTACGCCCTTGTGATGGAGATTCAGATGGTAATGTGTTTGTTCGCTACAGGTTTTTGCACCGTTGGGATGATCGTCAACAATGATTTCAAGGTTTTTTTTGTCTCTTCCTATTTTAATTATTCCTCTTACCGGCCTACGTATATTAGACTCCATCTAAAGATGAATGATATATATATATATATATATATATATTTATTTTAATTAGTTTCTTTATGGAGACAAAAAGGTGAAGTACAACTTAATCTTTTTTCCTAGACTTAGAAGTTCCTTTTTGGATAATAAATTTGAAGCCAACTAAAGTTGGATGAAAAGTCATTGGCCTGAACGGAAACGCATCTTTTCTCTAACTTTTTTTGTTGGCAAAATTAATTAACTCATTTATAAATTTATTTTTGGCTATGAACAGCATTGAAATGTTACATTTTGTAGGTAATTCCAAGGGAAGCAAGGGAATTCGGGCTTGGAGAAACAAAGTATTATGTTCTTGCGATTTGCAGCGCAATAATATGGCAGTGTTTCTTCTTGGGAGCAATTGGAGTGATATTTTGTGCTTCATCTTTGCTATCGGGTATTGTAATTGCAGTGCTATTGCCCGTAACAGAGGTTCTAGCAGTCATTTTCTACAAAGAAAAGTTTCAAGCAGAGAAGGGTGTGGCTCTCGCACTCTCTCTCTGGGGCTTCGCTTCATACTTCTATGGTGAGATCAAGCAAACCAAGAAGAACAAACGAGCTCCTGAGACAGAGATGCCATCAGTTGTTGCCGATCGTCAGGAAAGTGTTTAAACATCGATGATTCCAGCAATTCCAAGTTCCAACTTCGCTTGGCTGATATTGCTCGATCAACGTATTTGCAAATGGATGAAAGAAAACATATACTAGCTAGTTAGATAGGAAATTACCTTTGCATGTTCTTGTAAGGATTTCCTTTTCTATAATTTCATGTTTGAAACACCGGGATGTATTTATACAGCAAATTCCCAAAGTTTCTTCCCCATTTTCGAATCTAACATCATAATATATACATACATATGTATGTGTAATGTATGTAAGTATCACACACACACATGATGGGTGTCTTATGTTTTCTTGAGTATGTAACTACATGCATGTGTATACTATTATTCTTAATTTTCACATTTCTTCTCCAATGCTTAGATTTACATTGAAAAAAGATAAGAAAACAGTTTTTTGAAACACTATTAAACTACAACGTAATAATAAGAAAACGCAATTTACTAATACGAAATTAGACAAATAAAGGGAGGGAAAGAGAACAAGGATAGAAGCAGTAAAAATAAATGCTCCTTTCATTTATTGTATAGTTGAAAACATTTTGACACAAATGGTCCTTTTTCCGCAGACAAAAGGCCTCCATCGTACAGGGAAAAGAATAACAATACATGCACAAACAGCTAGGGCATTCTGATAAGACCAAAAGTGAGAAAAATGGATGCATCTTTTGATGCCCCCGATAATTGGTGATGATGAATGATGAAACTGTCGGTAGAAAATTGAACCCTCTGAAAACTGTGTGTGTGTGTGTGTTTGGCATTTTGCATATCCTCCATTGGCATGCAAGTCTTCTTCACTGCCTCGAGTCGGTTTAGCCCATTGTCTTTTTGAGGAAGAACAGGATTAGCAAGAGCAGAGAAAACTCAATCATAAACTTAGGACTCGTCATATGCTCGAGAATTGTCTGCCACCTGTAAGTTCAACCAGTAGATAGCTGCTGATAAAGCCTGTTGTCCATTTCAGGGTCTTCATCACAATCAACATAATTACTCAAGGACTCAAAGGTACCCGACAAAACGGGCAACTAATGCATGCTACAAAAATTCCAAATATTAAATTCAAACAAACAACCCTGAATTTTATTTTATTTTATTTTATTTTATTTTTTTTTGCTAGTGATTGAACCTTGGTCGCTAGAACTAAGAGTCTGCATTTTACCAACAGATTTAAAATCTCTACTCAGAAGATAAGATAAACATTCTAAAAATATGCATCAGTGATGACCCTCATGATAAGATCCATTATTGCCTTTGGTACATGTTGACGCCAAACAGCTATTTCATAAACAGCTTAGATCATGAAGAAAATTGTATTATGCCTAGAACAAACTTGTCGAAATCTGACTCATGAAACTAATGATGTAAATGAGTTTCAAAAGAACTGGAATAATCAGACAACGAGCATTACTGAGATGTACACTTACAAGTTGCCTTCAACAGTGCTGTCATTTTCTTTATTAATTTCCTCCTTTGCAAGTTCTTCTAATATAGCACGTTGCCGGTCATTTATGGCACTGTGAAGAGGAGGTAGGAAGGGAGAAGATAATGACAATAAAAATTAGGAAATGTGGTTTTTCAGAGAATCTACATTGCACAAATGACAACTCAGGCTTCAAAAGCAATAATCATATTAATTTATTCCAATATTTTCACATTAGTACATTTGTCTATGATAAATTAAAGACAACCTCAGTTCTGGCAAAAAGGTCTCTGTGTAAAAGAAAGTTCTCATACAATATCAACAATAAGCTCAGGAGGAGAACTTTGGTGTAACGGTAAAAGTAGCTCCTTTATGACCTGGAGGTCATGGGTTCAAACGAAAACAGTCTCTCTCTTAATGCAAAGGGAAGGTTGTGTACACATGACCCTCCCCAAACCTCACAATGTGGGAGCCTTGTGCACTGGGTTGCCCTTTTACCAACAATAAGCTCAATGATAAACACTCACATTTCAAAACAACAAGGGTAACAAATATGACAGAATGCTCAGATATCTTTGGATTGACAAGAGACAAATGATAATGATTACCAAATTATCAACCACAATTCACATGAGGGTTAGAACATAGGCTATAATTTATAAGTATAAATGAACCAGATGGGGCAAAGGCAGCAATATTCGAACTTTGATTCTTCCAGCTCATGAAGTCTGATGCTGGGCTATAGCAAGCACTTGTGTTTCTACACCATATCAGATTTTATTGAAAAAACCCAATAGCTATAACTTGTAAGTTGAAAGTAAAAGCATCTTACGGCGACTAAACTAACAGGTGACATAGATGATGAGTAATTATACTTGACAACTATGATGAAAGTTCCATTTCTACAAGGCAGAAATGCCCAATGTCAGCAGAGTTAAAAATCAATAAGATCGAGCATTTTCAATGCACTAAGATTCCTACAAATCCACTTTGACTGGTATAGGATGCTTAGCTTTCAATTTATCTTTTGATGAACTAGTATATTGAATTCAAAAGATCCAGATTATCCAACTTCACTCCACATTAGAGGAAAGATAAAAAAATCAGTAAACTTTGGAAGTAGTGTCACCAGGGCACAAATTTGAGGAAGAACCCATCTTAATAAGCATCACAATAATTTTTCTAACGGCCAGAAGCATAATATACTCACTAAGCCTTGCTTCAAACAGGAAGACAACTAGGCATACTTCAAACAAATGAAATATCTTGGGTGCAATGCTCTCCAGACTGATCTATGCATCTTCATTTCATCAATCAAATGCAGAGATAATCCAACCAATAATGTAAACTGGAATAAGCTAAGAGAAGCTTACGTGGGCAAATTAACACGGAAACGGACATATTGATCTCCATGATGTACTAGAAAACCATACTTTGGCAATCCTGCATAAACTCACAAAGAAAGCGCATTTATGGCAGGAAATTTTCAGCGGCAACAAGAAATAGGGAAAGAGGTGGGGCAGTGGGGGGGAATGATTAAACATACCTTTGCCTCTTAGAACAAGAAGTTCTCCATGTTGACATCCTTTTGGTATCTGAGGAAACCATAATTTTAAAACACAAAATGGTTAACGTCGAATATATTGATGCATGTGAATTGTTAAGAATTAATAAAAATAGTGGGGCTCCAAACAATGGGCCAAAAAAAAAGACAAGTTACCTATATCAACATGAGAAATTCATGCCAGGTTTCATACTTTAACAGGTCAAATCATGATAAGACTCAGACCAATATCCAATAATCTTTAAAGATTCTGTACTTAATTTTGCATAACTAGACTACCTCCTCTAATACCAGAAAATTTACACAAATATTTTCTTTTTACTAGTAACTCTTAGCAAACTGTAATGCACAAACAAATAAAAGAATAGCATAAAATCAAAAGTATTACTTTTACTTGAATCTTCCCCGACAGTGTAGGCACCTCAACTGTACCACCAAGAATTGCCTGAAAGAATTCAAAACATCAAGTATTGATAGAATCATTTGATTCTGTTTGCAAATCTATAAAGTTGCTCAACGAGTTATGATAGACAAAATAAAGTTTAGTTCAAAAAGGGAGCAAGTATGCACACACTTAGAAATCAACTGGGATGTCTTTGTGAATAATAAGAGATAATATACTATAAGCCTATAAAAAAAAAAATCATGGCGCGACAAATAACATCAGGCAATAATGACATCTAAAATTGGAGAAAAATAAGAGTTTGAATGTTTCGAACTAGGGTGAAATTGCACATCTGATGTAACCAGGTTGAACACAAAAATTTGAAGTAAATATTTTGCACAGCACAAATTCTTACTTGAGTAAAGCTAATATTAGAGTTGACATAAACATCTGCACCATCTCTTGCAAAGACAGGATCATCTGCAACCTAGATTACAAAAGCAAAGTTCAGAAAGCAAGGATGATAAATATCTCAACCAGCAACAAGTAATTAGTTATTTACTTCAGTTCTAGCATATTCGGTGCTCAAATCATCATATTTTAGCTTCAAATAAAGGTGTCTCATGTATGCCAGCTCAAACGAAAAGTTGAGCCATAAATCTGATGACCAGATTTACTTCTGTACTAGCGTTTTTGGTGTCAAATCATCTACACTTGCACATAATGAACCTTGAGCAACCAGCCCTTAGGTGAGAATTCTAAAGATATAAGGCAATATAAGCAACTGCACCTTTATTCTAATGAACAAGTTACCAGGTTGACTTCCTTGTCGCCTAATATTTCCAGCTTCTGGTACACGTATTGTATCTCCAGAATCCACACCTAATCCATTTTTTAGAAGCATAAGAACAGGAATAAACAAACTTAATGCTACCACATTAAGCAAAATATCTTTTGTCAAGTAAAGATATACCACTTATGCAAACAAAGGTTCCATCCTAGAACTAGTTTGACATTCTTAGATCCATATGCAGAAACTAAAGGCAGTACTTGCATAGATATGGGTGAATTAACAAAAACTGTATTATTTAGGAAGCATTCACACTCAAAAACAAAAGCAAATAAGAAAAGGGAAAAAAAAAATATGATAGGATCAGCCAAGCAACCATAGATAAAAAGAAAATAGCTGTAAGCATCATCTTAAAGCTATATGCTAAACCAGATGAGAAATCAATGTGCAACCACTTTCCTTATGTGAACTGCTAAGAATCAAAGCCACCACTCAACCTTCTGACATTGAAAAATTGTTTCATCAAAGACTAGAATCTAATATCTACCTGCTGGTATTGTAACTTTAACTTCTTTAACACCTTCAACAACCCCTGATCCTTGGCATGACATACAGTACTCCTGTATCACGTGTAAAACCCTGTTAAAATGGTGTACAAGTAAAAGAAAAATGGGGCTATTTTGCTGAAAATCACATCAGACCTTGATTATACGTCCTGATCCTTTACAAGTGTTACATGTTGATGTAAAAGGAGGAATTGTAACCTGGTTAAGAGTTAATACAGTATAATAAATAAAAAGAAACATGTATTATCTTCAGAAAGTGAGCCCTATTGGAGGGATTTATATTCTAATCACCATCAAAATAGATCATCAAAAAACTCACTGTCCCTGTGCCTCTGCAAGTTGCACAAACTTTCACTTTGGCATTAGGAAGATAGCCATGCCCATCTGCATTTAAACAAGGCACAAGAAAACTATATCATCTATAAAGAGGAAAGGAATCAATCCTTCAAACAATTGGAAAGAATAGAGGAACACGACAAGAAGCTGGAAAACATTTGCAATACACTAAGCGAAACTTGATTTCTAATAGTAACGAAAATAAATAGCAAATTTTGAACAAACGAAAATTGAGAAGTGAAGGATTAATTCATCAATAGACTACATTTTTGCTTGTATGATTCTCGAAAACAGCATGATTCTAACAAAATTTTAGCTCCACTTACCGCAAGAATCACAAGGAACAAATGCATCAAAATGAAGATCCTTTATGCATCCTTTAGCAGCTTCAGAAAAAGAGAGTAACAGCTCTGTCTAAAAAATTCCAAAACAGAACATATTTTAACTTGAAAATGTAAAGTATGAAGTTACAGTAGAAAAATTCAGAAGAGAAAATGTATTTACCTGGATATCTGGTGCAAATTGATCCATCTCATCTTGAAATATCTGCAACACATCAGGTTTCAGCATTTCAGAAATTATGATGACCAATTCCATGAAGATGAGAACAAAAAGAGGAAACACCAAATACCTCAGAGAATATCTTGGAGAATGAATCAGAGAAGTTTGTTCCATAAGCATATCTAAACCCTTGTGCACCACTTGCATCATAGAATCTAAACCCTTCAGCATTATTTGCACCATATTCCATGTCTTCTGAACTTCTAGCACGCATCTTCTTCCTCGGAAAGATTCAAAGTAATTCAATTAGTTTGGAAACCACAGACATTGAATTGCAGATACTTTAAAAGCCCGATCTGAGTAAGATTTGTTGGCAACTATTGCCTAAGCACCAACAGTAAAAAAAATGTACCAGAGTTTCACTTTACAAGAAAAAAAAAAAAAAAAAGCAGCAACACAACAAATCAGGAAAAGGGGGATGTCTGTGTTACCCTGTCATATTCTCTCCTCTTTTGCGGATCTTGCAAAGTCTGCAATTAACCACAACAAAAGGATGAATGGAAATTTTTTAACAAGATTTCAAAAGAAAATTGTCCAAAATTAGACTTTTGCATATTCTCTGTCATTAGGGAAGACAAAATATTGAGATTAACCAACACTTAAAAAACTACAAACCTTATAGGCATCTGTTATCTCTTGAAACTTCCTCTTTGCAGAAGGATTATTCTTATTTGCATCAGGATGGTACTTCTTGGCAAGCTGCATAACCAGAAATAACCCCAAAAAAAATCCCAAAATGATTTCTATATCAAGAATTTTTTTTATAAAGTGCAAAAGCTAACATCTATCTACTCACTGCATGATACGCCTTTTTAACCTCATCTGGAGTAGCATTTTCGGGCACTCCAAGAATTGCATAGTAATCTCGTTTAGCAGAGCAGCGTGACCCTACAAATATGCATTAAATTAAGAAAAACTGAATCCATAAGAAATAAAAAATAAACCCTTCAAGTTTTAAGGAAAAACAAAACCTGTTGCATGGAAACAACGCTCTCCCAACGGCATTCCAATGGCCGTAAAATCAATAGGTTTTCCAATACCAAAATTGCAACTGTGTAAAGCTTATTCCAAAAAGAAAAATAACAAGAGATAATTTGCTACTATTAGCTGATCAGGAACGTGCATTCAAAAATTCTACTAAAATCGATGTTAGAAGAATACGAGGAATACCTCTTTCACGATAAAACGATTGGAATAGCGTAGAAAGTTTCCTAACCCCAACTCCTCCGTCAATCGCCGAATCAACAGGCATGGTTGAACTCCAATGCCGTCGAGACTGCACGTCAAAACTCGGCTAATAAAATCATCTCTAAATAAATAAAAGGAAGAATGATTCTTCGAATTAAACCTAAATTCAAATGAAATTGCTTCAGAAGAATTTGGGCGAGGGAACTTACTAGTCTTAGCCAAGTGAACCTTCCCATTTTGGAGTAGAAATGTTGCGTAATATTAATCCTTGAACCAAATTTGAAGGCAATTTAAAGGAAAAACATAAAAGAAAATTCGTTGAAATATTTAGGCGTCAGGCAATAAAAAGAATCAAACGATTCGTGTTGCGCAAGGAAAAAAAATTCCGGTTAATTCACCAGTTTGCAAAGAACGGTAAATTATTCTGACTGGAAAGTTCAGGGTTCATGGCAGGGAGGGGTTTAAGACATTTTATGCAAATTTTTTTTCAAGTCCAGAAAACGGCACCGTTTTTATCTAATGGATCCACGTGGCAAGCGGTTCGCTTCTTTCTTAGCCCTCTCTCTCTCAGGCGCGAAATGGAAGGAACTGTGAGTATAGAAGCAGATTTTTATCGTCCATGGCGAGTCGCTCGATTTTCTTTAATCTCAAACGCAATGTTGGCGATTAGCTTGCGAGCGCCATGTAGCAGCGGCTGATAACTTCAGGTTCAACCCCGAGTTGCGCGGTGGAGATGCCATGTTTGGAAACGGCTGCTTCTAGTAGCAAGGAAGCGCAACCACGGAGCTTCAGAATTGGGTGGATTCGGGTTATAAGGTTGACAATTCGGGGCTCCAATTAATTTCCCAAGTTCTCGTCAAATCTAGCTGCTACAAGCACGCCTCGAGGTTCATTTCTTCATCTTCAGAATTTGTTGATAATGTAATATAAAGCAAAAAAGAAAAGAAAGTTCATTTTTTATTTCATTGGAAGATATATTCTGGGGAAAAAAACTTGAAAGGATAATTTTCTGGACGGGAAAAATTTTTGGTTGATGATTTTCTAAGATTTTTCTTTTTCTTTTTTGCCATTTTATATTAGATTTTGGATATCGTCAAAAGTCCTGCTCGTACGTGTTTCTTCTATCTGGTGTGGTAGGAAGTGAATCCTGCAAACAAACAGATTTTGACATGGAAGGAAACTCAAAAAGATTTACAGATGTCGGTTTGCTGATCAAATCAGTAAAATGGAATTACTCATCAAGGTTCGTGATATAGCAACGGCTGAAGAACATTTCAATCGCCAACCCAACACCGATTTGCAGAAAGCGGCTCCATCTTCTTCATGCTTATGTGAAAGAAAGAAACATTGAAATAGCTGAGGCTGTCATGAGTAGGCTGACTGATTTGGGGCTGACCCTCAGCCCATCCCTTTACGGAATGAAGCTTTACATGGCGACATCTAAGTATGAAAAAGTATCTCTGATTATTATGCAAATGACACGAAACAAAATACGCAAAAATGCTCTATACTACAAGCTTTAGATGGACGCTTGTGCTTAGCCATCTGGGATTGCAGAAGCAGAGGCCTTCTACGTGGAAATGCTGAGTGATGAGAATGTCGAAGTGGGGTGGAACACGCTATCTACTTTAGCTAATATTTATACCAAAGCAGGTCTTGTTCAGAAGCGGTTGTTGCCCTCAAAACTGCAGAAGCAAAGCTGGCCGCAAGAAAGCGCTTGAGTTGTATCTTCCTTATGACTCAATATGCATCTTTGAACAATCAGTTCAGGTTTTTAGCCTTCAGGAAGCCGGCAAAGCACTAGGTGAGAGAATGAAATGTGCCAGTTATATGTAAATATTGTCATGCTTGGTTAAGCTAGGTGATCCTTTTCAAGCTGAGAGGGTGTTTATGGAATGGGAGTCCAATTGCCAGAAGTATGATATCAGAGTCTCTAATGTCCTTTTCGGTGCACATATGAAGATCGGATAGGTGGACAAAGCTGAGTCACTGCATCTCCGTTCATTGGATAATGTTGGGCATCCCAATTACAAGACAAGGAGGGGTAGCTGAGAAGCCATAACATGGTAAAGGCTATCAATGCTAAGAAGAGAGGGTTCAAAATGTTAAAAGATTGTCATTGGAAACCATTGCAATGTATCCTTTTGGCCTTTGCTCACTACTTCGAGAAGCATGGGAATTTGAAGGACACAAACAATTTTATTAGATATATTCGATGCATGGGTCTTGCAAGTTCACCAATGCATTGCTTAGAATCCACCTTTCAGCTAAGAGACCAGCTCATGACATCTTTGAAATGATGGATAAGGATAAAATTGAGATAGGTGATAAGATTTCTATCCTTGTTCAAGGTTTCAATGTACAAATAAAATTCGCTCCAGATTAATGTCAATGCCTCTTAATTTCAGCTGTTTTTGGGATGAAAGCGATTCTACTGTAGAGGAAAGAAGATGACTTATGTTTCTGGTTAAAACTCCCTTGATTCAGCTTGCTGGTTGTTACATTTGAAGTAAAGGTATTCTCGATGATATTCAAATCTTATTCTCTAAAACAGCAATATAGAGTGCATAACGGTCTGGATAGCTGCTCTAAGTGGATATCCCTAGGGCCTTGTCCTGCATTGAAAACTTCAGGTGGCTATTATTTTTATGAACTGCTAATTTCAGTTGCAAGTTTGTAACTGAAAGGAATACAAGACGTTCAATTGCTAGTAACTTTGAAAATTATCACACCGAGATCTTCTACGGATGCGTAACGAAATGCTCTGCTAGTGCTTTTTGTGATATGGCATCAGAAAATTTATTTTTGAGTAGGACATCTATGTAAGTTCATTTTTTTCTTAATTGACATATCATCTGGGAGGTTAAAGCGCTACAGATTTAAAAGTGATTTAAGTTTTTCATTTCTCTATGCCAACCTTATCATTTAGAGTTATTGGAGTCATCTGGTGCACAATCCTCATCTGATCTGAATCTTGGTGCTATATGCAGTTAGAGGGTTTGTGAAATGAACTGCTGAATACACCACAGTGGACAGTGCATAAAGATGGAGTCTGGAATTACTTTGGTAATGTACTTCTAAATGGTAGCCTTCAGTGTAGTTAAATCACTTTCTGTTTTCATTTGGAAATTGTGCTATATGATGGTGAATTAATATGTGTTATAGGATTGGTAAAATATCAAAAGTTAACTGCAAACATACTCACACCAACAACTAAGGCTGAGGATCGAGATCTTCCTGTAACTCCAGATGAGGGTGATCTTCTTTTTCTTCTAATCTAAACTTTGAAAGATATGGGAAAGTATAAAGAAAAGGATAAGAATCTTCCTTCATCTTTCATATTGCTTCAAAGTTTTCTTTCCCCACACCCGCCCTTTCAAAGTAGGAAAGGCTCTAAAAAATTGCGTTCCTGCTGGCTAATCTTAGGATACTGTGGATAGGTCCGTGTCTATCTGCTGGATGAGTTATTTCAAGTGGTGCATTTTCCTTGCAGGTTATTGAAAGAGGACTGATGACACAAGCTGACTTTGATGAAATAAGAGAAAAGGCATTAAGTTTGTTCGAGTATGGATAGGTGATTTAGATTCTGTTCATAAGTTTCACGTGCTTTCATGATATAATTTCTACATAGCATGTAAATAAATATCAGTCAACACACTGAAATATCTTAATATGAGATCAAATTATAAACCACAATAGAATAAGAAAAACAAATATGAATTGCATTTTTTGCCATGACAGCTTGTTGATTGGGAAGAAAATGTTGCCCTTTTGAGAGTAGCTTCCCATTCTGTTCAACTCCAGTGTTTACTTAGTTAGTGATTCTTTGTTAGTAGTCAAAATGTTCTTATCTCAAGCATAGTAGCTTCTATAGAGCAATCCTGGGTCTTATGTATGCAGTGTTTGTACTTTCTACAACCAAACACTTGCACCATCAGTTATTAAAATATGATGGATTGTTTCTTTTTATATTTCCTCTTCCACAGTATGTTGCTTGATAATCTTTACTGTATTCTTTAATGGAACTAACTTGATGATTTGTATGATTTTGTTGAATATACAGTGTGTACCTCCAGAGCATGGCCTGATTTTGGTGGATAAAAAAAATATGAATTTGGAAAGGGTAGTGATGGAATTCTACTGATTGATGAGGTTAGATGCCATTTTCATGAAAAGATTCCTCTCTCTCTCTCTCTCTCTCTCTCTCTCTCTCTCTCTCTCTCTCATATACACTTTGCACATGCAAATATGTGCACTTCCTTTATATCTGTGATGCATGATTATTAAGCCATGAAAAGTTTTCGCAAACTGACAGGCAATGATGACATTTGTATCTTTATAGCTGCACACACCTGATTCAAGTAGATATTGGATTGCAAATTCTTATGAAGAGCACTTTCAGAATGGTTTTGAACCTGAAAATATTGACAAGGTATGTAATGAATAGTTTATGCACGTCTAACTTGATGTTTAGTGACAAAAAGGTGGTCTTATTGCCAACTCACATGTGAAGATTGTTGATTGTTACTTTAAGTTCCTTGCTAGCCATGTGCTGAGAAATTTTTCTGATTTTAATTTGTAATTGTTTATGGAGTTTATAGGAGTTCTTGAGGTTATGGTTTAGAGATCAGTGAAGACGTGGTAGGTTATATCAAGAAGTTAAATTTAATGCAGTTTGTTGTTTTTTCATCGGAAGAAATACTGTAAATCTCATTTGATGAATCCTTAGGTCCTTCCTGATGCCCCTGAAGAACTTGTCTGGGAGCTTGCTTGGTGGAATGTTTTCCTTGTCATCATACCTTTTAATTAGGCACAGGATATATGCTATTAAAATTTTATAAAGAAAATAAAAAAAAATGAAGTCAATGTCTTGTTTGATTCACTTCAAATTACTTGTTATTTCTCTTCTCTCCTAACAATTGGAACACCTGTCGTTGTTTTATCAGCTCCCATGTGCATTATGTTGTATGCTAGCCTTTAGAGAACATGGCCGTATGGACCTAATTTACAAGCTTGTAGAATGATAAACAATTATTAGTAATCCCACAACTAAACAGTGGTGAATCGTTTATGGAGAAATATGATTATTAATATTATTATTATTATTGTTATTATTATTATTATTATTATTATTATTATCATGGTTTGGGCTGTGTTTTAGGTTTAGATCCTTCCAATTACTTTTCTGTCCACTATTTTTCAGTGCATTCGTCACAGTTCACATATGTCGATGTCTAACCATTAGTCAGTGGACCTTAGACATTTGAATGACGATGACAGTTGCATTAACAGATAATTGAGGGGTGTTGATGAGCATTTAGAATAGACCAACTTAGAAGCAAACAAGTTTCTGACATGTTTTTTGAATGCACATGTTTTTGTGTACTTTATGTTGCTTCTTGATGTAGAAACATTTTTCACAGTTTTTTATGATTGATGTGCCTTCAATGATATCCGTTTGCACTAATGTTAACCTTACTGCCAGATGCATCTTTTTACACAAGACAATAACAAAATCAAGACTTGAGATGCCAGTGAAGGAGGTAAGATTTAGCACTATAGATGCCTTTTTTATGATACCATGCAAAGTGGCAATTTGATTTTTCTTTTTTACTTGCTGAAGCCAATACATGATCGAAAATGTATCTTTGCTGCAACTCAAGAAGATTGCTCATGGTTGTCCCATGATGGAGGGTATGGTGAAACTCTTAATGATCATTCAATCACCAACAGAGTTTTAAATGTTTTTTCCTGTATGGAAAATAGGCAGGCCTTTTGGTAGATGAAGTTGGGGTTGAAGACAAGCTAGATTGCTTGCCCCAATGTAATGCCTTCCTTGTGCACTCTCTTTGTTTAAATCTAAAATTAGGATCAGAATTTCAATGGATTCAAAGAAGATTAAATTACAATGGCTCTCATTTTTTATCCTTGGTCTTCACCATTCATCCATCACAAGTCTATTCTTTTGACTATGATTTTTTTTTAAATACCAAGTGTTCATTACATCACGTCATTAATCTATGTGTATTTTATTTTTCATGTCATTTTATCATGTAAGAATTAATTTGGACTAGCGATGAGATCGAAAAATAATGAAAAGATTATTAAGAATATTTATTTTTTAATAAGATAATAAAAAATATATAAACAAGGATATAAAAATCATTTAATCATATAAAATTTTTGTCTTATATGATTAAAAGCTACCACTCGCGGTGTACAATAGCTTTCAAATAAAAATGTTAATTGTTTAGATAACTATAAGTAATTTAAATAAAAAATTTGGTATTTAAATATTTATAATTTTTTATATTAAATATTTATAAATTTTATTAGATACGGTTAAAATGTAATAATAAAAATAAAAAATTAATTTCATTATTTTATATCAAAATGGAACGCATATTTAGATATTAATAAATCAATGTTTTATTTTTTCTGTATGAATTAATTATAATCAACAGCACCAATTTAATTCCAAGTCTTAACTCTGAAGGAAAAAAAAAAAAAAATATATATAAAAAATGCTCCATATCGTGGGGTACGCGCAATTCCTACGAAAGACATGTTGATGAGGAGACACGACGACTGGAACCAAAAAATCTACGTTCACGTCTTGGACCCGCGCGTGCTTTTCAACAATCACATCACATCACGTCACATGTGTCAACAATATTAAAAACCAATCAGGACGCTCCAAGACTTAGCAACATCAGCTATCTTCACACAGCTGCACCCAACTGACGTAATTAACCCCTAAAAAACCGGGTAACCCGACTGAGACCCGTAATCGGGAAAACCTAGCGCTTAAGAATTCGACACGTTCCTAATCTCTTTCACGTTTGAAAGCCTAGTAATAATTTTCTTCCTTTTTGTTTTAAAAGAAATTGAAAAGAAGAAAGAAAGAAAATTAAATAATTTATTTTACGTGCGCACTGTGTATAAAATAAAAATCATCCCCAAATCTTAGCCTGGAACTTTTAGGTTTTTCCATTTGATCCTCCAAGTTTCTCTCCCCGGATTTTTCCTATTTTTTAGTCACCTAACTTCGCTAATTCTTCAATTCTTTTTTTTCTTCTTAAGATTTCTCAACTGGGGTCTCCCTTTGTGGAATCTAGGGGATTTTTTGGCTGTGTTTAAAGGTTCGATCTTTGCCTTTAAATTCTTTTTTTTTTTAGTTTATTTTTGTGATTAGATTGAAATTTTTTGAATAATGATAGAATACAGATTCGATAGTGATCTAGGTTCTATCTGGTATCCTTGAGAATCCATGCAAGAAGCAAACAGGATAGGTTCAGTATCTTGAGTTCCTTTTTCTTTATAAATTTTCCGTTTTTAACTAAATATGAGCTTTTTGACACCTTGACTTAATTAGGGTTCGCAACAATTTTGTGGCTCAGTGAATCAAGTTTTTTTTTTTTTGGTTTGGTTCTATTTTTCCTTTGTTTTTGATAACTTTTTTATTTACAGAAAAAGAAACCCGGAAGAGCTTGCGCGATAAATTGGATGTTGTCGTTGATCATCTGTAATTTTAGTTTTAGATAAGTTTGTGTGAAATTGATTCTTGACTTGATGAGAAAGAAAAGGAAAGGAAGTGAAACTGATGCATCTCCGGAGGTAACCAACAATTTTGCATCGACTTCAGATTCCAGATCGTCTAATATTAGGTCTCATTATTCATTAGAAGATTATGCGAGGATAAGAAAGAAGTGCAAGGAAGATGTAGATGCACCTCCTGTCGGTTCATGTAAAAGTAGACTCGCCGGCATTGCTACTGCCCCGCCTTGTGGCGCATCCTCTTTGGTGCCTCCAGGACGAGGCCTTAAGAGGAAGATAGGATGCATTGAGGTTATTACACGAATTGGTGGGAAGAAAAAGATTGAGGATGATTATGTTAAATGTGACACAATTGGCCAGGGGAAATTCGGGTCAGTTTGGCTGTGTAGGTCTAGGACTAGTGGAGTAGAATTTGCGTGTAAAACCCTGCATAAGGGAGAGGAGACGGTTCATAGAGAGGTAGAGATAATGCAGCATTTATCTGGTCATCCTGGGGTTGTGACTTTGCACGCAGTGTACGAGGAGCCAGACTGCTTTCATCTTGTAATGGAGTTGTGTTCTGGAGGTCGTTTGATTGATCAAATGGCAGAAGGTCAGTATTCAGAGCAGCGCGCTGCTAATATTTTTAAGGATGTGATGTTAGTCATTAAGTACTGTCATGAGATGGGAGTTGTGCATAGAGATGTAAAGCCGGAAAATATTCTCCTCACTACTTCAGGAAAGATAAAGCTGGCAGATTTCGGTCTTGCCATGAGAATTTCCAATGGTGAATATCTCATACCTGCTTTGAAGAATATTAGCTTTACTTTTTATTGATTCTTTTAATTTCTTGCTTTGTTTATTATCTTGCAACTCGATGTTCGAATGTTTGGAGATGTAGAGTTAAGTCTGTATGTTCTCGATGTTTACCAAGTATGGCAACCTCTTTATTTTGAGATTGACTGCTAAATGCCAGTCAATCATATGCCTGAAGGAAGAGTGAGAGGAAGAAATAAGTTTTTGCATTAGAGAAGTAGACATATCTTCCTGTTTGATTATTGATGAAGAGAACCTCAGTTGTTATCTGGCTTGGAACATTATATATTTTCCTTTCTATGGCCATGTCTTGGTTGGTGGCCGGAAGAATAGAATTTAGTGAAGAAAAGAATTAACAAAATATAGGTTCTTAAGTTTATATTAAATAATTCTTAAATGAACTCAAGCATTATGATTAGCTATAGAGGAGCGTTGATATCTGCCTGGGAGCATGTGAAGGAGTGTGGCCTGGTTTTAGCCTGTACAACCGCACCATTTATGAAACTAAAACATATTATAATTGCTCAAAAAATAGAAACAATATTTCTACTGGGGCATACAAATTATCATCCTTGAACTACAAGTCACATAAACTAGTTTTATTTTATTTTAATTTCAATGTTTTCATGTTCTAAATTGTTATATACAAAGGTTTTTACATTTTAGCAATTTCTTCTCCCTTGATCATTCTTATGCATAAGTAGATTTGAGCATGCTAAAAGACAACAGCATATTGGCTTGCAAATGTCCTGCTTATTATTTGCTTGTCTCCTTTTAAGCTTGTGCCTAGTGCTTCTGAGTGACAGAATTACTATTTACTACAGGTCAGACTTTGTCTGGTTTGGCTGGAAGCCCGGCTTATGTCGCACCTGAGGTTTTATTGGGAAATTATTCTGAGAAGGTTGATATATGGAGTGCTGGTGTGCTCCTACATGCTCTTTTGGTTGGTGTTCTTCCATTTCAAGGAGACTCCTTGAAGGCAGTGTTTGAGGCCATCAAGAATGTAAAGCTTGATTTTCACTCTGGGATATGGAAGTCTGTATCTAAACCTGCACGTGATCTGTTGGCAAGAATGCTGACGAGGGATGTTTCGTCACGAATAACAGCCGATGAAGTACTAAGTAAGCCCCAACTTTCTCCTTACTAGAAATTTAAATAATGCATGCTCATTCACTAGAAGTATATGAATTAACCTTGCTTTCAACAATGAATGATGTAACTTTGCTAACTATAGTATTGAGGTGTTGACTGTTGAGCTATCATACAGGTGGTTCTTTAAATAATTTCATCCTGAATTTTGGTTTCATAGGATTGGTTCTGCCACCCACTAAGTTTGTTTTTTTTTCAATTTATGTGGACTTCGTTCTTTCTTTTTCCCAAACAATCTGTTATTTGATTAGCAATTTGTATTAGGACTTGACTAGGGGCTAACACTACCATTCTTACAGAAGCTTAATCATTATACTTCGCTTGCTAACACTCTAATTGTGTAATTTCAGGGCATCCATGGATATTGTTCTACACTGAGCGCTCATTTAAGACATTATCCATCAAATCAAAGTCGAAGAATCAAGTAGGACCTTCTTTCCAGATTACCAATCCTCCTGGATCCGAGTTGAATGCGACGAGGATAGATGGTGGTTCTCACATTCAGGGTCCACAGCCAGTCCTAATGTCGAACAGTTCGAGCTGGAAGTCAGAGGAACAAGATGAAAATGGTGTGGTGGATGTGCTTGCTGTGGCAATTTCCCATGTGAGGATTTCTGAACCAAAGAGGAGCAGACTATGTAGTCCCACAGGACCTATAGAGCAGCAGTGTTCATCTAACCTGACAGCTAACAACCTTTGTAGAGCCTGTTGATCCTGCTGACTCAACTAACATGATTATCTCCACTGTTTTTTGAGCTGGGGATTTAGAATTAACCGGCCCTGGTTGCAATTTCGGTGGGCAAAGATGAGCTTAACGTTCGGTGACAATGATGTCATCTCTTAGCAATGTTTTTCCGGCTTTCAAGCCATGGTGTTAACTAAATAATTGTTCTAGCCTGGTTACCACCGACCAGAGAGAATTAATGTACAGATTAAATAGATCCTTGCGAAGCACCTTTTCTCCCTGGTGGTTGTGAAGGTGTGTGTTCATTCAGGGGATGAAAGTTTCCACCCTTGGTAACATAGGTAAGTTTAAGTTGTTGCTGAAGACTTTCGTAGCCTTATAAAGATCTGTTTTACTGACTGAGCTTTGAAAGCAGTGGTAATTTCCCCTTGAAGTCTCTTACACGTAAGCATGAAATTCCTCTTCTTTTTGGGGTTTTAAAACCGCTTCGTAGATCACTTCGAGATTGAAATCGGATAGAATTGTTTCTTGGAAAGAGGAATTATGAGGATTATACGGTATTGTCTGCCCCATAGTTCAGGCAATCATGATGTGGAAGCAAAACCGAATCTCATGGACCATGCCGCCAGTCCAAAATGCTCAACAAAAACGAAGAATTGGACAAGACGGAGCCGTGCCAGACTTGGCAGCCATCCTCAACTAAGTGAGGCGATTGACGTCAAAGGAAACCATAATGAAACAAAGATATTCCACGTCCAATTGCCAAGTGACAGGCTAATTCAAAAGCCTACTAAACTTGAAATCTCCCTAGTCAAAAATCACAGATTTCAACATACCAAAGGATATGCCCATTGATACTGTGATTTAATTACTATTCCAGAAGCAATAGAGCGCAAATACCATGCAAGTCAAATCTTAATAAATAACAATACTTTTGAAATTTACCAACTCATACCATTAATAAATACAAAAGGCGTGAGTGGTAGATGATACTCCAATATATGAACACTTTCATCCAAGGGTTGCAAAGCACTTTTAGCTAGAGCATGAGCCATATAAGCATTCATTAGAATGGAACACTGAAACAATCTCTCCAGTCTTGGAGGATAGAACTAGTCTCATCATGGCATAAGAAAATCCTAGAACCAATATTTTGTAAGTCAATTACATCCGACAATTAACAAGAAAGCTTTAGGCAACCACGTTTACCAAAACTGTAAGCAGAATTTAGGCAACATTTTCAATTGTCGATCAACATGTACTCAGTGGTCTCACAAATTTCATCTTCTGGACATTTTGGACCACATGTAGACAACAAAGAAGCAAAACAGTGCAAAAAGAATCACATGAACTATATGGTTTGAACCATGCTTGATGATGCTCCTGTTTAGTTTCCTAATGTTGTTCTTCACCCCTGCTTGAGCTCTAATCATGGTCATTTGCTGTCATAAAAAGAGATTGCACATTCAGAAAGCAGAAAAAGAGTTTTTATAAATATAAATAACA
Organism: Firmiana major; assembly: GCA_033439115.1. Lineage (NCBI taxonomy): Eukaryota > Viridiplantae > Streptophyta > Magnoliopsida > Malvales > Malvaceae > Firmiana > Firmiana major. The sequence continues at coordinate 48,089,722 of CM065909.1, forward strand.
AAGCACTACTACCTCGACTCAAGTACTGCGATGCTATCTTAAAGGGAAAATCACCATTAAAACAATGATAAACTCATTTTGCATGCATGCATGTATTAACATGTGATAAATAAAAGATGCAACAAAGAAAGAGGCGAATGCTGTAGATAACAGCTGAAATCATGAAAGAGTTATTTATGAAGAACAGCTTCCTGTTTTCTTTTCCATTTAGCCACCACCACCACTTGATAGCTAACAGAACTTCGCCTCCTCTACCACAGAATAGAAAGAGAAGGAGGAAAAGAATGATTGGTTGAATTATAGAACAACAAAGTACATTAAATTTATCTAATATAATTAAAATGTGCTTGCATAACAACATATGAACTGAAGAACAAAAAGGATTTTTCCTACAGATACAAACTCTGAGGGGAAAATTACTTCTAATCACTTTAGATGACAAGAAGATTTCATCATTGCCTTTTACATGATAGAGAAATCTTGTGATAAATACATTGTCAAACGCAGATAAGCAAGAATTAACATTCCGCACTTTTTTCAGGTTGTTTTCCAGCACCTCCACAGGTCAGTTCAAAATTTTATCCCCCGTTCCATTTCACTTCAATATACAAAACAGGGTTGGAATTTTATAGCAAATCCATCAAATGTGTATGATACACTAAGATGGTGATTCCCCACATCGAAGCAATGAAACATCATAGCAAGGAAATAGCATGCAAGAAACCATAAAGCGAAAAAATGTGAAGAAAGGGAGTATTTAGCAGTAATAAATACCAGCTGATCTAAAAAGTCCTTCTGAAATTTTGCTTCTGATCCTATCTCTTGAGCAACCTGCACCAATATTTTTCAGTAAGAACCAGGTTAAGACAACCTTTAAGATTCAAACAATTCAGTCAGTTAATGCTGCAGACATGAATACAAAGGAAAACTGTACCCTCCTCTTCCCCTCACAACAAACAACTCATAATGCAAAACTTTGCATTGAGTTAATGCTGCCTCTTCCCCTCACAACAAACAACTCATAATGCAAAACTTTGCATTGAGTTAATGCTGCAGACATGAATACAAAGGAAAACTGTACCCTCCTCTTTCCCTCACAACAAACAACTCATAATGCAAAACTTTGCATTGAGGGTCAAGATATACATCCCCACAAAAAATTCCACCACAGCTCCAACAGAAAAAGGAGAAACATATGATTTATCTCAATTTAGAGTTACCTTGGATGTTCTTCTACATTGGTCTAGTTTCCAATTTCCTCCAAAAATGAATATATACCAAAGCAATCACAATAAGATTATTATGACATCTGCTAAAAACCAAAAGATATCCAAATGTATGACAGGAATTCCTCTAAGAATAACTTAAAATCAATTTAGCTTAAATCGTTCAAGCCAAACAAAGGAACGCGGAAAAATCGCATCAAATTATCAGCAAGATATTGTTCAAATTTACAAGCCTGAGTACATCATCCAATTGAAAAAGAAAGAAAGATCAAATGAATCATAAAATATCAAATTAGAAAATAAATAAATAAATCTTACATTTCTTAACAGTTTAACTTGGCTACGGAGACCCGTGATCTCATCGTCCAAATCAGCATGCATCGGATCAATCCGCAATTGTATTTCATCGGAGCTAGCCACCGGTCTCGTGCTTAAACCCTCCCTATTTCAACATTAACAATAATCAAAATTAGCTCAAACAATAATGAAAAAGGAAAGCTAAGAAATTCTAAACCGTTCAATTCAGTGATTAAAATTAATTGAATCGAAATAATTTCAAGAAAATAAACAAGACTATATACCTTGAACGGTAAGGAGCCGCATCGCCGTAGAAGGAACCACCAGCGGTTCTATTCGAAGTAGAAGCCATCGAAACGGAAAAGAGATATGAGCGAAGAACAACTTAAGAACGACGAGGGAATTACGAGTCAAATCGGATTGAAAAAAGAAAAGAAAACGAAACAGAAGTTCGCCCGATTTTGAAAGCTTCGACGGAATCCTAATCAAATTTAATTTCTCTCTTTCTCTCTCTCTAGAACAGTTACAAATGTACTTTATAAAAATACAAAGAAATATGATGATGTTGTTCAGGGAGAGATCTACCGTTGGTTTATAATCGTGCGGCGCTGGAAAATTCTATTTTCTTTTTTCTCTATTTGTTTTCAACAGTTTTATTTTTATACGCGTCGGGTCGACTTGCTGGCTTTGAACTTAAAAGGCTCGTCAGCCATTTTTCATTACATTTTGTATTTTAAATGGATTACGAGAATTTCTGAATTAATCCAATTTTTTCTCTCCAAAAAAATTTCTCTTCATATTTTACTGTTTAAACACCAATATTTTGGTTTACACAAAAAATTTCAAATGAAATTTTGGTTCTGTACGGTAAAGTAAATTATTTTTGTTTGTAAATTATCGAATAAAATTGGAATTTGATTTTGATCAATTACAAGTTAAATTTAACTGTGAATATTTTAAGTTATTAAAAAAATTAGATTTAAATATTTTAATATTTCATTCAAATGATTAATAAATTTATCAAAAAAAATTTTAATATATTTTTCATTTATTAATAATTAATATATAATCTTATATTTGATATTAAAATTTAAAATATTTATAAAAAAATTTAATTCAAATTTAAACTCGAACACAAATAATCAAATTTATAGTTGAATATGAAAAATGGAAATGAATCTATTGGAATGACATCAACTTAAATAATTCATTTTCTATCTCAATTCGAATTTAAATTAAAAATAATAAAACTCGATCTAAATCAAATCAAATTTTAAAATTTAAATTTAAAGTCAAACTTGAACTCAAACTTTTTATTAAATTAATTTGAATAGATTGGATTATTTCTCTAATCCTCACTATACACTTTTTTTTTTCAATTTTCCTAGTTATATAATTATTACACTTTTATTTATTGTGTTTTTCGATTAGGAAAAGAGCTCATGAAATTTTTGTAACTCAGATTTGAGTTTGTTCAATATTTAGTTTTTGTCTAATTTAATGTTAATTTATTTGTTTCACTTATCTTTCAATTTGATTTATATTTAATTTGTGGTCAAAAAATAAAACCATCTCTTTAATAAGTTAGGCAAGTATTTTTTGGCTCAACACTTAAAAGAAAATGAATTTCATTTTTTTTTAATGTATCAAGTTGATGTGGGAATACACTTTTAAAATTGTTCAATAAATGATTAATTTTGAGATACGTATAAATTAGTTAAAAAACACCTTAGTCATAAAATTCTGAAAAAAAAAAAAACTAAGCAAACTTTAATCTATGTTTGTTACCTACTAATCAAATATGACAAATTTTACTGTAAAATTATAAATTTTGATCTTACTCTAAGATCAGTGAATAGTCCTTAGATTAATAATATTTAATCTAAATCATTGATTAAATTTTAAAAGTAAAAAAGAAATTTAAACTTGATAAGTTATTAAATTAATTTTTAAAATTATCATTATATATTAAATATTAATAAAAAATAATATTGTATTACAAAACAAACATGAAACAATCAACATGTTACAAGAAAAGAAGCCGTTACTCAGCCAAATTAATAAAAACATACTTAAAAAGTACGATTGCTTATTATTTATATACAGAAAATACATCATGGTAAACTTTTTTTAGTGTTGCAGAACAATTGCTTATATAATATATATGTATATATATATATATGTATATATATAATGATAAACTTATGGTGTTGGGGTTGGCGTGTTACATGATAATCATCAAGTAGTCAAGTATAATATGGGCAAAAAATGGTGCGCAAGAATCTACAAGCACTACAACAAGCTCGTCACAAATGTCTTCAGATACTATCATGTCAAAAAAAAAAAGGGTCAAAATGTTAATTGTTCAAACGTAAAAATGTTAAAATAAACAATTGTTTATTATATATAAATATAAATGTAATACAGCATGGTAAACTTTTGGTGCTGGCGTGTTGCTCGAGAATCAATAAGTAGTCGAGTATAACATGGGCAAAAAAGTGGTGCACAAGTCAACAAGCACATCATAATGGTCTTCTAATTCTATAATGTAAAAAATAAAAATAAAAAATTGATTGCCCAAGTTAAGTTTTAAAGCAGAAACATTTTTAAATAGGACAGTTGATTGACAAAATGTTAATTGCTTAAATGTAAAAACATTAATATATATATATATATAGATTACACCATGGTAAACATTCGGTGTTGGCTTGTTGCACGAGAATCAATCTGGGCAAAAAATGGTGCACAAGAGTCAGCCAGCACGTCACCATTGTCTTCAAATATATAATGTTAAAAAAAAAAAAAGGCCATTTGAGTGCGCGAGTTAAATTTTAAAACAGAAACATTTTTTTAAATAGAACAGATGATTGTTAAAATGTTAATTACTCAAGCGTAAAAAAGTTCAAATAAATATAAGAATTAACAGTAAAATTTATGAGTTTCATTGTAAATTAATGAGAATAAAAATAAAAATATTAGTATAAATATAAAAATTTGATAATTAATTGTAAAATTTTTTTAACTTATCTTAAATTTAATGACATTTATGATAAAAATTATGAAATTCATCATAAAATTTATGATATTTACTTTCAATTTTATGAGATTTATCGCATTGATGGGAGTAAGCATGAAATCACTAGAAAATACATAAATCTATAATAATTGATCATAAAAATTTATGAGATTTATCGTAAAATTGATGGTAATAAACGTAAAAACACTAGAAAAAATGTATAAAAATATGATATTTAATTGTAAAATTTATTAGATTAACCATAAAATTGATGAAAATAAATATAAAACACTAGAAAAAAGTATAAAAATTATAATAAATAATCGTAAAATTTATGAGTTTAATAGTAAAATTGATGTATGATAATTAACTGTAAAAATAATATGATTTATCATAAAATTGATTAGAATAAATGTATAAAATAGTATAAAAATCATAAATATATGATAATTAACTATAAAATTAATGTGACTCATCATAAAATTTATGAGTACGAGCGTAAAAACACTATAAAAATCTTAAATATATGATAATTAACTATAAATTTTATAACAATTAGTGTAAAACATATTAAAATTTATCAAGATAATCGAATATTCGTGTATGACATTCAAGTGACCTATTAAAACTTAATGCTATAGAATGCTACTTGCATCAGGGCAATCAATTGCTTTCATAAAGGTTGTTGACTACCTTGAAACCAAAAGCATTATGGCTTAAATATGAACTTAGGCAGTCGAATCTCATACATGAGAATTTAATCGCCCTAAAGTATTCAAGCTATAAATGCCCATTTTCTAAACAAGACCTTATATATTTTGTCTAAAAAATGTTCCCTTCTCAATTTTCTCTTTCTAAATTAAAATGGATTGCTCTTATTATAATATTTAATCTAAGGTAAAAATACTATAAAATTTAATATATTAGATAATTAGCTTTCATACTTCGTAAGGATAAAAATGTAATTTTGATTATTTTATGAATAAATAAAAATATAATTTAAATATCTTGTTATTTTTTAAAAGGATACTCCATTAAATTGAAGTTTAGATGTTGACCAATTAAATTATTATTTACATATTTTTTTAAACTTTTATTATTTATTCAATTTTTTATAAGATATTGAAAATCTCAAGAGATTCAATGATTTTATCATAAAAGTTGATATTTTACGATATTAGTGTATACAAACCTAATTAAATAGAATTCGATTTGGCAAATATTGATTCTTCCACATTTTTTATTTGTCTTGAAAAGCTTTTAAAGATTGCAGCCTATTCACCTAATAATCTTATTTTTGAATACATAAAGTTTTATAAAATTATCGATGTTAATGTACATGGCTAAAAAATTTTGTACATGAGAGGTAATATTAATAGTCATTAAATTTATTCATTTTCAATTTCATTATTTTAATTATAGTTGACTGCTACTTTCACTTTTATCCACCAAATCAAAGTATTGTTAATATAATTTATTTTATTGTTTATGATTTTTATATATCCATATATAATAGCTAATTCTAATATAATTATCTTAACTTGACAGAGGAAGTCTTCAAGGAAATATTTTAATATATACTCATTAGACTTTGAGAACTTTTTTTGTTGGAAAAAAATATAAGATCTTTTATCAATTTTTTTTTTTAAAAGGCATAGTCTGTATATTATTTATAATACTTATAAACATCTTACTGAATTTAGTGTTACAACTCAGGAGACAACATATAAAATGATTAAAAAAAAAACAATTATAAAGATTAAAAGAATAAATAATTTATTTTCAGTCAACTTGAAATATCACCAAAAATCTATTCAATAATTACATATAATATTACTTAATTCCATGTAGTCAAAATAATTACTTAATTACTGTCCAAATAAACCCCTAAACTATTTCATTTTTCTTAAGCTTTTATATTTTAATTCTTATTCAAATAAGTCTTCATTTTTTATTAATGTTTATTTAAGTATAAATTAAAAGTTAATAGCTCATTTGAATATTAATTAAACATTAAGAGTTTATTAGAATATATAAATTAAAAGTTAATAGCTCAATTGAATATTAATTAAACATTAAGAGTTTATTAGAATATATAAATTAAAAGTTAAAGTGTTATTTAGATGTGATCAAAAGTAAAAGGTTTATTTAAGAATATAATAATAAAATTCAAGGATTTTTTTTCTTATTTTAACCAAAAAAATCATTTATTTATTTTTAGTAGGTGTGCCATAATCTACTATCGATTAATCATGTAATATCACCTAAGGGACTAATTTGAAAGAAGAATAATATTTTATATCAATTATTTTTAAATAAAATAAAATTCAATTACTATTAAAGCATTAATCATTCCTTAAAAATACCAGACACTCTAAATAAAGCTATGCCTATATGTAGATTATAGTGTTTTAATTAAAATTTTAATGACATCAGAAATGACGTCAAATATCACAGAAGTTTCTATGCCACGTGGAGACTATTAATCGTAAATTCGTAAATGATCTCGTGGAAATAGAGAAAACGCGAGGAACAAGAGAGGAAGGGAATGAAACAGCTCGCGTTCAGAAATATCCGACAAATCATAGCCGTTCAAAGGAGCCTTTCAAACATTACTAACCGTCAATTTCTCTGATTTGACTTTGAACAGAATAGTGGTTTTCAACGGGCGGCCCTTCACACGCTTCAAGCGAGATTCTCATTCTCACACAACATTCTCGTCCATGGCCCGGCCTATAAATTCCAGCAACCCGACCGAGAACCAAGGGAAACTCATTAAAAGAAGAAAAGAGAGTCAGAAACATTGGAATTTTTGTTGAAGGAGATGGGAAGCGAAGCTGAGATTGTCAGGAAACCAAGATTTCTTTGCCTCCATGGATTCAGAACAAGCGGAGCGATTCTCAAGAAACAAATAGAGACCAAGTGGCCTCAATCAGTGTTAGAAAAGATTGATCTCTGTTTTCCTGATGCGCCGTATCCAGCACAGGGGAAATCCGACGTCGAAGGGATCTTTGATCCTCCTTATTACGAGTGGTTTCAATTCAATAAGGTAAACAAAAAATTTTGTTATTTGTTTGTGTTTTTCAGATTGAAAAGAAACATGGATTTACTTCTTTTTGTTTTATGTACTTGCAGGAATTTACGAGTTACACAAACTTTGACGAATGCCTTGCTTATATCGAAGATATTATGATCAAGCAAGGACCGTTCGACGGTCTCCTAGGTTTCTCTCAGGTATGTTCTGTTTGGTTGCCGAGAAATCGAAGGAATCCTTTTTACGTGCCGTTTCTTTTTTTTTTTTTTCCATTTTGCTTATTTTTATTTTATTCATCAAAATCAAATTCAAAAAACTAATAATAATGTGCATTTACAATTGAATACTATTGCAGGGAGCCATCTTGTCGGGTGGGTTGCCTGGACTGCAGGCGAAGGTGCGTTGAAATGAGCTGCTTTTCCTGTTTTGCGTTTTACCATTTTTTTTTGGTCCTTAAACCTTATTTAGGGCCATAAGATTTGACTGTTGAGGACTCATGCAACGTGTATGACTGTGGCTGCAGGGTGTGGCTCTCACAAAAGTTCCCAAAATAAAGTTTTTGATAATAATTGGAGGGGCTAAGTTCAGGTCAGAAGCTGTCGCGGAGAAAGCGTATTCTTCCCCAATTCCATGCCAATCCCTCCACTTTTTAGGTACATTAATACATCATTCATTCCATTTTTTTACTTTTCCGTGGTTTACTTTTTTTTTTTCTTCAAAATTTTAGATGATTTAGTTTTACTTGATAAATAATGTAATTAATTTAATTTAAAATTAATCGATAACACTTTTATTATTTTCTCAAAATTGGGATGAACACTTACTTAACTAGTTGAATACTTCAATGCCATCCCTTAAAACTTATATGCCACTGTGCTGTTCTCCATAAAAGGGTGTGAATGTGATCAAGCCTTTTTTTTTTTTTCTTTTGAGTTAGGGTTAATAGAATCTTTAAAGTTTTATTTGATAAAATGTGTCCAATTATGCCAACGGTGTGGTTTGTTAGTAGAATGTTAAATTCTTAATTATGATTATCAGAATTTAATGTATACAATTCTTAAATATTAATATATATATAAATAATTATCCAATATATTATTACTAAAGTTATTAGATTGTACAGGCTATGTTAAAATGATAATGCATACATTATTTTATTTATTTTTTATTTTTTTAATATTTTTTAAAAAATATATATTATGGTCTTAATTTTACTTGTAGAGTTTAAAAATTCAAATGATAAAATATAATCATCATAAATTTAGGAACAATACCCTTTTTGGTTCTAAGATAGTTATATCTTATATGGAATTGCCTTTCTCTTTTCGATAGCAAGAATACTTGATTTTATAAGTTTTTAGAAGCAAATAAAGCTTGCTTTTGTAATAAACCAACCAAGAAAATGGCGCCTTTAACACGAAATGAAGTCTGTCTGCCACATTTGCTGTTTATATATATATATAGTCATGGCTTAGCTGTCTAGGTAATTCTTTGAAGTCAAACATGGTTTGTGGTAATCGTTGGGCACCATTCAAATGAAATATTTACTGTTTTGTTTCAGGCTGTAGGCTCATCTCTGTATTTTATAAAATTCATCAGCTGCCACAAAATAGAATATCAAAATGTAATTAACCAAGCTGTATGTATCATTCAAGACATCAATAAAATTTCTTAAAAAATAAAAAATGGTTTAATAGTCAAAAAATATATTTAACTTTTTACATAAAATGAATATAAACTTTTAACCTTATATTTATATGTCTAAGTCTCTAATTTTTCAAAATAACGTAAATAAGTTTAATTTTATTAAATGACGCTATCTGTCAATTGTATTGCACATATAGTATTTCATGTGACAATCTACAAAGTTATCTTTGAGAATTGTCATGTAAGATATTCAAATGACTGTTAGGGTCATTTAAGATTTGAAGCTAATTAAAGATTTATTTAAGGTAAAATAAAAAATTTATAAATTTTACAGTAAAATAAAAAATTTAATATTTATATCTATTTTGTATAAAAAATTGAGAGTATATTTAACTATTAAATCTAAATAAAGTGTAACACAAGACTTCTGCTAGATTTCATGTGAAATTGGTTTATCATTCTGAAAATACCTGTTTTATTGCAGGAGAGACAGATTTCTTGAAACCATATGGATTGGAGCTCTTGGAATCCTGTGCGGATCCTGTAGTTATTCATCATCCAAAGGGTCACACTATTCCCAGATTGGGTAGGTTAATTTACATTACATATGCAAATTGTTCCTTTTGGCAAGGTAAAACTTTTGATTGATAGAAGCATTTTCCTTTTCTTCTTGTTTTTGTTAATTTCAGATGAAAAAGGATTAGAGACTATGCTGAGCTTCTTGGAGAGGATTCGAGGAATGTTGCCTGAGAAACAAGAAAAGGAATTATACCACAAAGAGGATGCCTTAGAAGCATAAAATGAAAAGATTTTTTTTTTACAGAGAAGGGACACGCCACTTAACAGAATCATATGATGATTTTGTTAAGCCGAAATCCCTTCTAAACACATATGACACACCACACCCAGAAATAAACAGAAGCATTTTAATCTGTGATATGGCATTAATTCTAAGCCAAAATGCTCGTTTATTATATAGTTCTCCATTTTTTTTTTTTACCTAGGGAGGATGGTTAAACGGATGAGCAAATGTGTACTGTATGATGATGTACTAAATGATCATTTAAAAATATAGTAAAATTAATTTGGTATTTTTCTTATGTAAATTCTTTATGGGTTCTTAAAATTTGATCTTAATTTATTTTTAATTCATTAATATCAAAAATAAATACATCATCCTAAATTTTTTTTTATTTCACAAAACAAGTTAGTTATTTTGTTAATCAATCATTAAAAATTTAATTTTGAAATATTTTACCTCTTAAATCATTTTAAATATTTTAAATATTCAAGTCAATTAATAATAAATAAGGAGACATTAAAAATTACTAACTTTTGAAAAGTTAATTTTTTTTTTAATTTATTTACTTATTATTTATTATTTAATTGTTCATGTTTATTATTTTTATTTTTTATTTTATAAAAATAACAATAATATGCTACTTAGTATAATACCTAATAAATAAAAAATAAAAATAACTAAATAAATAAATAAAAAATAAATTAAAAAAGAAACTAACATTTTTAATTTATTTACTTATTATTTATTATTTAATTATTTATGTTTATTATTTTTATTTTTTATTTTATAAAAATAACAATAATATGCTACCTAGTATAATACCTAATAAATAAAAAATAAAAATAACTAAACAATAAATAATAACTAAATAAATAAACAAAAATAAATTAAAAAAAATTAACATTTCAAAACTTAGTAGATCTTAGTATTTTCTTTTTTATTATTAATTTACTTAAGTATTTAAATTATTTTAAATGATTTAAGGGATAAAATGATTTCAAAATTAAATTTTTAACGGTTGAATTAATAGTTAAATAACGGAGCGTCTATTTTTTATATTAATAGATTAAAGTTGGATCAGAATCAAAACTTAAGGATCTAAATAAAATATACTTTTTTTTTCTTTTATTTCGTTAAAAATGATATAGTTGGATAATTTTTAATTTAATATAATAACACAATATAAAAATAAAAATATAAAAATAAAAATATAAAAGTGATACAAATTAAAATTTTTACAAAAACTTTTATAAGGATTAAAATTGAAAATTTGATTTTATATTTGATATATAGATAAAAATTATGATCAGATTATTTTTGTATTTTATATAATTCACATGGTAAGAATTAACGAATGGTAATTCTAAATTTTATGTCAGTTACGTAACATGTCTCTGGACAAATGAGAAAAAAAAAAAATCAGGAAACTAAATTCCTGCCTTTTCTAGTGACATCAGATAATTTTTCTTAAGAAAGAAAAAACCAATGCTAGGCAAATGCAGGAGGATGGTATGCTCGCTTCTCACCCAAACACCACTCCCTCTAGCTTTTAGGAGCTCTCCTTCCAATTACACAGCCAAACCGTCTACCTATCTCCTTCGCTTCTCCTCGGTAAAAACTTGTTATTCTGTCTCTTTGTACCCATTTTACCAACGCTTTAACAATTAAAGCTAAAATTGTTTTGATTAACAGGGTTTTTCGGGTCCAATTTCGAGCCCTGTAATCCGAGCGTTTTGTTCGAAATCCGGTGAAGTGGGCGGAATGGCGTCGTCGCTGCAAAATCAGGGTTCTATTTCGTATCTGACACAGCGAGAAGCTGCTGAGATTGATGAGACTCTCATGGGTCCTCTTGGCTTTAGTGTTGATCAGCTAATGGTTAGTAAGCGTTTTTCTAACTCCATTGTTTTCTTAAATATACATTTGTTTCATTTTCCATTCTTTTTTTTTAAGCTTGAACGGTTTAAGTTTATGTGAATTGTCAGGAATTGGCCGGTTTAAGCGTCGCTACATCAATTGCTGAGGTAATGGCTAATAACTTTTCTTCGTTTTGTTTATTGAGTTTTGATGGCTGCCATATGCTAATTTAAACATGCAAATTTCCATGTTTTTTAAGTTTATCAAAGCTTGATAAGAAGTTTTTGACCAAAAAGTTCTGCTCCTTTTGGATCGATATTGAGTTGATTTCTATACTTTTTTTGCGACTGTCTACTCTACTACTACTAGGATGTCAAATATATATTGTTTAGTTTAGAATCCTGCTTAGATTATATAAGATTATGCCTTGTTTCCATCTTGCGAAAGGCGTTTTTCTTGTTACAGGTTTATAAACCGAGTGAGTATAATCGTGTTCTTGCTATTTGTGGTCCGGGAAATAATGGAGGTGATGGGCTGGTTGCTGCTCGTCATTTGTATCACTTCGGATATAAGCCTTTTGTGTTATATCCTAAGCGAACTCCCAAACCCCTTTATTCTGGTCTTGTTACTCAGGTATGATACAAGGGCTGTAGTTTTAATAATCTTGAATATTAAATTATATGATTTATCTGAGTTGTTATATAATCTTCTGGTTTTATAGCTGGAATCTCTGTCAGTCCCTTTCCTGTCAGTGGATGAGCTGCCTGTGGACTTGTCGAAGAACTTTGACATTCTAGTAGATGCTATGTTTGGTTTTTCTTTTCATGGTAAATAATTAATACTCGTATTATTTTTTATAATTCTTTGAACTTTTTGTTTATGCATATACTTCATGATGCTGCAACAATATTGTGATTAGCATTTTTCAGAATCAAGTCAACATCATGCTGCCTCGATTCTCCTATTCTTCCCCATCAATATTGTCTTCTTATAGTTTAAGCTTCATATTTCTTAACACTGCTACCGGAACCTTGCTATTTTTCTTTACTGCAAAAGTGTTCTGTACATATTTCAATTTTGATAAGCAAACCTATGCAATATTCCTTACCTGGCTGCTCTCTAGTATTATCGCTTATTTTTGCTGGTGTAGACAGATCATGTCATTAAATCGCTTTTACCTCTTGGTTAGGGTTAGCTCACACATTTCTGGCTTATTTTATTTTCTTTTTAATGTATATTCTTTCAATAATCATCGTTAAATTTTGATTTTTTGCACATTACAGAGTGTTTTATTTCCCCAATTTGTGTATATATTTAGCATGAAGAAGGTTTGTGGGCTAAGTGTGAAGTACTGGAAAAACAATGATATAATGTGCATCCTCTAAATTCCTCATTTCAAATCTTTCAGGTGCACCAAGGCCTCCTTTTGATAATCTAATCCAGAAGCTAGTTCACTTACCTAATTGTGGACAAATGCAACAAAAGTCCCCTGTTATTGTGTCTGTGGATATTCCATCTGGATGGCATGTTGAAGAGGGTGATGTTAGTGGTGAAGGAATTAAACCTGACATGTTGGTATGTCTTTCTTGCAGCCTTTGATGTGCTTTGGGAACTTTCATTGTTTTTTAAACTCGTGTTTATACACCCCTCCCCTTTATAGTAAATGTCTAACTACTGCGAATTTCTAATTTTCAAGGTTTCTTTGACTGCTCCAAAACTGTGTGCCAAGAAATTTTCTGGACCACACCACTTTCTAGGTGGTAGATTTGTCCCACCAACTATTGCAGAGAAATATAAGCTTCACCTTCCCCAATATCCAGGCACGTCTATGTGTGTCCGAATTGGAAAGCCTCCACAAATTGACATATCAGCTCTCAGAGAGAATTATATATCTCCGGAGTTCCATGAAGATCAGGTGGAGGCTGATCCTCTGGATCAGGTAAGGACTCAAGACAAACATGCTGTTCATTCATTTACTTGATTGGAAAAAGTCTCTCTCTCCTTCTTTTAATTTTTTATTTTTATTTTCTCACAATCAGTTATAGTATTTCTTTCTTTTGTCATGTAAGCTTATCACTCATCTTGCAGTTTCGCAAATGGTTTGATGATGCGGTGGCAGCCGGCTTAAAGGAACCAAATGCTATGGCTCTGTCAACCACCGGAAAAGATGGAAAACCGTATGTTCTCTGGTTTTGCTTCCATCATTCCACTTTATTCATACTTATTTTCTTTTTCATGAACCTTATTTCCTTGGAGCTGTAAAGTGTGTCAATTTGGGTTCTCTCTGCCATTCTAAGGCTACATATTATCTAGAAATAAGTATTTACTCTTCAGACTCTCTTGATGATCTAATGGAGGCACTCTCATTTCCACTTGAGGGATGGATCCATGAGGGGGGTTGCATTGGGGGCATCTGCTCCCAATTGGATTCTTAAGAAAATTTGGGAACTATTTAAAGTGCCAGAACTTTTTGAAGAATTTTGCCTTCCTTCAACTAGATATGAGATTCATGCTTCTAATTTGAGGTAATTACAAAATAATCCTTAGAAATTTTAATTGGAATTAGCAAACCAGTATTTTTAAATAAATATTAATGTGGACTTCAGGTAGTTTCTCTTGTGTAAGAATCACTCAAATTAAATGAATTAAGCTGGATTAATAATAGGAAAAAAGGAAGTAAGACGGGGTTTTTTTACTTATGATATGAATATATTGACTACTGTTAATTTTAATATTACTAATAATTTTCACCATAATCATTGGAGTAACTTCAATGAAGATTGTGAAGATGCACTAGCCTAGCCAAGTGAGTTATTTTTAATGAATAGTTGTGAAATTACGTATTTAGTACTAATCTATCATTCATTTCAAATTATGAAAATATGTTGAAAGCAATGGAGGATTTTGTTTTCATAAGACATGTGCTTGGTTAATCTTATATCCCCTTGTTTCTATAAGTTCAGTAAAATTCTTTTTAAATTATTTTTTATTTCTTGTAAAATTGTAAATGAGTAACCTTTAGACTGTGAATGATGGTTGCTTCTTCCACCTGCTTTTTGCTTGAAATTTTTAAGTGCCTGAATTTTAAAATTTTCTTCCTCTGAATAAAAGAATTTAATTCATGCAACCTTACGGGTGCTAATCATCTTCATCAACCTCTGCCATTCTTCATTTGGTTTAAGCCAGTAAAAACCTTGTGGAGCTTCGTCCTGAAATAATTCATACCTCTAGCACTTCTAAACATCCTTAATGAAATAGATATTGCGATGATGATTGTCAGCAGCATCATTCAGACTTTAATTGCATTATTTCACTACTTATTTATGTTTGAATATTGTTGGTTGACCTTTTTCTCATCTTTTGTTTTATTTACTGTCTGCTGCAGCTCATCGAGAATGGTATTGCTAAAAGGGGTGGATAAGGGTGGTTTTGTCTGGTTAGTGTTCCTTTACTATCGTGGACACGTGCAGTTAACAGAGGTTTTCTGTAGCCTGTGCTACATATTGTTTGTGATATTTCTTACGTTTTTACTTTAAGCAGGTACACCAATTATGAAAGTCGGAAGGCACGTGAGTTATCAGAAAATCCTCATGCATCACTTCTTTTCTACTGGGATGGGCTTAATCGGCAGGTAGGACATTGGAATCTGGTTTGTGCTTTTCCATTATGAAATGTTGAAGTAAATCAACTTTAGTTGATGTGAAAATTATCTTTAGAAGAAATATGTTGTGAGGATGATTCTTCTCAGAGGATAGTTCATATTTAAACATATGACTAGTATCTGGATGCTAAGACTGAAATTATTGAAATGCCAAATTCTCTCTCATGTCTTTTTCTGCCCTTAATTTTTTTTTTTTTGGACAGGAAACATGTTATATGGATATTGAACATTTTTAAGATTCCTTTTAACGTTAATGGACATTAGGATTCAGTGAGTCATGCCATTTGTTGAACTCCTTAATATATGTTTTCACTTTACTTTCAATACTGTAACATCATGTCCTACAGTAAATATGGAGGTGTTATCCCCATCTGCAAATGGCTGCCGTATACTCAATATTTTGGCTCAGGAAGTAGGACCATTAACAAGTGTAAAGGGAGATTGATAGCAACGGAGTAATGGCTTTTCTAGCTGATTTAGCTTAGTCTGTTACTAACGTTGAATTATGTTGATTGATTCTTTAGGATGTCGTAATTGACGTGGAGAGGATGGTAACCGTAACAATAAAATGGTGGATGGTGTTTTGAGATAAAACGATTCTGTACTTATGCATGCAGGCATTCCTCTCTGCCTTTGTGAGAGAGATAGTCTAATGATGGATGGTGAGTTAGACGGTAGAAGGTTTGTGCTTATGCATGGGTGCCTTCCCAAGGGAGTATGTTATTCAGAAGTCATAATCAACAGCCACTTTAATGAATTGAAATGTTGTAGATGTATGTGGAAAATTGTTTTGGACCTTTAAATGTATAACTTGATTTATTGAACTTTCAACTTCAGATTTAAAATTGAACTTTCCTGCAATGTGGAAGAGAATCTGATTAAAAAAAAGGTCAACCAAGTAAAAAAAAAAAAAAAAAGTAAAAGAAAGAGCGGGTGCACAAGGTTTCCCATATTGTGGTCTTTTAAGTTTCTTTATAGATGTAGGCCATCATGGTCAAATCTTTCTTGTGTTCTTCATTTTCTATTATTATTATTTTTGTTGTTATTATTATTATTAGTAGTAGTAGTAGTAGTGGTAGAAATTTAACATGGTATCATAGAATCTGATTAAATAGTAAAATTTTATAACATGTTGATTTGTTTCCGTAACGAAGATACTTGGGTTATAATGAACTGTGATTTCCAGGTAAGAGTGGAAGGATTTGTGCAGAAAGTTTCTGATCAGGAATCAGAGCAATATTTTCACAGTCGTCCTAGGGGAAGTCAAATTGGAGCAATAGTCAGCAAGCAGGTATGTGACTTAACATTCTGTTAAAATGTAATGGAAACATGGATGATATCTATGACCTTTTTTCCTTGTTAATGTCCATTAGAAGTAAAAAAGGATAGGTTTTAGAAACTTAAGAATCAATTTCTTGCTTCAGAGTACTATAGTTCCTGGACGGCATGTACTACACCAAGAATACAAAGAACTAGAAGAAAAATACTCTGATGGGTAAGTTGTTTGATTTTCAATGTGACCCTGATAACTAGTTTGTGCCAATATTTTTCTTTATGCAATGGTGCTTTGGGTTGTTTTTATTGGCTTGATTTCCATTAATCTCTTTCGAAGTGAAGTGCTTGTTCTATTTACTTCAATCTTCAATCATGATCTAAAACCTGCATCTAAAGTGGTCATCATCACGAATGACCAGCAATATGGAAAGCTTGAACACCAATAGGAGGAAATCAGAAGCAAAAATCCTTATGTTTTTCCTTATTGCAGGAGTTTGATTCCAAAGCCTAAACACTGGGGAGGATACAGACTTCAACCAGAGCGTTTCGAATTTTGGCAAGGACAGCAGTCCCGTTTGCATGACAGGTAATTTACTTCCATTCTCTTGCTATAATAATTGGGCTGTAAAATATAAATGGAATGAATATTTTATCCAAAATCTATCCCAACTTCAAACCCACATATAGAAAGGTTTCAAATTGGGATTATATGGGCCATTTTCTTTGGATCCATGCTATTTCCATGATGAGCTGATAATTGTATCAAATCCAGAGTAGCTTACAGTTGACAATGCTTTCGATATTCCAATTATAGAAATTAAATCACCTTGAAACAGTAAGTACAGCAAGTCCAAACCATTCAAAGCTCTTTCTCTCTTCCTGCACTCTCTGTGACCCTCTCCTCCCTGCAATCCACCTCCCAACATCACCTCACCCCACCTCTAAAAAAATGCTGCAAGGAAAAAAAGAAGACCCTCTAGATTTGTACAGAAAAATGTGGGTTTTACTCTAGAACTCCATCTCACTTCGAAATAACTTTCTTCCCTCTTGACAGATGCTTGATTTACCTTGGAAATGAAGGACATGATTCCTCATCCAGGAGCAGAATTTAAAAATTGTGGTTAAAACTGAAATGAAGGTTGGTCCAATTGATAACGTGTGCACTATTTTGTCAGGTTGGAATATTCCCCTCAAGAGATCAATGGAAAACGATTTTGGAGAATTGTTCGTCTGGCCCCTTGAGTAGCATATTCAGCTTTTTCACTTCGAAGTTTGCCGCCATGGTATTCTGTCATTGATTTCTATCTATATTCCTGTATAAGCATCAATTGCCTTTCAGTTGCACAAAACTTCTAGCTTATAGGATGTATGTAATCTGTTGGTGGCATTCTGAGGTGTGACATTTTAAACAATAAAAGATCAACAGCATCAACTCATATATACAGAAATGTATATCTGAAGTTCTATTGGTATGGAAGACATGAGTGCATGGCATGGTCAGGATCTCTTACCATGACTGGGGGCATACATATTCCAGAAGATGTGAAACACAAGGGTAGCAAATTTGCCTTAAACTTAGTAGTGTACTTACCTATTGCTTTATTACCCATCTTGTGTAGGCTATATTTGCTTGCAAATAAATGAGTTACTTTCTCAGTTAGGACGTTCACTTTATTGCCTATGTTCTTTCAAAACAATGTATCTTGTCTTCAAATTTTCACTGTTTTCAACCAAGCTTATACAGATGCAATTCCACCCTAGTTGGCATCTGATTTGTACGGGATGAGCTTCTCCATTGATTGATTTATCACTACATTATATTTTAATTTCATACGATTTTTGTAAGATAATTAGTGCTAATAATATATTGTTAGCTTTTATATATAATATATATAGTACTAACTACTCCATTAGACTTCAAACTACATAAAACAAAGAAGAAAATATCACTCTGATTATTTTTATTTGTGTTGTTGACTTTCTGTTACATAAAAACAACCCAAATCATTAGGTGCACTACTTGTCATTCATATTTCACTTTATTTACTTTTATTTTTTAATATTTTTAAAGATTATATTTTATTATTTTAATTTCGTTTATAAAATTTTAAAATTTCATTGATATATTAAACAATTTTTTTCATTGACATTAATTTCTTATATGAAAGTTTTCAGTAATATGACCATTAAAAATATATTATCAGCAAAAATGAAAAAGAATACACAAAATCTTTAATTATTTGATTTCAACAAAAGAGGAAGATTACAAGTGACAGACATATCTATATATAAATATGATTAGAGCAACATATAAAGTTACATATTTTGAGAAAATTAATTAATGTCAGAAGATAATTAGGCTCTACGTATCTTACTTAATTATATATTTATTTAAAGCTAATTATGTAAAGTAGTCTAAAAAGAAAGTGTAGGCCGGTTCTCAATCTCATAGTGATAGGGTTTTTCCATCCATGAAAAAGGATAGAATAAGAGCTCAAGTGCATGCTTTTGTCAACACAAATATTACGCAGAGAGAGATAGAAAGCGAAATTTTGGTTTAAATTTTAGTTTAGCGACTGATAAAATCATTGCCATTCGACACTAACCTCAAACCTTTCTTGATGTATCTCTTTCTTTTCTTTTTTTTTTTATTTTTTTATTTTTTGATATTCAATAACCATATTAGATTTTGATTAATTCGAAATTAAAAATTTATTAGATGCTATAAAAAAGAAAAAATATTCTAAGGCTGTTTATTCTATTAAAAGGATCGAATTTTTTACTATTTGAATTTGTATCATATGTCGGTGTTATATATCTCTTTCTGCAACCTTAAAACTTCATACCATGCATTCTCTGTAGCAATTTCTATATTTATGAATAACATACTGGCATTGTTTCTGTTGTTAAACAGCGATTCAGATGCCAAAACTATGTAAAGTTGGCACAAGAAGAACAAACCTTTTTATGAAGAAATGAAGGTTTTCACTGTTCACTTTGATTGGGAAAAAGCGAATCAATCCTGGAAATAGTACAAAGGAAAAAGGTATTGAAGTACCTGCTGCAGTCCAGTATGTCCGTAATTAATTAGCCAATTAATTTAATTTATGTACTAATACTGAAGTTATTAATTAATCCCACCTCCCATATCGTACACGTGGCCCACACATTGAATTGATCTGATGGTGGGTGGATCCACCAATCAGCTCAAAGGAGTCTAACTTTTGTCACTGTAAAAGGAGCTTAGTTTTTGAGTTTCATTTTCATTTCCTCTCGCTCTTTTTTCCTAATTGGAATTTAATTTTACATTTTAGTTGGTGCTATCAGTTTGGTGTTGAGCAGCAGCGTGTTAGTGTAATGTTGATAGTATGTGGCAGCCATAGCCAAAAGTGAAAGTAGTCTCTCAGTCAAATGATGGATTAGATAAGATATGTTCAGTAGGAGAAATAGATCCATCAAAGGGGGCATTTCAAGTGACTCCAATGGCTATGAGTTTGCCAAATTCCTAGATCTAATGTAAGGTCATTATCACTGCTTTTTCTTTTCTTGAGGACAAGGATGGTTGCTGAAAAAGAAAAACCAAAACCCAGACTGTAGTAGGCTTATGATCAAAGGAAAAGGCAAACGAAGGCTACCTATTTAGGATCATAATGGGTATTTTATAAATAAATGCTCGACACTACTTATTAAACAGAATTAGAGTATTATATTACCGAATTTGAGTAGAGTTTTGGGATGGCGATATTTGGATAACCACTACCTCTGGCAAGGGTCATGCAGGTACTAAACTGAAAGTTCTTTCATGTGAATTTTGTACCCTGCTGTATTGAGCACATGCAATTCTTATATTTTCCATTTGGAGACCCAAAGACAGGCATGAGTCATTAGAGAGAGAGAGAGAGGAGAAAGGCACCCATTTTCCTTCTGGCATTGAAGCAGCAGTGGGGAGAAGAAAACATTAGGGGTTTTGGTCCACTTGCTAGTTGCTACTCATCTACAAATGGATAGACAAGAAAGAAAGCCAAAGCTTTGCTTCCCATCACTTCTTCCATTGCACAGTCAGATCCCACTTTGATGATAAGTTTGCTTTTACCATCCTGCCATGGAGAATACCAACAAAGAAGAGCATTTAGATATTCCATCCTAATTATAAGAGAGAGAACAGTGTCAGAGATCATTTCTTGTGGATTTGGCTGCTTTATAACGCAAACGCGGGGGTGTGTAACAAATCATCAAATGATTGGTCCCACCCTCAATATAGTAAAATCAATATATTGCAAGTCAGATCACACACACACACACACAAACAGAGACAGCCAGAGTCTTCAGAACCTTATTCAACCAAAGCATAAGCTCAAACATCAAATGGCTGCAACTCCATTAAAGTTTCATGAACTCAGAGGTACAACAACTCCTCCAAAGGACACAAGAAAGTATCACTTATCGGCACCATCCACCATCCTTTTATAAGAATTGGGATTCTCGTGGCTGGAAGATGGAATCCCACACGGTGGAGAGGGTCCTGAAACGTGTACTTGTGCAACACTTTGCACACATAATTAATGGCCCTTCCTGTCAATTGATCATTCCACATTCTGGATTTTAAAGCAACAAAGAAAGATGAAAAGGAAAATAGTCTTGCTAACGCTTATGGTCCATGCATATGCATATTTGGCATTTATTACCCTTCTCACATTGCTAACAATACCAATAATAAATTCAACAGTCAGGTGCTACCACAACACATCTGAAAATAACAAACATGGAGAAAGAAAAAAGAGAGCTGCAACTCTGGGATTTTAGCTCTCACAATCTACAGCTTAAACTACAATTTTAATCCAAATGAGCAGACTATGTTTTAGATGGTGGGTAGATATGCTTCTGCCTTTTGCTTCTTTGCTGCAAGCATGGAAAAATAGATCCACCATCTAAATCTCAGATTCTTCAACCATCATCTCATTTGGCCCGAATACACATGTATCATTGCCCCTCCATACAGTTCAACAGCCCTCCTCCCTTCTCTTCTGGCTAACTTCAATTATGATAAAATGAATATGAAAACAAAAAGAAACATGAAACTTGAATGCATACCACTGGAACAACATCCAATGGTCTGATAGCTTGCAAAGACGTGCTTTCTCTGACCTAGTCCTCCTTATCCAAAGTCCTTCAAAAGAAACAAAGCAAAGATGAACTGTTGTCCCTTAACGGGGTAGTCTGCTTTTGATGCCAATATATAAAACAGCCCAAGCTTGATGCAGAAGTTATTTTCTAAACTTTGCTTGACTGGGACTGCTGGGAATGCGGGTAATTTAAAAGATGCCCGCCATATCAAAATTCCCCTTGAAACAGTTTATACTTGCTTGGTATCCATCATGAGAACAACTGAAACAGCTTCCTGCACCACATTTGCCTACAAGATGGTGACGAATTCCGGTGCATCAATTCTCGGCCCTTCAAGAGACCGATACATGTATAACGTTTCAACAAAGTCATTCATCTCCTCCTCATCAGCAGACCTAATCACTTCAACAACTAGGTGAGGCATAGCAGTAGCAATCTCCTGACAACCTCGGCGAGTTAGTCCACATGAGGACATCCAAAGGAACCTCATGTTGTAGTAGTGATGCAAACCAGAACGCAGAGCTGCATCTCCAAACGGGCTATCCCTAATCTCAAGCTTCTGCAATTGTGGACAACCTTCTAGCACATATTTCAGACCCATGTCACTATCTCCAGCAAAAGCCACTGACAATGTGCGTACCAATTTCCCATATTTTCCAATATAATCGAAAGCTTTATCTGTCAGTAAACCAGATACAGCAAGGCGAGTGAGCTTCTTACAATTCATAACAATGGCTCCAAAACCATCATCCATGGGTTCTCCAGTCACATGATCAGGCCTGTGGCGCCCCATTATGCATAGCCGGAAAACAACAAGATCTGGACAGTTCTTGGACATTGCTATGACAGCTGCATTAGTCATCCGCTGGCAGAAATACAGAATAGATCGCAATTTTCGACAACCCTCAGAAATAGCCTGGAGGCCCACTTCAGAAACGGGGCCATCACTATCCTCCTGAGCATCGACGGGGAAAACACGAAGCTCACGTAATTCCTTGCATGTTGCAGCCACTGCTTGAAGTCCTTCATCACATATTGAATCAAGAACCTGCACAATGAAAACTGAGGTAAGCTTCAAACCCTAATTTCTTCTCAATGCTTATAGAACAAAATATTGAACACATACCCAC
This sequence comes from Firmiana major, assembly GCA_033439115.1. NCBI lineage: Eukaryota > Viridiplantae > Streptophyta > Magnoliopsida > Malvales > Malvaceae > Firmiana > Firmiana major. Next base: position 48,112,788 of record CM065909.1, read on the forward strand.
AAAACCTGGAGCTTGTGGCAGTTGCTTATAATTGGTTTAAGCTGTTCTGCATCGATGTTGGCGTAGCTGAAATTCAGAGACGTTAGATTTGCACAAACAGGGTGGATTGCAGTCAGATAATCTGGAGTTGTTTCCCTAAACCCAGAGAGACAAACTAAGGACCTGCAGGCAGCAAAAGCAGTTACATAATCTGGCTCTTGATCACCTTGCCCAGCAGCCTCCAACGGGCTAAACGAACCTGTCCCGAGGTGTGTGAGCTGTGGAGCTTGAATCATCAAGCGATATAGCTGCCCAATTGAAACATATCGATTTAGCCTAAGCTTCTTAAGTGAAGGAGACCTAGCAACCAGCCTTTCCAATGCCTCAAAATTTATAGGGCAATCTACACAATCAAATATCAATGACTCAAGATGCGATTCTCCCTCAGGAAAACTGGATATCCAATCTGTCTCATCATCTGTAACCTCAGATTCGATCAGATCAAGCACCCTAAGCTGCCTGCAATTATAGAAATGCATCAAATAAACTATCCATACAATCCATCCACAAGCTTCCTTTTTTCCCTTATATCCATTGATTATCACAACACATTGCTTAAATTCAAACATTTTCACATCTCAATCCATACCCAGATCAAGGAAAACCCAAACAGATCTAAATACATTAAGTCTAGAAACACAACCATCAGATCAAACCAAAATCTCAGTAAAGCTACAAACTTTTCTTAACCCCATACCAAATAAACCGATAAACATTTCTCTTAACACCTTTAGCAGATCTAATCAGCCAGTTATTTATAAAAATATAGCATTATTACCACCAACAATAATTCATAAAATAAAGAACAATACCTGCACTTGCTAACAAAAATAGCAAGGCTACTAGTTCCAAACCCATCACAGCAAACGAGAACGAGCTCCTTAAACCCTAAAAACGACTCGGCCAGCGTTGCCAGATCATCATCCGTCACGGACATGCGCTTCAGGTGAACCTTTTCCAGCCAAGGGTAAGCCTTGGCCATCGCCAGCACCCAAGGATTGAAGTGGGCCCCCCAATCGGGAGGCATCAAGTTAAAATCCGCGAACCTGGGCTTCCCTTTCAGGTGAAGAGCCCTCACCCTGCTGAACCTGGCCGTGGCCCGACCCGGCGACACAGTATAGCAGTTCCCTATGAACAGCTCGGATCGCGTCAGTGCCTCGACCCGGTACCACGACTTGCAGACCAATGAAGCAGCGTTTCGGTCCTGCCTCGACGTCAGGAAGTACAGCACGTTTTCCAACACGTTCTCCAGAACCTGGTCCGGGTGCGGCGAGTGGAACTCCTGGTGACCCGACCCAGAACCGGTGGCGTTGCAGTTGCGTGCCTTGTTGGAAGGAAACGCAAGATCTGACGGCGGAGATTGCTGCCTTTCGTCGTCCTCAGACATTTGCTCCGCCCTGTTTTGTTTCATAAGAGACAACAAAAGGAAGAAAAAGAAGGCGTGTTGGTAGCACACGCGCGGCCTTGTGATCTAAAACCGATCTTCCCTTTCTCCTTCTCTTTGTGGTGGGTTCTCTCAATCGATGAGATTGAGATTTGAGTTTCTCAGATCATGGCGGAACATGGGTTAGTAAATGATTTAATAATATACTTCAAAGTTTACTTTTCTGGGTCTTTTGGCAAGAGAGGAAACTGGGAGAGAGGGAGAGCAAGGATGGGAATATATATATATATATATATATATATATATATATATATATATATAAATAGAGAGAGAAGGCAAAGATAATTTAGTTTAACTGGTCAGAGAGAGAGAGAGAAGAGGAGGGTGAACATTGACAGTGCTGCTGTATGTGTCTTCTCTCTTTCTTCTGAGCATTGGGATTCTCCATGCCTCTGCCCTCCATCTTTCTCTCTCTTTCATCTGCGATATCCAATGGCTCTCCACACATCTCCTCCATTATTTGGGAGGTTTTCTTTTCTACAAGCTTTTGTCTTTTTATTTCTTTTTTTTTTTTTTAAATTGTTCGTTTTAGACAGTAGTAAGCAAGTACTATGGTTTTCCGTCAACTCACAACTGGTGTGAAAATTTGTTTGGATTTTGTTAGAGACAACCTCGGTCTTTTATTTATTTGTCAATAACCCCTTTTTTTTCTTTGAGTTTCATCAATTTTATTGCAAGTTTATTTTAGTATTTAGATGATGATAAAGATAAAATTGATTGATTTATTTTATGCTGCATGCATAATGCATTAATTGTATAAATTAAAAGGTTAATGCTTAATTTAGTACTCTAAATCAAGATTTTACCTTTTAACCGATTTAAATTAAGATCAAACATTTGTGATTTGATTCAAGTAAAAATTTTTTAACATGAATAAATAACATGCACAATTATAACGCGACGCTTTTTTAAATAATTTTATACATATAAGATGATATGAAATCTCATATAATTTATATTTTTTTAATTTTTCTTTTAATTTTTTAAGGAAAATTACCTCTTTATTTTTCTTTTTTACCAAATCAAAGAAGGGAGGTTCTTAAATACAATAAAAAAAAAATACTACATACAACCTATTTTAATGATTTTTTAAATACCAAAATACCTTTATAAAAAATTACATAATTATCCTTCATAATATTTTTAAATTTTTAAATTTTTTATTTCCGAAAATGAATTTCCAAGTAAATTTTTAATTTTTATATTCTCAAATATGAATTTCTAAAAACACAATGAATTTTCGGGAGCACAATAGAGCTCTCGAAAATCCTCCATTTCTGAGAGTTGTATTTTGCTGCGAAGCAGCATTTGCTTGTTGTCTGGCAGCTTCTAATTGCTGCCAGGTAGCACTTGCTTGCTGCCGGCAGCACTTGTTACATGCTGTCGGTTGGTGAGGTTCACCGGAATTTGTAAAAAATTGGTAAAGAGATTGGGTGTTTTCAACAAGAAGGACAAAATAAGAAAAAGTAATAGATTTTTTAGGTTGTGAGTAGAAATTTTAGAAGAAAGATTTTAGGGTTTAAATTTTTTAATAAATAGGGTGTAGGAAGCATTTCATAGATTGTATTTAAAACCTCTCATCAAAGAAATTGGAAATTGAGGATTGTAGAAAATCTTACCAAATTTGATACAAGGTATTATCCCTACACCAAGACAGATCTTACTCAGCCACACAAGATTTGCAAGATCAAATCTGCCTCTTTTGCTTCTTCATCGTCAGTTACAAAAATTCTTTTTTCTCTCACTTTTTTTCACTTTAAAATAAATCTTGAAATGGGCTTTGAATTTTGTGATAAATTAAATTTTACAAATGGATATTGAGAAAGAAGAAGCAAATTCTTTTGGGTAAAATTTTGAAAGGAATTTAATCATTTAAAGATTGAATTTTGGGTTATGGTTTTATAATTTTGAGTGAAAATTTGAAGAAAAAAAAAAACTGAGTTGAAAAAATTTGTAAATTTAGATATTTTAGGTTAGGGTTTGAAATTCGTCTAGTGATTATTATTCATTTTTATGAAAGATTTGGTCTTAAATTCAAATCCACATTCCCCTTATACCTCGAACAGAAAAACAAAAAGAAAATTCAAAGAAATAAAAATTTAAATTTTTTTTTTATATTTATAATCTGCCAATTAACTCCACAATTCTCATATCGAAATTAGGTATTATGCATCATCTTAGATTTCTCATCCTTTTTCATGTTGTAAGAGATTGTATGGATTTTTCAAAGGTTTTTGTCTTCAAGTTTAGGGGAAGAGGTAGATTAGAGGAGGAAGAACTATGTAGTAAAAAAATAGGTTGAGATTGTGGAGGAAACAAGTTTTTTTAGGTGCTGAAACTTACAACTTTAGCTCCAGATACAAGACAAAGAAAAAAGAGAGGAAAGAAGATGGAAGGGAGAGTACAAACCTAGTAAAGTGGAAAAATAAGAGTTTTTTTTTTCATATAAAAATAAATTTTATACATTTTCTTAAATTAATATTTTTTACATAAATATGTAGCATTTTTGGTATAATAGTGGAAAAATAAGAGTTTTTTTTTTCATTTAAAAATAAATTTTTTACATAAATATGTGGCATTTTTGGTATAATAGTGGCAAAATTAATGGTCTGACTATGTGTGTAGGTCACTGTCTAAAGTCCATAAAAAATATTTATTTGTTATATCCCAAAATATTTAGGTCCTTATTTATTACAATTAAAAATTTAAATCCTAATTAGATCAATCCCACAAATGTTAAGAAGCAAATTGAGCATTTAGGCATACTAAAAAGATTTTCTTTTTTTAAGAAGCTTGAAATCATTATACTTTTCCTATAATCACTTTCTTTTTTTTTTTTTACCAAATGATTTTGAGTATGAATCCAATATGTCCTAAAAAAAATCATTTTAAATCTCTAGCCAAAGCATCATTAAAGGAATGGAATGTTCATAAGAAAAGAGGGAAAATGTTTCATCCATATTTTGTCACTAAAAAAGCACAACAAAAATAATTATTTCAATTATTCAATTATTTATTTTTTATGCAATCAAGTAATTTATTTTATGCAAGACGACCAAATATAACATAATCTTTAAAAAATTTTCTTCTCATGTGCGTATTGAATAAATTATAACGAATTTAAACATAACAATTTAATAGTCTAATAAGGACATAATGATTATCGAAATACTAAGGCAAGCATTTTTTTTCTTATTGTTTGGATAAAAGGATAATTTAATAAAACTAAGAGGTTATTTTGTAGGTATTGTAAAAAATGAAGGACCGATTTGAAATAATCCTTTCTAAATTAATCACTCTACTCTTTTCAAACGAAAGTAAAAAGCACTGTCCAATAGCATAAGAGTAAACAGTTGCTAGTTATCGAAGCTCCGACGGGACTGCTGGGGGCAAAGCCTGACATAGTCTACGTGGAAGAGTCATTTCTTTTCCCTCTCCACGCGCTCCCTTCCGGATTGTTCTTCACTTGAAGGCAATCCACTTTCCGCAGCGTTTACCTTTTTTTGCCCCTTTTTTCTTGTTGTCTAGCGAAGAAGCATATTTATTTATTTTTTATATAAAAAAAAAGATTACAAATATAATGCTAAAAAAATCTGTTTTTTTTTTTTTTTTTTAATTTTATGCTTTCAGTTTTTTGTACTCAAATAAGTTATTTTTTATTTTTTACTCAATAAATTCTTACATTTTGATTTGTATCTATAAACTCTTATTCCATAAAAAAATAATTTATGTTAAGGATTTATATAATTAACAATTAAAAATTGATTTAAGTATAAATTAAAAGTTAGAGTTTATTGGTTAAGAATTTATTCAGGTATAAACTAAAAATCAAAACTTATTTAATTGTAATATATATAAGTATTATTTAAATAGAATGATAAAATTTAGAGTAAATATCATAAATGGTTCCTAAAATTTGTTCTATTTTTTAAATTGATCTCAAACTTTTAAAAGTTACTTATTGGTCTTCGAAATTATAAACATATCTTGTTTAAGTCTTTCCGTCAAGAATTACGTCAATTCCAACGTTAAATGCCAACTGGTACCATGTGTTAGCACACTTGATATCAACATGCATGTTGATGTGTATTATTTAATAAAAATATTAATTTTTCATATAATATCTAGAATGATTTTCGAAGTTTATGCGATATTTTAATTAAGTTGGTTCTTAAATTTCACAAAAAAATAAAACTATTGGTCTTCAAAGTTCCAGTAAACAAAAAATATCAAATAACTTTTGTAGACACTCTATTTTATCAGGAATCTTTATCCAAATCCTTAGATCGGACCTTAGGTTAGATTTATTACAAGTTATTCTAATTCTAATAAGTTAGTATTAATTTACAACTAAGATTAATTTTATTAAGTAGATTTGCATTTTTGGTTGAATTAGTAATTAACTTAGATTGATAAATTAGGATAGCTCAACTAATTATTGTAATTTGATTAGAATTAATTTTTAAATTAAAATTAATATTGGGATAATGACTTAGATTACAATTAATTTTATGTGAAGATTACCAATTTAAGTAATATGTATATATATACACACACATTTAAGTGTAGTAATATATATACTAAATTACAGAAATATAAATATCTATAAATGTATATATTGTTATTATTATAAAAAAATACACATATATATCTAAATCTAAGACATATAATATATATTATATTATAAAAATAATAAAAATAAATGAATAAAATCTCGATTGGCGAACTTTAACTGCTCCCACTAACGTAGGAGCAGCTTATTACAAAAAGGAAGGAAATGTATAGAGAAAAACCACCTCTGTAACAAATTTGGAGAAACTAACAAGGAGACAGAGAATGAGTAAGCTCCTTAGAAAGCAGCATACATGAGCGAGAGGAAGCATTTCCTCTGTAGAATTGAAGCAAAATGCGAGAAAGAGAAGAAAGGTGGACGAGAAAAGCTCCTCTTCATCCAAGAGTAAGAAAACAACCGAGTGTGGCTGGAGTTTTCCTCGTGAACTCGATTGGTGCAAGGATAGGTGAGTGAAGAGGAAGTTCAAGGCTGTCATGTGACGCTAAAGAGGGAGGAAAACCAAAGCATTTGGCAAGCTGAAAAGGGCATAACACAGTCCTGAAACCATGAACTGGAGTCGAGAGTGAGGGAGAAAAAGGAAAGGGAAAAGCAGGGGAACATCGAGAGGCAGTGAGGGAGGAAGAAAGAAAAAGGGAGTAAGCTCCAATCAATGGCATTCCTAGGTTGCAAGAGGCTATCGGTTGTCCACGATTGGAGGCTAGTACGTTGGTGGAAAGCAGAAAGGGGTGTTGGCCACAGTAGGGTTGCAGCAAGGGAGCACCATTTGGCCAAGCGATGGTGGCGTGAGGAACCCGACAACATGCAGCTGCTGGCTCCCTTACCTCTTGACACAAGAGTCCAACAGGGGCTACCCTTTCTCTGTGCACAGGGAATATGTGTCTATCTTGATGAGCTGATGAGTGATCGAAAAATTGACTGAAATGTGAACTTCAGCTACTGTTTTGGAGGATTGTATAGCAGCTAAAAAAATCGAGAGGTACCCAATAGCAATAACTTTCGGCTAGCCTAGTTTTCAAGGGCAAGGGACACCTTTTTTATATGAAAGTAGTATATATATACACGCACAAACACATAGTGTAGCTGGTAAATGAACTGATGAGTGCTGAATTACATGATAGAAACGTGAACTTTAGTTGCTGGTTTGGAGGTTATCCAACAGCTAAAGCTGAGAGGTAGCAGGAAGAGGAAGGGCATGGTTTTGTTGAGGTTTCTAAGGTGACTATTGGTTATAATATTGATTTTTATAATATTTGATGATGATAAGGTATATTAAAGAGCTAATTTTAACATAGGAGATTATTAAAAAAATTATTGAGTGGTGTTGCTATAAACCCTACTGTGGTGCTATATAGGTAAGGAAAATGTTACTAAGTGTGGTAGGCCATATTGATACTATACATTATATATATTAGATATATATATTCAATCACATAACTTGAGAAATTTGGAATGTGGTTGATGAATTAGTTTTATTTAAAAGCATTGAATTATCAAGGTAATGAATATAATATGTGGATGTTGAAATATTAAAAGACATGGGGTGTCTACAAAGGGTGTTTTAATTCTTTTGGTTTATTGCAAATTTGGAGACCAAGAAGTTATTTTTGAAATTTAAGAACTAATTTAAAATATCACACAAACTTTAGCCTTTAGGACCATTCAAGATATTATCTCTGAAAGAAATATTTTTATTGAATAATTCATGTCAGAATGCCAATTGGCGCAACTTGTGCGACATGTGATATAAGCTGACATTTAACATTGGAATTGACGAAAAACTTGATAAAAGAATTTAAACAAGACGCGTTTGTAATTTTGAAAACCAATAAGTGATTTTTAAAAATTTGGGGATTAATTTAAAAAATCATGCAAATTTTAAGGATTATTTATGATATTTACTCTAAAATTTAAGAGTTTTTTTTTGTTATTTTAATCAAAAATTGAAAAAAATACAATAACAGTACTTACGAAATTAATTTTTTAAAAAAATCAACTAAAACTTACTGTCTTTTTATCTTGGGTGTTTGATGAGTTTAGCAATCTCATTTGTCTTTAACTCTTTGGATGTAATCTTTTGCCCCATTGCCCTTTTATTTCTAACTTTTTTCACTTGTTAGGTAATTTTTAATCATTTTTAAACTTTTCAAAAATCATTTTATTTTATTATTTGCTTGTTATGTTATTTTACCTAAAAGAAGAAAGGGTTTCACCATGGTTGTTTCTGTTTATTTTTGACATCTTAATTTAACTATAAATGTTGCAACATTCTTCCCTTTTCTTGATCATGAACTGACACCAAGCTTTTGGAAAAACAATGTAGAAAAAATTATTGATTATACTTTAAATAATTCACCACTTAGTATTGTTTTTAATTCTCTAATAATAATTTTAACTTCTTAAACATGATGCTGGGAGAGAGAGAGAAAAATTAATTTGTATCCTTGTCTAAGAAAAGCATCACAATCTTTTATGTTAATTAATTAATCTTATAAAAATAAAATTAAGAAAACTCTGCCAGACAAAAAAAAAAAAAACAACATAAAACTATAAATGAACATGGTAAAAACAAACACGGCCTTAAAGCTTAAATTACTATAACTATAATGTACTTTTACTTTTAGCAATACTATCATATTTCACAACAAACAAATGGGGTTGATTGTGACAATGGCTAATGTGAAAAGATGACATGAATCAAAAAAATGTGAAAGATTACAAAACAAGTGGGGAAATAAGAAAAGATTGTTGATTCTCATGGCCTCTTTTTAATTTGGGGAATCATTCTATGATTTTCTTAGTACTTACAATTTTTTACGTGTAACCAAATAATAATTCCAACCATAAGCAAGTAAATACTGCCTTTCCTCCTATGCATTAAAAATCTAAGATCTTGACCATATTTGACCGAATTAGGTTTGATTTGAATGCGTGAAAGAAAAAATTAGTAAATTTTAACATACTAAAACGTTAAATTTTATGTTCTTGTTTATAGTTCAATATCAAATAGTAAGCATTCAACTTGATGATTATTAAAATATTTAATAAATTCGGATTCAAAATTCGAGTCGCTTTAAAAGTTCTTTTCGTTGAAATAATGACAAAAAATAATATTTTTGAGTACTATTATGTGATATATTCTACCGCCATTGATTTAGATTCTCTAGATAGCATCAATTTACGTTACTGCGCATAAATTCCGATCAAAGGGGAGTGGGAAGTGGAAGTAATTAGTTGATAACTTTTAAGATATTATGGGAACTCAAACTTAGACAACCAATTAGGAGGTGGCCACTGATGGACCATATAAATCTTGATGTGATCTTGTGTCGTTTTCTTTTGTTTTATTTCACTTCATCAGGTGTTGCAGAAGAGCAAAGCATTGGCATGTGCTGCACGATATCTTGGGTTTGATTCAGAACCAGCAGCTGCATTTTGTTAAAGAGATGTTATTTGGACATGGACTATTGCAGTTCAGGGTTGGCAAATATGTCACGGAAGGATTCTAAATGTACTCAAGATTTTTACTTTTTATATTTCATCGGCGTCGACGAAATGAAAGAGTAAAGAGTAAGGTCTTGAGTACATTTAGAATTTCTCCATGTTACGACCATGAAACTCATGCTTTCCCCAGGGAAATTCATGACTTTTCACCATCAATTTCCTTCATGGGGAGCTACATCTACCCACACTGATCAATATTGTTGAAAATCCCAATCGGACCAAGATCTTAATTGACAAATACAATTCAAATAGGAAATTGAACAGGAAAAGCTTGCTTTTCAAATGGCATTTGTCCGCACATTTCTGAAGGTTTCTTCAAGATTTTGATTCCAACAAGGCAACAAAAGAGCCTTCTCTTTATGGCTTGATATCCACTATCAGCTACTAGGATTCTAGAGAGGAAAATAAATAATGAGAAAAAGAAAAAGAAAAAGAAAAAGAAAGAAAAGAAAAGCATATGCTTAAAGTCATTCTTTTGGAAAATAGGCTTTTTAGCTATGGTGGTAAAGGACGGGGGCTATATGCTTAATGAGACACAATGGGTTGACAGACAATTGTTGTCTTTAAGTTCCAAAAATAAGGAAAGTTTCTAGACGAAACTGCCTTCACTTGCTTAATCTCTTACTGCTAACATATTACTTTAGTATAGCAATAGCATGAAGTGTCGCTCTTGATCAATTATTAGTCACAAAACTTGAAGTGGGGCTAGCTAGCAGGCTGCAAGATATATATCTTTCAGGCTGGCTGGCTGGCTAGCAAGTAAAACTGTCAGCTATATGGAATTTTGCAATTTTTCAATACTCAATTATTGACACTTTGCTCACTAAGAATTCCCGTGCTCTATTTTCAGCTAGACTATGATCTTCTATGCTGTGGCCTCAATGATTTATACCATTAGGCTTTCAAAATCAAAGATATCAATCATTCTTGTGTCAACCCAAAAAGGTTGGCAACCAACAATTAGGTTAAAACTAAAGTTTTGGTTTACGATGTATTTTCTCTCAGGTTAAGGGTGAAATGTTTATATATAGTTGTGTATTTTTAGCGGATTTAGAAGTTTGATCCCGATTTATATTATGAGACAAAAAGTCTTTACCTTTAGGGTGCGTTTGGTTCGGGGGAAAAAAATTATCTTGGAAAACAAAATTACCTTTTATCCAGGAAAAAAATTTTAAGGGGTAAATTCTAGGGGGAAAAAAATTACTTTAGATCCAAAAAAAAAATTTTGACTCAGGTAATCTAAAAATACCTCAGGATCCGAAAGTAATCATTTTACCCTAAATTTTTTCAAAATTGAGCACTGTAGATAAAATAAAATGACTGACACAGAGAAAAATAATCGAATCAAACGGGAAATCAAATGACGAAAAAAAAAATTACGAGTGGAAAAAAAATTCCCCTCAACCAAACGCCCCCTTAACGTTAAAAGGCATAAAGAAAATAATATATAATAATGATAGACCGTATTCGTGATTAGTACATGTTCTATAATATATAACCAAAGTTTTAGGCCTAAAATATATGATAAAATTCAATAGTCCAGATCAGTAAGCTATATAAAGAGGTAATATAAGCATCAACCAAGGTGATTTTTTCATTTTTACTTTTACTCTTATATTAGTTTTCTTGGCATTGAGAGAGTGGGTTGACTTCAGCATTGGAGTGTACCCTGAAGTACTAACTTCAACACTCCTCTGACCTTATTTTCTTTTCTGTAAATTTGGTTCATGAATTACGATGATATTTTACCTTAACTGTACATAACCTTTTACTAAAATAGTAACATTCGAATTTTAATAAAGACCAATATAATATATCAATTAATATCATTTTATAGGATTATGAAATCATATCCTATCGTACGATATACATGTGTAATTTGGCGATTCGAGATGATCAGTATCAAGTTTGAATTTTGTTCGACTTGAAAATTTACAACTTGAAATTTGACTTTAACTAGATTAAATTTGGTTTTTTAAACTCAAATTCAAATTGACATATACTTGAGCCTCTCGAAATCGACTCGATAGACTCCATTTGTCAATATCCAATCATATTTTATAAGAATAAAATGATAAAATATTAATAATATATATTAAAAAAAGATCGATTGGATTTATAAGTCGTTTAAGTTAAGTAATAAAATACTCAAATTGACTTGATTCAAATAACTCGAACTTAAATTCAAATAAAAAATAAACAAATCAAATTAAAATTAAACTCGGCATGACTATTATCTAACCAGTTCAGATATAAAAAAATCGTCAAAAGCCCAATATTAGGCAGGTACTAGAGTCCATTAACGTATGGATCTAATCCATCCTGTCTAATGAACTGTGTGGGCTCAAGTTATGGGCCAAGGGGGGGAAGTGAAAATCCAGACCCAACACACCCAACGGCTATGTCGGTTATGGCCGGATATTACGTTGTCCTCATGTGCGCCTGACTGCCAACTGGTCGCATCAAGTTCAAAGTTGAGACGTGATAAAAATGAAAACTAACGGCAGCAATTCAAACTCTTCTAAATAAAAGGAAATTAAATTCTAGAAAATTCCTTCACAACTTTGACCCCTCCACTGAGATCAGCTTTTCTATTTGGCTTTTCCGTCGAAGCATTTTTCATTTTCCCTTTCGTTGTCCTTTATCTGATCCGAACACACATAAATCATGAGCCAGCCTCTGAACGACGATGTTAACAAAATCCCCGAAACCAAACAGTCCACAACATCCTCGGAGTCAACCCAACCGGCGACTGTCTCTTCTGATTACGCTCCGTACCCGAAATTAGACCCGAAGGACGTGGCTCCTCCACCGGAGAATTGGACCAGCGTTTCCATGGGTTCCCAATCGCAGCCCAATCCTGGTCCTGCTCCGATCTCTAGCAGCGCTGCTACCACCATGCCGGTTGAGTCGAATCCTTACGTTTCTCTTGCTCCAGTTCAATCATCTTCCGTCAAGAGTAACTCAGTTTCAACAACTCCACTTGCTTCGGTTTATACTAAATTGGTTTTGTGAATATTTCTTAAATTCAATTTAAATTTAAGCCCTATTTTTGAGCAGATAAGATGGAATCAGTGAAAGATGTGTTAGGAAAATGGGGAAAGAAAGCGGCGGAGGATACTAAGAAGGCAAAAGAGATAGCTGGGAACATGTGGCAACACTGTAATATTCCATCTTTTAATAATTACCCTTTATTCCCCTGCTATTGTTTGCTTATTTGATTTATTTGTACTAGATAAAAACTTTTGACTTTTGAATTTTAATACGTTAGTTTGTTACTTTTGTTGCAACAGTGAAAACTGGGCCGAGTTTTGCTGATGCTGCTGTAGGAAGAATTGCTCAGGGTACGAAAGTTCTTGCAGAAGGCGGTTATGAGAAGATCTTTCGAACAACATTTGAGAATGCTCCTGAAGAACAGCTTCTGAAGACATATGCATGCTACCTGTCGACCTCGGCTGGTCCTGTTATGGGAGTTTTATATTTGTCTACCGAAAAGCTTGCCTTTTGTAGTGACAATCCTCTGTCTTACCAAGTTGGTGACCAGACTCAATGGAGCTATTATAAGGTATACCGGCTTGTATTATGTCTTGTTGTATTTCAAATTGTTAAGGGTTAGGGTCCAGTAGAGCATAGACTGCTGCATAACAATCAACAGTGAAGTTAGTGATGCTTTTTAATGCTATAGTAGAAAATTTTTAGATTTTCCATTCTTTGGCAGTTTCATATATTGTTAAATGTTTGAAACTATGGTATGCTTGATGGTTCTATCATCTATGTGGATCAGTGAAGCACTTAAAGTTGACAATCCTGGATGCTTTATCGCATAAAACCTGTACTTTGAATAACATACATTACTTTTGCGTCTACAGTTATTTGATAAAGTTCTGTGTTACCCTTGTTTCATAATGTCCTCACCACCCTGTTAGATTTGTTCTCTGGCATGCTTTTGTACCTGTAGTGCTATTTTCTAGTTAATACTTTTGTAGTTGATGCTATGTTTACTTGAATCTATTTCAAAGAAGTTGGTAATGAAAATTATTGGCGGTAGGGACCTTAATTGGCATTGTAAATATATTGTATATGAAATGGATCAGAACATCTGCAAATAGATCATAACAACCTCGCTTTTGCTAAATTTAATTGCACATACTATTCTCAAGAACCCAGTCAAAAGCCATCCTATAATAACTGACCTAAGGATATTCAAATGAGATGTAAAATCAAATGATTTTGTCAAATTAGTTCATGTGTCTCATGTTAGTTTGCAGGTAGGACAACTTTTCTGCTTGATTGCATCATTGTCAACATGCTCCAATGAAAAATCTAGGATATTGTGTTTTTCCCCTGTTGGATTTATCTGGATCTATGTTTAATGTGGTTTGTCAAGTCTGCTGGCTGTTTTCTTATCAAGTGCTTGTTTGTGTAGTGCACTTGTCTATTGTCATTATATATCTTTATTTAAACTTGTTCTAACGGTTATTAATGTAATTTTGTGTCTTCTGTCCACTCTACTTGTAGGTGGTTATTCCATTACATCAGCTCAGGGCAGTGAATCCATCAACTAGCAAAGCCAACCCAGCTGAGAAATACATCCAGATTATATCAGTTGACAACCACGAATTTTGGTTCATGGGCTTTGTACACTACGACAGTGCTGTTAAAAACCTTCAACGAGCATTGGAGCCCCGTAGCTCATGATGTCATCCAATCAAACTCTATACCATGATCCAAAAAGGTGCTTTGAATCATTAAATTGATGTAGATAAAATATCTTGAGCCAGACTTGTATTAGTTGAAATAGCATAGAGATGTTTCATATTGCATTTGTTTGGAGTCACTGTGATATTCCTTTGTTTTTTAAACTATGCATTTGTTTGGAGTCACTGTGATATTCCTTTGTTTTTTAAACTATGGTCGTTGCATTTGTTTGAGTTGTCAAGGTATCAGCTTGTTAAATGTTTCACAGTATACATACTTTCATTTATACTATTTTTCTATTTTCAAGTGAAAAGGGTTGATTCTGGCAAAGGTTATTGTGAGACAATGAAACTATTTATTCTTCTTAGTATATTTTGCAATTTTCCTTCTTTCTTACTTTTTGATTCTTATCTAGTCTTTCTCCGTTGAGCTGGTTTTAGTTTTGTAGATTCTTTTCAAATCGAGAGAGTTTTGTGCATTTGGGTTTTTTAGTAGAATAAAGATCGGATTTTGTGGTTTCGATTTCGATCCCTTCCTCAGATCTATTTCCCACGTTTGAACTCGTCTATATTACTGTTGGAAAGCAACGACACTGGATGTAAGACTCGAATTTAATTAAAATATGAAATGAATTAGTATTCGTGAAGGAAAGTCGAGTTATATTAATCCCGAACATGTGCAAGGGCAAAATGGTCAAAAGATCAAAAGTCGGTATAAATTCGATGAGAAAAATTTAATTAAAAATATGGATTTGAGAAATTTTGGTCAATAAGGATGAAATAAATTTATTTTGGGTTAAATTGATCAAGATATTAATTTATGAAAATTAATCGGAATTAATCGGGATTTTTAGTTCGGAAAAAAATAATCTCGAAAATAATCGAAAAATATACCGAAAAGTCATTCGGGACAATATCTCGAAATTACAGAGAAATTATACCCGAAAAAGGATTAAAAATATAATAAATAAATTAAAATTAAATAAATCTATTTGAAATAAAAAAATTAATTTTTATAGATATTTTGAATATTTTGACTAAAATATTGAATAAAATATTAATAAAATTAAATAATAAATAAAATTAAACTAATTGTAAAAAAAAAAAAAACGAATCAGAAAAACGAAAAACGCGAAGGAGAGAAAACGGAAGAACGAAACCCAAGGAAGAAGACCCGACCACCGTCCGGCGGCCAACGGCCAGGCCAAGGGCCGGAAAAGGAAGAGGAGCTTCAGGCGATCACCCTGGTATCGGCAGCATGACCCATCGACGCCGAAATCCGGTGAATCGGGGAGAGAAAGGCCGACGGGATTGAGGGGCTCGGTCCCGGTGATCCACGGCAGCTGGGCACGAACGGCGGGCACCGGCGTGATCGGGAAGAAGAGCCGGTCATTTTGAGGCCGGTGGCAGCCAACGAAACGGCGAGAATCGCCGGCGACGGCCAAGACCGAAAATGGGTTCCGACGACCGAGAGGAGAACGGCCGGACCGGTGACTTTTCGGCGACCTCGATCGAAACTGAGGGCAGATTCGAGCTGCGGACAACCTTGCGGAGCTGCTGGCGGTGGAAGCCGGTGGAGAACCGACCGACAAGGCCTTGAACCGGCGGTGAATCGGCCAAACCGGAGTGAACCGACGGTCTGAACCGGTCCGAACCGGACTGAACCGGTTCAGCCAAAAAAAGGAGGAAAAAAGGAGAAAAAAAGGGAAAAAGAAAAAGAGAAAAAAAATTGGAGAAAATTTCAGTGATGCAATCGAGCTTCGGGTAAGTCGATAAGCGGTCAAAATTGACCGATTTGAATTTTAGAATATTTTATTTAATTATTATTCGACTAGAAATTTACCCGAAAATTATGAAATTGTGTAGCTCGACAATTGACATCCAACGAGAGCTCGAGACAGCCTCGCTTTGCGGATTAGCATGGAATCTCGGGTAAGTGACCATTATTTACGACAATTTACATCGTTATGCGTGATATGAATTTAAATTTCGCATAAATTGAGTTAAATTATGAAAAATTAGATAAATTGTCATAAATAATAAATTTAGCAATTCGAGAGCTAGAACGAGGCCCAATAAATTGTTGGAGGGCCCAATAGGCCTCGATAAAGTGAAAATTAAGTGAAAAACGGGCTTGAGGTCGATTAAGGCCCATTAAGGTGCAATCGGGTCCAATAGGGGTAAATGGGCCCAATGATTTAAATTAAGCCCAGAAAATAGGAAATACAATTAAATTGTATAATATCTGACCTGAGGAATATTATTACGCAGTTCCGGAGGTTTGATTGGAAGCATATCGGACTGCGCGACAAGACAACAGTGAAAAAATGAAAGGTCAGACTCGACGAGAATCGAGGTAAGGGAATTTTGTAGGCGTATATAGATTTCTATACGTATTTTGAGGGTATTTACAGGGCTTAGAAATTTCTTACAGCATCTAGAAATGAAATAATAATTTTTGTGAAAATCAGGGCTTAGGTGAATAAAGGAAAAAGACGATTTTGCCCCTGGAAGTAAAATTTACAAAAAGGGTAGTAGGCAGATAAATTGCATGATTTTCATGTTTTGATATTTTATATGACTATCTTGCTTTGGTTTAAGCAAATTTACACATAGGTTGGCTGTTGACTTAATGAATTATACAAAAGGGTACCGGTTTGTACCCGTTTCTATTTTAAAAGATATTTTATCAATATTGAGCCACCTATCGTGTTTACATGAATAAAAAGAGTGCTAGAATCTTTCTCGCACTCAAGTTTACTGATTTATTTCTCATGAAAAGCCGTACTGGAGCATTGCTCGTACGAGAAATTTGTGTGTGCACAAAACCGTGCTGGAGCTTCGCTCGCACGAGATTTTAGATATCATGATATGCATAGCGTGGTGCTGGAGCTTCGCTCGCACTAGACGCGAGTTGACATGCATATAGTCGTGCGGAAGCCTCCTGTAGACTATGTGTCACAGAGAGTTGAGATTCTCGCACGCATACTTTGAGACATGGGTTGGTTATCGACATAGTATTGGGGTGGATAAGACCTACGGCAGGCACCCCCAGACTATGATATGGGTCCACGGAGTACGATGTATCGTTTATGTCACATGGAGTACGCTGTACCGTGCAGTCATGATGACTCTATGATGTTACTTGATATTCTGGCGGGTAGGATTTGACCCCACCTCCCGTTGCAGTTGTGATACCCCGCACACCGGGATCCGTGTAGCCTGGGATCACAGGGACAAAGTATGGCCATAGTCCTCGATTTTTCATACAGTAACCTACATGCCTCACATGATATCATACGGTCTGGATAGACCAGGACAAACCCGATGGAGGGGTAGTCCTGATTTATGTTTTTAAAAGAGATGTGATTTGATGAATCAGGGTATTCCCGAGAGATAGGTTTGACCTTGATGAAGTTATTTTATAATGAAACAAATGAGTTTTAAAGTGAGAGTTTATGATGAAATAAATAAGTTTTAATGTGACGAGCATGAGATGTCATACATGATGATTTTCCATGTGTGCTTTATATGTCGATTTCATGATTTCTTGTATATGATATATACATACATGTGGTATTGTTTTAATCTTATCTCATGCTCCGAAAATAAACGATTTTTACATGACATTATCAGCACGTAGATAGTATAGTTATCTACCTGCTTACATTATTGCCTTACTGAGCACGTTTCGCTCACCCTTTCATTTTTCACCCCACAGGGTATATTCAGTAGAAGAGAGCGACAATAGTCTCGCATCTCGGTTATCCGCTGCTTCTTATCAAGATCAGGTATACATATTTATACAATTTTGTATATGAACATATAGATGCACAGTACTGTATATGAATGTAATATTGGGGATGTATTTAGTTTAAATAAATTGATATGTAAATGAAAGGTGAAAATGGAATGGTAAATAGGTGAGAGGTGACTAACACCGAATCATAGCCCAACTGTTTAGTAGTGTAACTGTTCACGACGGGTAAGGACATTAAAAAGCGAAAAATTTACTCTGATTTTTAGGTAATTTGGGTCGTGACAGAAAAGATGGTATCAGAGTAGAGTTGACCTGATATGAGTCGGTGTTAGTGGTTAAGTAAATTACATCCCCATGTACTGTGCATTGTTTAGATACAATTGTGTATATCAAGATGGAACAGCAGCTAAGATTTTAGTTTCGAATGCAAGAATCTAGTTTTTATAAATGGTAGCCGCTATGGTAGAGGGGCGAGTACACTTGCTCGAGGCCATAGAGATCGGCCTGA
The DNA here is from genome assembly GCA_033439115.1 of Firmiana major. Classification (NCBI taxonomy): domain Eukaryota; kingdom Viridiplantae; phylum Streptophyta; class Magnoliopsida; order Malvales; family Malvaceae; genus Firmiana; species Firmiana major. The sequence continues at coordinate 48,131,310 of CM065909.1, forward strand.
GAATCGAATGAGTCGTAACATGAGACTCAAGATGAGAGTGAAGTGGAGGCTGATGTTGAGCATACTCCATAGGGTCTTATAAAGAGACCAAACAGTATTGAGACATGCTCTGAGAGAACGGAGTGAAGTGTAGAAAATATTTCAGAGTTGTTTACTCAGTCTATGCATGTAGTTGAGGATAGGCAGAGTAAAGCCTAAACAGATGCCTCAGAGTATAGAGATTTTCACACCCCTTCGGTATATAGCGAAGTAAAGAAACCAATAATTACTGAGGACTGGGTGTATGAGATAGCGAAGTTGTATGAATTTTTCGGTGTATGTCGACTAAGAAAGTGACTTTTAAAATACGTTTATGTTGGAGTCAAGGCGGAGCATTGGTGGAAGTCCGCTCGACCCATCTTAAGTGTTGAACATCCAAAGCTAAGATGAGAAATGTTTATGGATGTATTCCGGTGATAGGATATCCTTGACATTGTTTAAAAGAAATGATAGATAAAAGTCCTTACTCTGACCTAGAGGATTTGATTTATTGATGAGTATGCTTATGAGTATGAACCCGATATTGTGGGCAGTGAGAGTTGAGAAGCCCAAAAGTTCATGAAATGACTCAAATTGTCGATTAGAGTCTGATTGGCTCACTACTTATGTCGAGGCAGTGCGCAAAATACAGTTGCATGAATAATATCATGTGTTGCACGCCTCTGAGATTGAAAAAGGTAGTAAGGGCCGAAATAGAGACAGAAGAGAATAGAGAATGATAGAGATGTCAGAGCGGGAAAGAGACTAGTTGGTAAGAAATTAGAGTTGATGAGTCACGAGGTAAGATGATTGGTAAGGCCCCAGTGTATCCAATTTCAGTATTTTTGAGGGGCATTGTGATTGGAGGACCCGACTTGCTACGAAACAGAGTAACAGTGTGATCACTGTAGAATGTGTGGTGGATACCACGAAAGGAGGGTCTATACCTACACTGTATTGATGAAAATGGCCGTTAAGTGTGGTAAGACGGACCATTGATTTTGATTGCACAGAGTTGGGCAAGATCGCCCCACAGAAAAGTAAAGGGACAGAGAAAAACTTCGCTGGTATAGCTGCAACGAAAAGGGAGGCCACAGCCGAAGAGAAAGGGAAAGTAGGCTGTTAGATGAGGGCGAGTGTATGCCTTGGACCAAGACATTTCTGATGTTTCATATGATGTAGTGAAAAATACCACACTAGTTATGAATAGAGAAGTAATTATTTTAATAAATCCTGGTACCATGTATTTAGTCATACCGCCTTCATTCGCATATAAGTGAGTAAAAGGCATGAATGCCTACATCATTGGGCACAATACTGATACATGAGTACCCCAATAGAGGATGATTAATTAACGGAATATGGATATAGAGATTTTAAGTTGAAAACAGGGGTGAAAACATCACTGAAAAGTATACTGTAAGTGTTGACAAGTGATAAAAAGGGGTGCAACGGTTGAAATTAAAGGAGTAAATGATGATACTCACGAAATGAATAATGAAAGAGTTTTGTCATGAGGGATATACGAAAGGAGATAATCTTTAAGATAAGATAGATCCTAAATACAAGATTTATTGGAGTAAGAGACATATTCTAGGTAAGGAATATCCTTAATATGCGAAGTAATTGGGATTAAGTAATAAGTAGGGAATATAAATTATAACCAAGGATAAAGATGGATATAACCATAACCAGTCTATGTGGTTAAGTCTAAAGGTTAATAAAGGTATTTCAAAATACCTCCCCGCCTGAAGACTTGACAGCGTCTAAAAGTATGTATATATAACCTATAACGTGAAATCGATCGTCGTAATAAATACCTTCAGTATTAGGATACCTTTACTAAGACGATAAGAATATTAAAATTCGACAAATCATAAAGGTTAACATAGTAAAATTTAATAAGAGCCATTAAGATAAGAAAAGGAAATGATGCAGGTTAGTACCTGAAAACGTAAGCGATTTTGAAGGATCTTATACGCTTATGCGTAAATAAGTCAAGGATATGGACGATTGAAATGAGTAGTGGAGCTCGACTATGATGAAGTATTTAAATTTTACCTGGACCGATTTGTCATCATCCTTATTGATGATATGTTGGGTGTAGTTAAAGTCCAAGGCAAATTGTAAGCAATAATTGAAAGTGGCTTCTACAAATGGGTTGTTGCGAGTTCTCAATATGGTCTACTTGGTTGACACGTTTAACAAAAAAACGTGGTTTTTGAATTAGATGATAAATACGATGATAGATGTGACATAAATTTCGGTGTAGTGAAGTATGAACTGACTACCGTGATTAATTTTACCATACCCAACAGCTCAAGAGGTTCTCAGTGAGTATGGATACCTCAAAATAATGAAGGAGCTGTGTATTGATGTATAATGGGAAGATAGTCAATTTTGAAGTCAGATAACTCCTTGATCACGAAATAAACTATCTGACTCATGATTTTAAGTTGGCAACAGTATTTATACCGAGGATATGGTACTATTATGTACACGATGAGAAATTTTGGATATGCACTGATCATAAGTCTCAAGTATCTGTTTTCACAGAAAGAGGCGAATATGAAAATACATAGTGGGTTAGAGCTTCTGAGAGGTTTTGATTTGTGAAAATTATGCCACCCAGGAAAGGCTAATGTGATGGCTGATGCCTCGAGTATAAAGAGCCTTGGGATGGTATTACATATGATGGTCAGGGAGCGTGAGCTGCTAGCAATTGTGGACCTCAGTAATGATGTGATCCCTTCTGATGATGACAGTGATTGTGTGACAGCTAGCCTGAGATTTGAACCGGATGAGAGTGCCCGGATTTGACAGGCTTAGCGTGATGATCGGCACGATGTCGATAGTTTGGGTCAGATTCAGAAGGGTACAGTGACAGAGTTCACAGAGTGTGTTGATGGTTTACAGAGAGGTTCAGAGACAGTATAAGTGCTCCCCAGGACCACAGTTGATGAGATAGTAATATTGTCAGAAGCTCACTTTTCGGGATATACAGTACATACAGAAAGTAAAGAATATATCAAAATCTCAAAAAGGGTTTTGGTGGTCAGATATGAAAAGAGATATGGTAGAGATTGTGGAAAAGTGCTTAGTATGTCAGCAGAATAAGGTAGAGTACTAAAAAGTCTGCAGGGTTATTGCAGCCTCTACCTATATCGGTACGAAAAATGGGAGCAAGTCTCCATAAATGTCGTGATGGGTTACAGAGAACCCAGGTGAATTACGAGGCTATTTGGATGATAGTCGATAGAGTAACTAAGTCTACCCACCTTCTGGTTATGAAATCCCTAAATACTCAGAGTGTATATGAGGATTTGTGTATAAGGGAGATTGTGTAACATTAAGTAGCGTTCCAGTGAGCATGGTATCATATAAGGATTCCCGCTTCACTTCCCACCTCTGAGGATATTTTTAGGAAGCTATGGGAACCCGACTGAGTATTAGCACAGCTTTTCGTCCTCAGACAGATGGTCAGTCAGAGAGAACTGTACAAGTTCTGGAGGATCTGATGAAAGCGTGTGCCCTTGATTTTTATGCTCTTGGAATGATCAGTTGCTACAAATTGAAGTCGTCAATAGTGACAGTTGCCACTTGAGTATCGGGATAACAAGATATGAGGCAGTGTATGGCTGTAGGGGTTATTCCCCAAATTGGATAAGAAAAAGTGGGTGACAGATAGAATTATTTTCGACTTTGGATAATAAGTCTCTGAGGATGTTTAGCTAAGGATGAGAGATTAAGAACACCTCAGAGCAGATAGAAAAGTATTGGAATTCACCGAGGGTGAATTAGTATGGTTGAAATGTTTCTTGTCCTAAGAGAATAAGGACATAGCGAACTTTTGGAAGAAGGTAAATTGAGTTTCACTGGATTGAATCTTTTGAGAGATTGGACAAGTGAGAGATAAGACCTGTAGGTTGGTGTTATCACCTGAATTAACAGGCACCCACAACGTGTCCCATCTTATGATCCTTCGGAAATACTATCCAGATCCAGCATAGGTGATAGGATATGAGATCCAACCGTTCAGCTTAATGCAAATATAAGTATATTAAAAGTTGATTCGGGCATTAAACAGGAAAGAGAAAGTATTGAGATTTAAGATGATCTCCCTAATTAAAGTCCTTTGGTAGTAGTACACTCCGAAAAAGTCACCAGGAAATTAAAGAGTATGATACGATCGATGTATCCGGAGTAGTTTATGGACTCATATGAATTGGTTCTAATTTGGAGGACCAAATTCCTTAAGTGGGGGAGAGTTGTAAGACCCGAATTTAATTAAAATACGAAATGAATGAGTATTCGTGAAGGAAAGTCGGGTTAAATTAATCCCGAACATGTGCAAGGGCAAAATGGTCAAAAGACCAAAAGTCGGTATAAATTCGATGAGAAAAATTTAATTAAAAATATGGATTTGAGAAATTTTGGTCAATAAGGATGAAATAAATTTATTTTGGGTTAAATTGATCAAGATATTAATTTATGAGAATTAATCGGAATTAATCAGAATTTTTAGTTCGGAAAAAAATAATCCCGAAAATAATCAAAAAATATACCGAAAAGTCATTCGGGACAATATCCCGAAAATACGGAGAAATTATACACGAAAAAGGATTAAAAATATAATAAATAAATTAAAATTAAATAAATCTATTTGGAATAAAAATTAATTTTTGTAGATATTTTGAATATTTTGACTAAAATTGTCGCGACCCAAATTTTCAAAAATCACTACAAATTTTTTTTCGCGAACTTACCACATTTCAATTGTTGGGCTGTGAGTCAATATCCCTCACTCAGTTTCATATATTATATATATATGCATAACAGGCAATGCTTTCGTCCCAGGCACAAATATTGCGGAAGCTTATAAAATTATCATTTTAAAATTTAAAATTCGTTTACATTGCCTAACATATACATCCCCCGTATAACATGACTACATCACTGTACACTATTATTCAGATACAAAAGTACATGTGTGCATACCTTGATGCTGCTGGATAGCTGTGTGTAAAAGATCGCAGGACGGATGCAGCTTATACACTCTACTGAAATGCTCTGTAGAGGTGGAAAAAATAATGGGATGAGCATAACGCGCTCAGTAAGAAATATATGAAAGCAGGTAGATAACCACACTATCTACGATGCTCATAATGCATGTTTTATCAACTCGTAAAACAAATGCATTTACTTTTCAAAACACTCTCATTAATTTATAAAGCAAGTAGATAATCAAACTATCCACAATGCTCATGATGCATGGTTTATGCCGAAAAATTCATGGCATTCACAAAACCATCATAGTAAAACACATAGCAATTTAATGCCCAAAACCGAATATCATAACTCATTCAGAGTAAAAAATCTTTTTGAAATCAGTATTAAAACTCACTTTAAAATCATATCTCATTTCACACGGTTTCATCACAGAAATCAAATCACAATTAGTTTCATCATCGAAACCAATAAAATCAGGTGAGACTAGGCAGGGATTTCAACACAAATCCAATGGAACATTTGGCCAAAGTCCGAGACCCACTAGCTATCACGGATCAGGTGTGCCATGGTGTCTCTGAGTCCGAGGAGGGGATTAGTCTATCCAACGGCTCCTATCTAAGGACTATCACAAAACAGAGCAATGACAAAGCATGCCCGAGTCCAAAGACGCAATCCTCACACCCCATAGTTGCACGGTACAGTGTACTCCATGTTGTCTACACGGTACAGCGTACTCCGTGAACCAGGTACAATTACCACATAGTTGTAGGTGCCTGAGTCAACAGCTCACCACCCCAACCAAATAAATTATCAACCATAGCCTGTCGTCTCAGATCTAGTGCGAGCAAGTCAGTGTGACACACAGTCAACACAAGGCTCCAGCACGATCTCAATCACAAATCACAACAGAATCCAGTGCGAGCAGTGCTCCAGCACGGTCTGTACAGATGTAATACCAAAATCAAGTGGGAGCGGATCTGGATAAATCCACAGATCTCATCATGCTCCAGCACGATTTCACACACACAAAATAGACAGCTGGCTCTATTTCCCACCACAGTGGTACTCAAAACAGAGTGCAATATGCAAAACGGTACAAAACAAAGTGAGAGGGAAACATCCCATCAAATCACTTGTCAATCAAATCATTTTAAAAAAAAAAAACGTGCAAGTTAATGCATACAGTCAAGTCATGAGCCAGTCTATCATTTTAGCTTCACAAAAATCTCTTTTTCACAGAGAAAACATGGATTGCATGCACTTTATGCATTTCCAAAATTCCTGAGTCTAAGGGTATTTTCGTAATTTTTCCATATTTGGGTACTATCCAGAAATTTCATATCTATACGCTATACGAAATTTAATTGACTGTAAACGACGATGAAAATACGTACAGCTATCTCTAATAGCTCGCATAGATCCCTTACCTCGGATCACGTAGTGTGACCTCTCTTCCTCTGTGCTGTCCAAATCTCGCAGTCCGGTCAACTCTCAATATGACTCTGGAGCTGCATTTAACCATTCACTGGATTAATTATACGTTTCCTACTGTATTACACATTTAATACAGTTCATTTCACTTAATTCGGCCCGTTTACTCTAAATGGGCCTAATTACTTTAATCGGGCCTTAATCCGTATTAAGCCCGTTTTCACGTATTAATTCCCTTCATCAGGGTCTATCGACTCATTGGGCCTATCAATACCCATTGGGCTTCGTTCCAAACTCTTTGGATAGCCCGAATATCATTTACGACAGTTTATTCGAATTTACGACTATAATTCACTAAATCCGAAATTTAATCCGAAATGCGTAAATTAAATCTTAATTACTCGTTAATCACATAAATTGTCGTAAATGAGTTTTACTTACCCGATATTGTGCGATGGTGCGCGAATCGGAGTTCGATCTGGCTTCCGTTCGGAATTAAATCGTCGAACTGCACAATTTCGTATTTTTCATTTCCGGGCCAATTTTCGATTAAATATAATTCAAATAAATTTATCAAAAATTAAATCGGTCACTTTTGACCTCGTATCGACTTACCCGAAGTCCGATGAAATTTTTTTTTTTCTCTCTCTTCTTTCTCTCTCCTCCTGAACCGGTTCGGACCGGTTCAGTCCCTTTTCACACTGAACCGATCCGAACCGGTTCAGTGGAAACCTTGCCGTTGCCGACGTTTCCGGCCGGTTCCCGGCGCGATTCCGCAGCCGTTCGGTTGGGCTCGGGCTGGGGATCTCTCGGCTGGGCTTGATCGGAGCCAAGCACCGTCGGTGGCCGTCCGATTTCCTTCTCTTCCCCGCGGCCTTTCCCTCTTCGGATCTCCTCGCCGGCGGCTATTCACGGCGCGTGGTGGCCGTCGATCTCTCCCCCGATGCCGGTCGTCCCGTTTCCCAGCAGTCCTCGCGCCGTCGGCAGCTGGTTCGTTGCCGGCGACTCCCTCTCCCTCGGGTCGGCTTGCTCGGTTTCTCCCTTTTCTCTCTCCCCGGTTTCTAACTTTCCAATTCCGTTTTTTTTTTTTTTAACAGATTTTTTTTTTATAATATATTTTTATTATTATTTTATTCTTAAAATAATAATAAAAATCTTAAAATATCTCAAAATATCCCAAAAATTTATATTAAATTCATTTAGTCCGCAAATAAATTTATTAGTCCAATTTTACTTTTTCGGTATATTTTTCCACTATTTTTGAGCTCGTTTTTCGAGACAAAAATTCTGATAAATTCTAATAACTTCATATATTGATCAATTGGACCTGTAATTTAATTATGTTCCTCAATTTTTGATCAATATTACACTAATCCATATTTTTAAATATCAATTTCTTAAAAATGACACCGAATTTTCGGGTCTTACAAAAATATTGAATAAAATATTAATAAAATTAAATAATAAATAAAATTAAACTAATTGTAAAAAAAAAAAACGAATCAGAAAAACGAAAAACGCGAAGGAGAGAAAACGGAAGAACGAAACCCGAGGAAGAAGACCCGACCACCGTCCGGCGGCCAACGGCCAGGCCAAGGGCCCAAAAAGGAAGAGGAGCTTCAGGCGATCACCCTGGTATCGGCAGCATGACCCATCGAGGCCGAAATCCGGCGAATCGGGGAGAGAAAGGCCGACGGGATTGAGGGGCTCGGTCCCGGCGATCCACGGCAGCTGGGCACGAACGGCGGGCACCGGCGTGATCGGGAAGAAGAGCCGGTCATTTTGAGGCCGGTGGCAGCCAACGAAACGGCGGGAATCGTCGGCGACGGCCAAGACCGAAAATGGGTTCCGACGATCGAGAGGAGAACGGCCGGACCGGTGACTTTCCGGCGACCTCGACCGAAACTGAGGGCAGATTCGAGCTGCGGACAACCTTGCGGCGCTGCTGGCGGTGGAAGCCGACGGAGAACCGGCCGGCAAGGCCTTGAACCGGCGGTGAACCGGTCAAACCGGAGTGAACCGGCGGTCTGAACCGGTCCGAACCGGACTGAACCGGTTCAGCCAAAAAAAGGAGGAAAAAAAGAGAAAAAAGGGAAAAAGAAAAAGAGGAAAAAAATTGGAGAAAATTTCAGTGATGCAATCGAGTTTCGGGTAAGTCGATAAGCGGTCAAAATTGACCGATTTGAATTTTGAAATATTTTATTTAATTATTATTCGACTGGAAATTTACCCGAAATTTATGAAATTGTGTAGCTCGACAATTGGCATCCAACGAGAGCTCGAGACAGGCTCGATTTACGGACTAGGATGGAATCTCGGGTAAGTGACCATTATTTACGACAATTTACATCGTTATGCGTGATATGAATTTAAATTCCGCATAAATTGAATTAAATTATGAAAAATTAGATAAATTATCGTAAATAATAAATTTAGCAATTCGAGAGCTAGAACGAGGCCCAATAAATTGTTGGAGGGCCCAATGAGCCCAATAGGCCTCGATAAAGTGAAAATTAAGTGAAAAACGGGCTTGAGGTCGATTAAGGCCCATTAAGGTGCAATCGGGCCCAATAGGGGTAAATGGGCCCAATGATTTAAATTAAGCCCAGAAAATAGGAAATACAATTAAATTGTATAATATCTGACCTGAGGAATATTATTACGCAGTTCCGGAGGTTTGATTGGAAGCATATCGGACTGCGCGACGAGACAACAGTGAAAAAAGGAAAGGTCAGACTCGACAAGAATCGAGGTAAGGGAATTTTGTAGGCGTATAGAGATTTCTATACGTATTTTGAGGGTATTTGCAGGGCTTAGAAATTCCTTACAGCATCTAGAAATGAAATAATAATTTCTGTGAAAATCGGGGCTTAGGTGAATAAAGGAAAAAGACGATTTTGCCCCTGGAAGTAAAATTTACAAAAAAGGTAGTAAGGCAGATAAATTGCATGATTTTCATGTTTTGATATTTTATATGACTATCTTGCTTTGGTTTAAGCAAATTTACACATAGGTTGGCTGTTGACTTAATGAATTATACAAAAGGGTACCAGTTTGTACCCGTTTCTATTTTAAAAGATATTTTATCAAGATTGAGCCACCTATCGTGTTTACATGAATAAAAAGAGTGCTAGAATCTTTCTCGCACTCAAGTTTACTGATTTATTTCTCATGAAAAGCCGTATTGGAGCATTGCTCGTACGAGAAATTTGTGTGTGCACAAAACCGTGCTGGAGCTTCGCTCGCATGAGATTTTAGATATCATGATATGCATAGCATGGTGCTGGAGCTTCGCTCGCACTAGACGCGAGTTGACATGCATATAGTCATGCTGAAGCCTCCTGTAGACTGTGTGTCACAGAGAGTTGAGATGCTCGCACGCATACTTTGAGACATGGGTTGGTTATCGACATAGTATTGGGGTGGATAAGACCTACGGCAGGCACCCCCAGACTATGATATGGGTCCACGGAGTACGATGTACCGTGTATGTCACATGGAGTACGCTGTACCGTGCAGTCATGATGACTCTATGATGTTACTTGATATTCTGGCGGGTAGGATTTGACCCCACCTCCCGTTGCAGTTGTGATACCCCGCACACCGGGATCCGTGTAGCTTGGGATCACAGGGACAAAGTATAGCCATAGTCCTCGATTTTTCATACAGTAACCTACATGCCTCACATGATATCATACGGTCTGGATAGACCAGGACAAACCCGATGGAGGGGTAGTCCCGATTTATGTTTTTAAAAGAGATGTGATTTGATGAATCAGGGTATTCCCGAGAGATGGGTTTGACCTTGATGAAGTTGTTTTATAATGAAACAAATGAGTTTTAAAGTGAGAGTTTATGATGAAATAAATAAGTTTTAATGTGACGAGCATGAGATGTCATACATGATGATTTTTCATGTGTGCTTTATATGTCGATTTCATGATTTCTTGTATATGATATATACATACATGTGGTATTGTTTTAATCTTATCTTGTGCTCCGAAAGTAAACGATTTTTACATCATGACATTATCAGCACGTAGATAGTATAGTTATCTACCTGCTTACATTATTGCCTTACTGAGCACGTTTCGCTCACCCTTTCATTTTTCACCCCACAGGGTATATTCAGTAGAAGAGAGCGACAATAGTCTCGCATCTCGGTTATCCGCTGCTTCTTATCAAGATCAGGTATACACATTTGTACAATTTTGTATCTGAACATATAGATGCACAGTACTGTATATGAATGTAATATTGAGGATGTATTTAGTTTAAATAAATTGATATGTAAATGAAATGTGAAAATGGAATGGTAAATAGGTGAGAGGTGACTAACACCGAATCATAGCCCAACTGTTTAGTAGTGTAACTGTTCACGACGGGTAAGAACATTAAAAAGCGAAAAATTTACTCTGATTTTTAGGTAATTTGGGTCGTGACACTGGAACACTGGGTATCTAACAAACTTGCAAGACAAACAGACAAAGTACAAGGGCCATCAGTTATGGATCTGCAACATTGATCTGAAACCAATTTCTCACACCTGCCGTGATCTTGTACCATTTGCAAGCTAAATAAACTCGGGCTGCCAAAGTTACTCGTTAGGTAGTGGAGGAATTAGGCAGGAATCTGGCAAAAGTGATTCGAACTCGCTCTTTGAACTGTAGCTCACACACCTTCATTGAGTCGGAAATATACATGCACCTGAGCTGAAATAGAACTTGAATAGGAAAAAGTTTAATGTACCCTGCAAGAACAGCTAGGCCAGTGTAAGGAAAATATCTTCATAATCATAAACCCAGATTATTATGATCATTATTGACTCCCATTTCTGCAACAATGCATTACCCCACTTTGGGTCCAGTTTTTTATATATAATTAAGACTACGATTCAGATGGTTTAAATTCAAATTTAAATTTTATAATATATTTATAATAATTATTTTTAATTACTTAATTAAAGTGTTGTTTATGTGCATTCAATTTTTTATTGGCCCGAATGTGTTGGAACCAACATAACTAACGGGTCCAAAAACCTGACCAAGCTCGCCAGCTTGTCCGTCTTCGTCTTAACTCAGCAAACTTGAAAAAAGGGAACATACACCTTATTTATGGCAGATGATACTTGATTTACATTCATATCTCGTGGGCCATACTGCCATCGGCTAGGGACCATGGCTTTTCACTTTTTAGCTACCCTTTCCTAGGGAATGTATGCAAAATTTAAGTTTCAGTTTGTCGTTTCTTTCTTTCCATTTATTATACGCATAAAAAGAAAAATAGTAAACGAAATTCAGGTCAAAGGAAATTCTTTTTTAGATTACTGGCAGTAATTTTTTTTTTAATTTGAACTAAAATGATAACATAATTTTTAAAAAAATATAAAAATATAAAAATAATTAAAAAAATAAGACATGGAGGGTAAAAAAGTTGATTAATAGGGTATGAAGGGAGCCATGTTAGCATGTCAGCTCCAAAGAAGAAAGATGAATTGCGATGTGTCTACGGTCCTTACATTCCTAAAAATAGCCATTTTTCTTTCTTTTTGAAAATCAAAGCATTTACTTTCTCCAACCACCAACCCTATGTGTCTTTCCTCTGGCTTCTGCTTGCATCTCACGCCACACATGATGCCCGTAATGTTGTTTAGTTAATTTGCTAATATTAATAATAAAATTGAAAACACCTCCCATAAAAATGATTGCTTCCTTGAAAAAGAAAATAAATAAAAATATCCTTTCTCTCTCAATCATCCTTTCATATCTATTATTGTCATTTTCTTTTCTTTTATATATTATTTTTTATGAATATACTTCTTACTATGAAAGTTTTAAATTAAAAATATATATATATAAATGTTAAGATTCAAATTTTACGATTATAAAACTATCATAATTTAGAAGAGAGAAAGGATATAACCATTTAAATTAATGTTTAAAATTAATGCATTTTATTTTCTATTTTTATCGTTGAAAGGTTCAAGTTAAGAAAAAAAATTGTAGAAGGTTGTCATCAAAATTAAACATTCAACAACCACCAAATTTTGGTCTAATAATTATTATCTCTTCTTAGAAGAAATTAGGTCAAAAGTTCCTCGTTTCTTTTCAATCAATGTTAATTAGTATAGGCTTTGGAGGCAAGAGGTATATGTGTGAAAAGCAATAGCATGTTCATTTAAAAAGAAAATGGTAGAAAACATAAATCAAATACTGTTAATTTTATACATACATAAGAAAATGTTGACACATTCTTTGAACAAAAAAAGTCAAATAGACAATTGTGTAGGTTATTGGATACACATGATTGTGGGTCATGGGCATAGACAATATATAGCATGATATGAGTTCATGTAAGAAAATTTATAGGGAAAAAGGGAGAGAGAGAGAGAGAGAGAGTAAAATTGGTCCCATAAAGATACTCTAATAAAGAAATAAATTTTTCTTGTACGTGCTTTCAATCTTTCAATCTTATGGGAGTAACATGGTGTATGGTGCATGGTACTTTGAAATTTATTTGTACATTATAAAGAAAAATATTAGTATCTGATGTATTCTACTTTCAAATTTTAGACCTGATCATATCCATGCACATAAGAAATTAACTACTCTTTATGTCCCATTTCATATGTTCTTTTTATTATTATTATTTTACCAAACGAATTTTGAACTATTTATTGAAATAATATCGAATTGAAATTTTAAAAAGTATGTTTTGACAATTTTGAAACTCAAAATTTAATAAATGTGCACTTTCATCCATAAATTATAGATACGATTTTTTTTTTGACGCTTCAGTTAGAAAAGTAGAGGTTATGAATGATATAAAAAATATCAAAGTTTGAGGAAGGTCGAAAAAAATTAAAAAGAAGTAATTCGAAAAGATATAGTGGAACAAATGATGGAAGAAAACATTACTTTCATATAAGAATAATTTGATAATGAGAATTCATATTGATAACCTAGTGTGAGGTCATATATTGGTAATATAATCTACAACAATATTGAGATAAAAACTCTAATAATGATAAAATTTTACAAATTATCTTATTTTTGTTTTTTAATTTAAATGATTTTATTAAAAATAAAATTTAAAATTGAATTTGTTAGATAAAAAAGTCGATAAAAAAATAAGGGAGTACTATTATTTGCCCTTCTATAAAAATATACCATTTATCTCATACCCTCTATATTCACTCCACTAATTTGTGTTCTGAAACTTAATATGATATATATTTATAATTCCTTACCGTAAATTTGTACACTCATTCCCTTATTGTTAATTAGGGTTTAACAAGGGAATGATCAAATTAATATTACTCATGCTTTATACCTTAGAAAAATTCATCCAAAAGAATAAAATTTTAACATATTAAGGCTTGGGTTGGGATTAATTTTTCTAACAAAATAAATGAACTAAAAAAAGTTAAATTAGTTTATGTGATCGTTTTTTAATATTCGAGTGTCGTCAAAATTTAAATTTTAATATTTCTAACAATTTTTTTTTTTTTGGAAATATCTGAATATATATAATCAGCTAATCATCCCCAAAAGGGCCAAAACAAGTATTCTTCACAAATTTAGAAAAAGAAATTAACCAAAAGCTGCAAAACTTGGGTCGTCTTGCATTGAAACTAAAACAGTTACATATTCAAAAAAAGAAAAAGAAATGGCAGGCTGATTATTATCAGTAAGCAGATTGGGTGAAACGAAAAACAGAACAAGAAAAAACTCATTGGGTATTTATTTTTTTATTTATTGAACACTGTGAGGTGGAATGGAAGTGAAGATGAAGAACAGAAAAACATGAACATGAACAGGAAAACAGATTGAGAAAGAAGCCTCAGATGAGACTGAGACAAGAACAGCATAGCTGTAATGTCAGTGCAATTAATATTGTTCCCGTTTTCATTTTGTTTGGAGAAAGAGAGAGAGCCCACATGTTCCTTAACAAGGACAACCCAAAAGCAGCACCCAAAAAAAAAAAAAAAAAATTGAGACCCAAAGCTCTTTGAAACTCTTATTTCCGACAGCTTCAACTCTCCACTATGCTATCTGCTCTTTACCTGACTTTCCCCAACATCAAACATGTTGAGTTTCTTCCCCACACATATATATTCTCCTTTCTTTTTCTGCTACTGTATATCTCTAACTCTTTCTATTTTTAAACCCATTTGTTTTGTTTTAGATTTACATGTTTAAACATGGTTGTTATGGGATTAATAAACGAATGATTAATGTACGTAAATTAAAGTTGTTTTAACGTCCCATCCACGGTCCTTGGGTCAGAAGAACTCTGAATTACGTCTGCAACACAGCAATAAAACTGGCAAACACTGTCTGCTTCACTGCCATGTTAATAACCACTCCAAACCTTACTTTGTTCTCTGTTTCTCTTCGAAATTTGTTTAACTTTTTTCTTTTTGAATTTCCAGCACCGGAAAAAGCTTCATTAAGTAAAAATTATCAAGAAAACAAGGTGAAGTCAAGGAGAAGATGATGCCTAACAAAGAAAAGGAGAAATAAAAAGAAAGATAAAGAGAAAAGGGCCTGCTGCAACACAAAGGCAAGGAAAGAAGAGACTTGAGGGAGAAAAAGAAAAGAGAAGAGAGTATTAATGGAAGATGAGTAATCTTGACGGTGATTTTGAGGATTGTTGAGCTAGAACAATTGTCCAGAGTTTGCAAATGTAGGTTGAGAGACGTCAGTGGAAGTGAGAGAGTAAAGTGGTTTAAGACGAGGGAAGAAGAGAAAAAGAAAGGAGAAGGTGACAGATGCGAAGAAAGACACAGAAAATATTGCAGCTTTGCATGCCAAACACATTTTAATTCGGCTTGGAATCACTCTCCAATCTCCATCGATCCTTTGATGATGAATGATGATCATGATCAAATGATGCTAACTTACAGAAACCTTTAGTTCATCAGCTTTTTTTTCTGTTCCTTGATCTCCTCACAAACAGTAAGCAATTTATTGTAGCAGCTGCAGGCAGAAGCAGCTTGTTTCCGAACTGAGAGTGCACATTTAATTACAGAAAATATACAATTGAGAATAGTATAAGCTAAGAGATGAAAGGAAAAGATGGATTAAATTAAACAAATTTCTAATGTACTTAGAAAATTCTTAAAATTAAAAAAGAAAACTACAGTTAGAGAAGATGTTTAGTTTGAGCAGCGGCCCTTTAGCAACAATGTAGTCATGATCAGAAACTTCAGGTCATCATCATCATCCTACACTGAGCACTGGTAATAGTAACAGAAACTAGATAAAATAAAATCAAAATCAGATTGAAAAATAAAAATGGTGAGAACCCTAGTTCAATCCCTACCAAATTCACATCAGGGTTTTCTTCATTTCCATTCTCACATGCTTGATGCTTCTTTGATGTTTTCATTCTTCTTCCCAAGTAACAATGTTGAAGCTTTTTGCATTTCTCTCACTTGTAATTATTAGGGTTTCTTACCAAGGGTGTGCTTGTTGTTGTGCATCCAGACCTTAAGCACATGCCTTTTCACACCAGTTTCTTCGCAAAATTGCTCCACAGCGGCTTCATCATGCTTCTGAATCCTCCACCCGAGCCTTTCAGCGAAACCCAGCATCTTATCTTTCTGTTCAGGTGTAAATTTTGTTCTAAACCTCTTCTTTAATCCTCCACTGCCGCCACCTCCACCGCCACTGCTACTAGGATTAGAAACATCTTCATCTTCTCTGCTGTAACCACCAGCAATACCGCCCCCACCCCCTGACGCTGCTGGCAAGGCCAAAGGCCTGTGATGTGGAGGTGGCGTCAGGTGAAGATACCCAGCTGGTGGTGGCGCCCTATAGTAGGGCGAGAATTGGGGGTGGTACTGAGGGTTATAAATATTACCTTCTCCGTCAGCATCCTTACGGTGAAAGTTTCTATGGCAGTTACACGCGGCACATTTCAAGGCACCAAGGGTTCCTTCATCACCCGCCGCAATGAACTCGCCGCAGCCATCCACCGCGTGGCCTCCAATACTCACGGCATGGTTCTTGAGACACTCACGGTACCTTATCGTGGACCCCACTTTTCTTGGTGCTGCAGAGGCCGCACCTTCGCCACTGGCGGGTCCAATTTTCGACCGAGCTGCCGATGAATTACCGAGCGAGTCGTAGCCTGGTGGAACAGCCATATCCATTTCTTCCTCTTGGTCTTCATGTTCGTCAAAATCCATTTTTTTTCTCACTACCCTCTCTTTTCCTTCTCTTTTTCTCTTTCTTTCTTTCTTCCACCTGGCCTTGTTTTGTTGACAGGGAAGATTTAAATGTCCGGGTTAACTCAGCAGATCCAGCATCAATAATTAAAAAGAAGTGAGTTTAAATAAATAAAAACAAGGGTTTTGAGAGTAGAATTCCTGGTTTTAGCTGAGAAGAGAAGATAAGAGAAGAGAAGAGAGTGTGGCCATGAATTCCCTGACCTGCAAAAAAAAGGGTGTCTTACTCGAAAGCCTTTCATGTGCTTTCCATTTTGTGAAACAAAATAACCAAAAACATTCTTCTTTTTACATATTGTTTTGACAGTAAATTTCAAATTTCACCTCTTGTTAATTGTCTTTTTCCTCTTTTATCTTTTTTTTTTTGAAGTTCATGGGTTGTCATAGCTAGGCCTGAAACTCTTGTCTCCTTCCTTTTTCTATTTTTGTTAAGAGATGTGAGGTTGTGAAAGTCTTTAAAAAAATAAAAAAAATAAAAAGAAATCTGGGAATTTCTACCTATCAGAGCAAATGGCAAAAGTAATTAGTAAATGAAAGCAAAGAGATATAGTGAAGATATAGGGTAATGGGTGTGTTAAAAAAATAAAAGATTAGCTTGACACCAAGTGTTGAAAGGGAGAGGTGAAGTTTGGAGACATGGGCCAAGATTTTCCTGGTTAACCCTAGATGTGTAAAAAACCTAATCAAATTTTGAAAAATCCTTTTGACTCAAATTTGAATTTCATCTACTCAATTTAATTAAAAATTTAATAATTTAAATTTGATTTAACACAAATTTAAATTTAAATTTACTCAAATTTATATCGATTCAAACTCGATTTGATTTGATTTACGAAAATTTTATATGTTGTTGTTTTCCATATCGGTATACCTAAAATAAATAAAATAAATGAGAATAAAAAAACCCTTTCTACAACTCAACCAAAACTTCACAAAAGAAATTTTCTAAATTTATCATTTTATTATTGATTTGTCTTGATCTATCTTTTTCCATCCAAGGTTAGCTCACTATTAGACATTGTTATACATTTTTTTGCGGTGTGCTATTGAACGAAGGAACACATCTAATCATACATATTCCTTGTTTAATGTTTATGGATTTCAATAATAGTTATTGTCCAAAAGAATTATATATAATTTATTTATTTGTTACTTTATGTAGTATGATATCCAAATGGATTTTTTTTTGGTTGTTATCTCTAAGTAAATGTTTATGCATGACACCATATTAGAGATGTGAACAAATGATTTGTACTCATATAGTAGTCGACAAGAGCTTATGATTTTAATTTGATAATCAAGGATATGTGTTTGAGATTTTGTGCTATATTACATTATTAATTATATATACCTAAACTAAAAATGACAATTTATGCAAAAAATTTGTATTCGTTTTACATAAAATCATATTTGTATAGTGTAAAACATAAAAATTAAGTATTAAAATTCGTGTCGATATACCAAATATTAATTTTTTTTAAAAAATTTGTGATATTTTTATACAATTTTACCAACTTTTAACTCATATCACTTTCAATTTTTTTATTCGTGTTATTTTCATATCTTATCATCGTATCCTATTTCAAATTACCAAATTTACCTAAGACAACATCTACTAAATAAAATCATAATTATTCAATCTCAATACCTACATTTTTTTCCTTATTTTTATATTATGTCCTCATTTATATTAAAAAATATCATAATTTGCATAAGTGGGTGGTCCCCTACATTTAAATTGTAATCGCATCTTGTTATAGTTTTTTCAAGTGAAAGTTAAAATTACATTAGTTGTAATATAAATCTTGTAACATGTTACAACTCTTTTTTAATTATTTAGTTAAAAAATTATTTACACGTTGTTCTTCATATAGTTAAACATTAAGAAACACAAGATTGAAGCAATAATTACGTAGTTTTTAATATAAAAATATAGATATGATTAAGATGAGAGAGTTGGGTATAGAAAAGGGGAGACCGGAGAGAGTTGCTTCAACATTTTGGGAGCAGATTAGTTCAAAACTTAGTACACGGATTCGCACAAGGGAAAATTAATTAAATCGATGGGAATTGATGGTAGCTGCGTAGAGCCTACGTGCCCTCCATATCCGACAGTAATATGTGACATCATTTATACAACTAATTTATCTTCTTATTCAAAGAGTTGAAAGGTGAGGCTGAGGCCACCATTACACTGAAACTCATCTCTTTAACAAGCCTTCACGCTCTCCCATACTTACCCTAAGGCTGCAATTTGTCAATACGAAGCCTAGGGTTTGGGTTGTTGAGTCTACATTCTACTCTGTGCCAGAGTACACCGAGCCCTTCCTCATGACACACACAACCCTGGTTAGGTCCAGAACCCAAGAATGTTAGGCCTTAAACCCTAAACGAATTGCATTTGTCAATACAAATTCTTCTTATTGCAGAACATAAGAAGAAGCATGTGATTAAGTACCATTTAATACCTCAAACATTTAATTTAATGATTGATATTTTTTTGATTAAAAAAGTTTGTAAATTTAATTTTTTGCAAATAAAAATTACCATATAGTCATCATTGCATACTATAAAATGCATATAGGTTATAATATTTGAGATAGAATATTAATCTTGAATAGAGTTGGTTAAAATTAAGATTCTTAAAACCAATGATAAAACGTGGAGAATCAATGAAATTCAATCCCAAATATTACAAATCATCCACTCAAGCGTGCTTATAGGCATAATATAATTTGCTGGCTCATAGATTGCCCACATTCTAGCTAAGTGCATGCATACTATTGTAGGGCTAGAAACATGTTGATTATTTTAATGTTAAAAAAATAGACTTTAAATTCAATTTACAAATTAAAAAAAAAAGACCAATTAGTCATCATTGCATATGACAAAAAGCATATAGACAATAATATATCATTAATCCAAATTTATTAAGTATATATCCTATGTAATTTATGAGATTATTATATAATCATGTTACATATGATCATTAATCATGTAAATTGTTAGTCCAAATTTAAAATCTTAAAAGCAATGATAAAACGTGGAGAATCGATGAAATCCAATCCCAAGTCTTACAAACTATCCACTTAAGCGTGTTCTTAGGGATAATATAATTTGTTGGCTCTTATTAGTTAGGCCATATTCTAGCTATGTGCATGCATAATAATGTAAGGCTAGAAAAACGTCGATTAATTATTATTATTATTATTATATTTGAAACCTTGGAACCTTGGAACCTCGGAACTCGAAGAAAGAGTAAGATAAGTTTTTAACATAATAGTCCAAAGAAAAAAACAATAAATAAAAGAGAAGATTATACTCACCAGAGTATAAGGATGATGGATGGTACGACGTAGTAAATACATGTATGTATATGTAAATGTATATGGTTTGTTTTTGTATGGGTCACAAAATGATAACACATGATGCAACATCTATATTTCATACAAACCTGAGCAGGTGGCGGGGGATGTGTGTGTCATCCTGTCATCATCATCCATCATCCTTCATGGATCCATCACCCATCATGGATCCATCATCATCATCATCCCCACCTCAAGTTTTTTCTTTTTTTTTTTTTTTTCTTTTTAGGGTTTTGCCAATCCCGGTATATATCTGACGTGACTCTCTCTCCCAACGTACTCCTCCTGTCACTCTCATGTCAGCTGGCGGGAAACCAACCCCTCCTTTCTGAGAGATAGACACAGAGAGAGAGAGAGAGAGAGAGAGAGAGAGAGACATCGATCTGCCTTTTTTCTTAATCTCCTACTTTTCCTTCAGAACCAGAACTTCTGGTTAATTAATCAACCACTTCACATATAGTTAAAACTTTGCTTTGCTTTCACAAAAGAATACTCAGTGACAATGAGGTCGTCAGTCGTCATAGCCATGGTTATATTACTCGTAGTTTATATTTCGTTTCATGTACATTCTGCAATCCCTTTCAGTGGTAATGTAATGGTTTTCCGTTCCGTTTTCAGCAGTAAATTTTTAACCATTGTCAATTACGGAAGAATCTTTTTTATATCAATCAATATAGTTTGTGAGGGAGTTGAATGAGAGAGAATTGAGGGGGAAAAGGAAACAGGGATGGCGACAAGACAAGAAAAGGAGAGAGAGAGGGTGGAGGTCTGACCTTGATTTCCATTTCCATGCTTTTTGGCAGCTTTTCTTTTCCTCCCATTAAATGAAACCACCGTCTCCTTCTCTAGTGCAAAGATTGCCTAACAGATAACCCCCAGCAAAACCACAGATGGGCCTTTTGGCTCGGCGAACACTTTTTATTTTCGTATCCCTATCCATTTTTAGACTTAGCCCAGGGGCCCAACCTATTTTTTCTCCTTAACGCACCAACAAAAAAGTATAGTATATCATACTACTCAATCAAATAATATTCTTTGACATTAATTTAAATCATCATTTAAGGTCAAAGATACCTTAGTTTAGTGACCAAAAAGTCTTAATTTTGATGTATTAAATAGGAGTGTAAAATAAATCAAAGTTTGTCGATCGTCTATTCAATCTACAAACTTTTTTAAAATCAAACTTGTTATTTGATAATCCATTTAAAAACAGACCTAAATGAATTTGGTCAACAAACTTAATTGTGAATTATGGTTCAAAGCTCCAAAACAATTCCAACCTATTCCCATTCGCTTTAAACCAAAACTCTTACCCTTAGGTATTATTGAAGTACCCAACGGAAAATCCAAATTTAGGTCATATCAAATTTGTTGACAATGCTCTGTTTTAAAAACAGACCTAAACAGATCAGGTCCATTTAGGTTGATATAGTTCAGTTCATTCGTTTTACACTCTAAGTCTCATGTTCAAAGTCTCAAAATATATAAGCTTGAGTTTAGTTATTTAATATAATTATATACTAGTTCAATAAGTTGAATAGTTAAGTGATTTAATATGAGTAAAAATTTTAAAAATATAATATTTAATTATGATTGTAATTGAAGGACCTCTATTTGGGTTTAAATTTTTAATTAATGATTATATCAATGCATGATAAAAAAAGGAAGTAGTATTATTATTTATTGTTTATATTGCCCTGGTGAACACAGGCTAATCCTGGACCGTTTCTATCGGGTTTTTACATGCCCTACTCAAGAGTATTACTGTATTAGCCCTGCACGAGTAGGGTTTTAAAGTCAAAGCAGTTTTGAATTTTGCTTGCTTGCATGACAGATTTTTTTTTTTTGGGCCACTTTGGAATTTAATGTTTGAATTTAAGTGTTTGATGGTGATAAATCATATTGTTTTGGTTAAATTTTACTTCTTTCAATCAATTGGTTGTGATTTGGCAATACGAAATTGAAAATCCTGCTTTAAAAGCTTAAAGCATCGGCTCTGACAATATCTAACCACTGCCGCCACCCATCGGGGCCATTAGTGCCCCTATCTGCCTCAGCGTTTTAAGCTTTTCAACCACCAAAGCGCTCCAAAGAAAGAAATTTTAACCATTGATGCCTTGAAGCTCTCAACCACCTCAGATAACCTCACCAACAATTAGGTTAAAAAGACAAATTGTTGCAGAGAGAAAGAGTCTTCTATTAGGTCGGTGGAACTGTGAAAGTAAAGAAGCTAAAATTATATGCTTATTCTCCCTCTTATCATTGTATTTGATATCCAAAATAATTTCCTATTTGACTATGTAACACAACATCCATGGCCATAAGCGTTATTAGACAGTCAATTCCTTAAAGTGGTAGGTGAAATGGAGAGAAATGCAGGCCAACAAAGCTCTAATCAGACTACTCAACCAATCAGTTTCAAGTTTGTTAAGAGTTAAAATTGAACATTTTTTTATGCGATGATGCTTATAAAACTCCGATATTTTAAAAATAAGAATACCAACATTTAAATTAATAATTAAAATTGAATTAGAGGATTATAAAATTTTATTTTAGCCCAACACTGCTGCGAAACAATTGTTGTTTATTTCTTTCTGGATCAAACTCTAGTACTTGTTTGATGAGTGTGGCAAAATAGATTCTTCAGCCCACCTGTTGTTAT
The DNA here is from genome assembly GCA_033439115.1 of Firmiana major. Taxonomy (NCBI): domain Eukaryota; kingdom Viridiplantae; phylum Streptophyta; class Magnoliopsida; order Malvales; family Malvaceae; genus Firmiana; species Firmiana major. The sequence continues at coordinate 48,154,030 of CM065909.1, forward strand.
CTCCCTGAAGTTTATGGCCCAGAATTAGTGCAGAACTAGCCGATAATCAGTCCATTTACTAATCCATGAAAGCAGTTGTATTGCTCCAAGATGTCACATGTTTTTACTACTATAATACTATTTTTTTCTGGCTAAATAATATATATTCCATATAGCTAGCTTTAATTAGCTTGCTTGGACCATGAGAAAGTCGATGGGCTTCGAATGTTAATTTACTGTCGCCATTGAACCTTAGCCTAGTCTTTTGCATGAGCTAAACAAGTAGTGACAAATGTCAACTTGCTATAAACACAATTGGACACAAATGAGCCAGGTTACGAGACCTTGTTAGACTTGGAAATGATGGGCTCCATTTGTCAAGGGTCAATCACAATCCTACCCTTGGACCCCTATACTATGTTTCTTTGGTACAAAATGAACCCTAGTTTGATTAAGGCAACTCACCTTTGGGGGTAGAACCTGTTAGTTAAATGGTTCCAACTTCCATGTCTGCCGAATGCAGAAGCTCACTTTGGTCTTGGTATGGCCACTAGGTTCTGACAACTAGGCACTAGCTGACAAATATTTAAGCTGCAAGCAAAACATACTCCTTGCAGGGTTACTTAGAAAGAGAGATTATATATTTTAAAGTTAAAAAAGATGTAAATATTTTAAAAATTAACTTTAATAACGTTTTTCATTTATTTTTAAAGGTTAATGTAGTTTTTAATTTTATTCATTAATAAAGTTATATTTTATGGTTTACTGACCATATATTATTAATACATTAATTATAAACTTTTATCAAAAGCATTAATAATCTAACAAACACCCCAAAATAGTCAATACAAAAAATCACTTGGTTTAATTGATGGTATTGCCACTATTTAAGTATGAGTTTTACAAATTTAAAATCTAAAGTTTCGCATCTATATTTTTTTTCCAATCAAATTGAAGACCTCTCTTATGTATGAAAAAATCATTATTTAAATAGTAATACTTTATCAGTAAAATTTTTTAATTTAATAAATAAAATTAAAATAATAATATATATCTAATTTTATTTATTATTTTTTTAATATTTTTAATAGATAAATATCACCGTATTAATTAATTTGTGAAATTTAAAATTTTTTTAATAATAATATTGAATAATAATTTATAAAAAAAATCATTATTTCGGTACAAATATAATTAACAATTTTCATGCTGTTTCTGAAATTATTTTTAAAACGAAAAAGAAAGTGGGAGAAGGAGGGCTATTTTGTGACCGTCAAATAGCCAGGCATAAGAAAAGGAAGAATCAAGATAAACTTAGCCATTGTCCTTTCAAGTTAAAACAAGAAATTAATAAATTAATTAATGTGGTTGAACAATTTCAGAAGGGAAGCTAACTTGTCCCAGAGGTTGATGGAAATCGAAGAACTCCTAGTGCAGTAAATAACAGAAATGGACCTTAGGAAGATACAAGAATGATACCTGTCATTTATTATGTGGGCCACTAGATAGCACCGGCCTCCATACACCACATGCCAAAGGAAAGGCCGCCCACGGCCCAGAGCTATCGCATGACCAATTATTTTTATCTCTCTGACTTCAGTATTTTTATGAAGATTTAGGAGCGAAGAGGTAACCATGTTTTCAAGGTCAGAATATATCTTTTCTTACGCATTGTGCGTGAATTTTTTTAAACTTACCGATCAGTTACCGATAAATGATTACGGAGACTTAACTTTTTACCTTCAAATTCTAACAACTATTAACATATACTATTATTATTCACATGATATTATTGGTGTAAATTATAAAATATTTTTATATCACATTAAATATAAAATTAATTTTTGTTTGTTATTCATAATTAACATTAGTCTAATAAAATTTAACTTAATAATAATTCATACACAAAATTTCTCGTTATGGATCGTCATCGGTTAAAAATTCAACTAGTCTTTACACTACTGAATTAATCATTTCTGTTAAATGTTGATATTTCAATATACAATAAACTTGTGTATTCTTATAGCAGTTCATGACAGTGTGCGAGCACACTTTAATAGAAAGAACCGGAAAAGGAACAGCCATGGACGACCCTCATGAATTAACATAAACCGAACTGACAAGATCTACATCCAACCGACGACAAGGCTTTGCTTTGGAATGACGTGAATCAGCGGATGTCTACTTGACCAGTCAAGTCAGACAGGCAATTACCAAGAGAATGAACCAAACGCAAAAAAAAAAACCCAAACAGATCCAGATCAAAGAGAATCAAAAAGACAAAACCAGTCACACTGCATTAGAAGTTTAGAAATTTAGCAAGCATAAACATTTGTTGCATATGACGACTGGCTCTTAAAAGTCATCCTTTCAGTTTATCTCTTTTTATCTGATGAAAAATTTCTTACAACAATAACCACAATTCTCTCAAAACAATTAATTCATTACCCCAAAAAAAAAAAAAAAATTCCATGCAAGACTCCCAAGTAAACAATTAGAAAATACTAAATAGTTTCATTCTGAAATTAATTTCAGATATAAGTAAACAATTACAGACAAAATCCAACAGAAACGAATCATATTATAAACTGCAATTATCAGATTCAGATGATACAACAAATATGAAGAAATAATTTAATTTAACAATACCCTTTGAAGATAACGTGTTGTAAGTTGATGGATTCCAGGTTTCTCTTCTTTCTCGCCAAGAACCTTAAAAAACACACAAAATCAACTCAGCCTGCAAACCGCCTGGATTATGAACAGAGTAGCAAAGTTAAAAACAGAATCTTGGTTACATAATCAAAAGAAACAATGATTCGAAACATACCCTTCTGGAGTTTGGATGGATTTCTTCCTTCATTGTATCAAAATCCATCATCAAACAACATAAAATCTTTGTCTTCGAATTATCTAAACCAAACACAGAGGCTTTTCTGACATTTTTCTTTCGGATTGCTCACCGTTAAAACTGATAACTAACTTGGACATGTCGAATTCATTCGAATTCCTTCTTTTCCCAATTTCGAATACGTATTTTTTGCTGTTCTGATTCATTAGTCTTGGACTCTGCAAAACTCCCATAGACCTCGACTTGCTCAGCTTCACCACCGGCATTTTCACCGTTACTCCTGGCTTTTTTCTTACCAATGCCACGTGGTCGCCGTCCAAATCAATCTCGTTGGGCCCCATTTTCATCATCTTCGCCTCCTCCCCGAACGAACCAATGGATTTCGATCTCATCACACGATCACCAGTAACTTGACTGTCGTGGTCTACACTCGTCACACTCGATACTTTTCGGCTATTTCTCCTACTTCCACACCTCGAACTCCTTGCCACCTCCTCGCTTCCCTCGAACATCTGGTACTTCACCAACGGCTTATCCACGCGTTTCACGCGCCGCCTTAGGTTGCTCCAAACAGGTCCTGCATGAACTCTCTTCCTCACCACCTGCAAAGATTCCACCACCTCTCCCATTCCCGGGCGTTTCTCCGCCGTGGACCTCACGCACCTAGCCGCCAACACCGCCAAACTCCGGATCACCTCTTTATCCAAAGGCGGCCCGACACGACCGTCACAAATCGCGGCGTAATCTCCTCCCTTGATCAAAGGAACCGCCCAGTCAACAACCGACGGCGGACTATAATTCAAGTCGATGGCATGCCTTCCGCTAATAATCTCCAATAGCAAAATACCGTAACTGAACACATCACTTTTGGTGCTGACGTCACTCGGCGCCAAATAACCCGGGTCGAGATAACCTAACGTCCCCGCCGGTGGGGTGCACTTAACCCGTACATCCTCCACGTGTCCTCTTAATGCAAGCCCGAAATCACCCAACCTCGCATTCCAGTTCTGATCAATCAAAATATTTGACGATTTAATATCCCGATGGATCACCGGTGGATTAGCCGAATGTAAAACCTGAACCGCTTTCGCAACCTGTAAGGCGAACCGAACACGCCTGGACCAACCCGGCGGTCTAGAAGGAGAAGAATGCAATATATCGTATAAAGAACCGTTTGGCATATATTCTACGACGATTAATTTGTTCTTACCAAGTGTATCGGAACAGTAACCGATGAGATTGACGAGACGAGGATCATGAACTCGGGAGAGAATCTCAATCTCGTTGTCCGCGGGACTGTTACAGTTTGTTGTCGTTTTCTTAACGGCTGCGATTAACTTGCCATTGTCCAGGACGGCTCTGTAGACAGAACCGTGACTGCCTTTGCCGAGGAAGCTGTCGGATGAGAAATCATTGGTGGCGGAAAGGAGATCAGTGTAAAGAAACTGTCTGATTTCAACGTTGCTTTTAGTTTTCCTGGGCTTGTTTTTCTTTGATTTTTTTCTACGATAATAATCCCAGTTGTCACAAACGGAAATGGCTGACTCTGCATTACAAGAGAGGTAACCCATGAGGAGGGTAGAAATGAGAAACAGAAAAAAAAAATTCGTTCCTATCGTTCTTCCTTTGGTTTTTCTCAGGTGGGTTCTGGGAGAGAAGCGGACAGCGGAATCGAATGGTGGGAAAACAGAACGGCAATCACAAAGGCCATTAGAGGCAATGAAGGAAGAGGGTGTGGCTTCAAAGTGTTTTAAAGTGTGTACCCAATTACAGCCTCGGAGATGAGAAGGCAATCAAAGCTTGAAATTTTTGAAATTTTTGAAATTTTTTTATTTTTATTTTATTGATCGATTATCGGAATCGCCATGCAAAAGTGGGAGACTTTGAGAGGAATTTCTCGGGGAAGGTTTCAAGAAGTGGGGTAAAGTGGGGTCCATAAATATTTTTATCACACTTTTTTCACATTTTCTTTAAAATTTTCAGCTTTATCTTGTTAGGAAATTATAGTTAATAAGTTTTTGGTACAATAAAAACTTTTAAAAAATACGAATATTAAAATTTTAATTTTACAAAATAAAAATATATTTGAATCAATAAATTGAATATCATATTTAATAAATTTTAAATTATATATTATAAAATTTAATTTGAGTTTGAAAATCTCAACCTCCACTCTAGGACAAAAGTAAGAGGTTGTTCTTTTGAGGCTTTGTTTTGTTTGATTGTGCCTTTTGACTCCCACCATTCTAAAGCCAATAATCACTTTAAGACATTTGGTGATTGATACGACTTCTCTTTCGGTGTTTTGTGCTCGTTTGTTAACATGGCTTAATTAGGTAAACTTTGATCAAGAGTTTCAAACCCCACTCACGAAAATTTCCTCCTAAAATAGGATTCCTTAAAATAAAGTCAAAAATTCTGGCTCATACTAATGTTTTAAATATTTTAATATTCTATAGTTGCAAATAAAATAATGTTAGATTGTTACGACTTACCACTATTTGTACTTATATGAATGATTTTAAGTCACGGCTTGTGTATATTTATTTGAATTTATGTGCACATGTATATATAATTTAATGTTGCACACCACCTCCATTAAAATTAAAAGTTATTGTACATTTCCCATGTTTCGATTTTGGATTTATATATTAGCCTTTTTATTTGGGATCAAGCTAATAAAAGTGACATATGGTGTTGGCGTAAAATAAACGTTTTATTTTACAGATATTTATATATTATTCATTTCTTTGTGCATGGTACAGATAATTATGGATGGAACATGAGAGAATTATTATTAGTCAAGTTTCTACAATAATGGATTATGGATGTATACAAATCAATCAAGGAATTAATTATGATTGTAAATTTATAATGTTTTTCTTACGTTATTCCACTTAATGTAAGACTTGTTGATCTTAATTATATGTAAATTATCTTAAAAGAGTGTATAATTTTAGATAGTAAATGGTAGAATATGGTCTGCTATGAATTCTTCTTGCTTAGAGAAACACTAATACCTAGTGATATATAGTCTATAACATTGAACTTAAATTGACAAAGGCTAAGGTTAGAGTAGTACTATTAGATATATATATATATATATATTAATGGTTTCCTTTTTCTTAAATGAAGCAAAAGGATTGCTTCAAGCGATGGGAATGGTCTAAAATTCATTTATTCAACTACCTTCAACTTGTTCGAGTGAAAAAATACAATTTAAAATATTATCATAATTTTTGCATGGAAATCACAATAATTGTTTTTTTTTTCTTTTAAAACATTTCTAAGACAGTAGAATTAGGATCAATGAATTTTGTTCATAATTTAATATGCTACTAAATTCACAAATATAAGTGTTGTGCATGATAAAAAAAATAATAAAAATAAAAATGCATCATGTGGTGCACGAAAAATACGTCACGTGACGGACGAAAAAAATAAGTGATAAATCAAATTTATCGTCTTAAAAATAATATTTATATTTTGAATTTTTTAATCAAACACATGACATATAAACAAATCTATTTGTAAAACTTTTGAATTTTATTATTAGTAAATAAGATAACAATCTAATATATATAATGCTTTTATTTAATTTACCCTCAAAGAATAAGAAAGCATAGGGGAGAAGTTTAGGTTAAAGAGTTAAACCCCACCCCAAATGACATGACAAATGGGGTGGGGTGTGGGTTTATTTTCGTAGTATGGAGGTTGGTTTTGACTTTTGACTCCACCCGATTTGCCTCGGTGACTGTCAACAGTAACTTGGACTTTCGAGCTGATCAGATCAGCCACCCCAAGGCCTCCTCTCCCACTTTCTCCCTATCACAGTATCTATGGTTCATACGGCAAATGCTTACGCAATAAAATAAATTAAAAAAAGAAAAATAGAAATGGATATGAAGATGAAAAGATGACGTATTTAATAGGTTTGGTAGGCTGATTTTGAATAGAGAAGCGAAGAGAAGAGGAGGGAAGAGTTAAAAGAGTGGGGTCTTCTAAGTTCTAACTAACACCTACTTCTTCTTTATGACAGGGAAATGGCCGATGGGTTATCACTTTCACCCTTTGTTTTTCGCTGTTTTGCTGGATTCATATTATAGCTATTTTGACTTTAGCCTTACCTCCAAATGATTTTCAAAGCTATTTTTATTTTTATTTTTATTTTCTTAAAGGTGGGACAGAGACTGTGATTTTTTTAGTAATATATAGTTATAATTATAGTCGACGAATCATTCTTTTTAATTAACAAATAATTAAAATTAAATTTAAATATAAAATTTTAAAATTTCAAAAGCTCTTATTTTTAATCGTGGGTTGGCATACAAGCTTATCATCATAAACCCCTTGATAATCTATACAAAAGCAACGGCGTTAATCACAATTGCTGAATTTCACTTCAATCATTTTTAACAACATTCAAAATATATTATTATTATTGGTGTAATTAATAGGGGTAAGTAGTTGATTAATTGTTAAATGTGCCTACTTAGTAATTAGCATGCTAAATGCGAATCATTTGCCACTTGGGCGCTGGGGTCAAACCGGTTGAAAATTTCAATGAAATACCACGTGTTTGTTGAGAACAAGGGCTATTTCAGAGTAAAAATAGAAAATACTATAACATAATTTACGATTAAAGATATTCATGAGGTTGATTTAGATACGCTATCAATATTTTACATGCTTGCTTAAATTCGGTCCACCTCAATAATTCAGTATTCAAAATCTTTCTAAAGTTGCTTAATTTATTAAATGACATATCTAAATTATTAAATGGTACGGTTCAAATTCATCCAAATAGTTTTAAAAAATTATATCTTTATTTAATTTTTAGTAATTTTTTTATTTAATTCAAAAAAATGCACAACATGTAACCAAAAAAAAAAAATACATAACATGTTTTTTACTGTTTACACAATAACATTATATATATTTTTATGATATAAATTATATGATATACATAAATATAATTGTATAATATTTCAGGCCAAACTCAAACACTGAGTATATATTTATTGAAGCTAAGGTTTGACCAATTCTTTAAACTGACATAATTTTTTTTTTTATAATTATTTTTAAAGTTAAGCTCCTTCTGGTTTGAATGTTATTAGGCATCAATGAAAACTTTTTTTTTTATTAAAAAATATATTTTTAATAATTGTTTATTATTTTTAATTTTATCACAACCAACTTTACCGTTTGAATGTAATCCTAAAGCAATAGCTTTATCTTTGGATAGGCCTATTCACAGTCTATTCCACAAGTTTTATGTTCAAACAGGTGCAATTTTTCCTTTTGTAAAATTAAAAAAAAAAAAGTGTTAAAGAATAATTTCATTAAAAGAAGAGTCTTTGCTGAAAAGTGCTTTAAATTAGATATTATAATGTTTTGAATATCACCACATGGATTAGATCATGTTTTTTAGTATATTATTTATTTTTGTTACTCCAATCATTTCAAACCACTAGCACTTAAATGTTGAGCAACTGATCAAACGAAAAGATTTAGACTAAAAAAAAAAAAAATACAAGCTTAACTTGTTAAAATGATATTGAACTGGATTAGATCCTACAATATATATTAGTGAAATGTATAATATTCAAATTTATTGTGAATTGATAAAATTTGCTATATGCAATTAAGATAATTCATGTTTAAAAATCAAGTAAAATTAATAGGAGATAATAATACATATTTCATTGTATTTTTAATTAATTTTTTTAATAAATGTCATCTTGTTAATCTCGTTTGTGAAATTTAAAAATTTTATCAATAATATATTAAATAATATTCATATATGTTAAAAAGGAAAAAGAAAAAGAAAACATTATCTCATAACCTAAGGATTGTGGCTCGGCTTCATCGAAACCTAACTCAGTCACAAAATTAAAACCACAAGTGTTCAAGCTTGTCTATAATGTGAATTATCAATTCGAATCCCAGGCTATAATTATAGTTAATGATAATATATTTTTTGACCTTTAATGTAATTATAGTTTTTGGTTAAAGAGCAGTGATCAGATTCATAATCATATGCCATTGGCAGACAAATCACAGCAAGAGAAATATTTTTCTTATAAAATATGTATATAATATAGACTTTAATTTATTAAGAGATGCAGAAGTGGGACAGTAATTATATATAATTTAATATAGACAAGTCAAGAATATTAATTGATTGCCCACACATCCCACTCATCATTTTACTGCTGCAATAGTTTTTTTTATAAAGGAATAAGATGTGGGAGACTGATGACGGAAATGATAGAATATTAACCCGAAATTTGTTAATAAAACGTGTGGGTGTCCTGTTGGCCCAGAAGGCCATAAATATAACTCTCTTTTGCATTTGTATTGAAAAAAAAATGTTCATAGTTTGGTTATTGGTAGATCAAATGAGATCAGACCAGCAAGGTAGGTATGTAGGTGGATTGTTATTAAATTTTTTTAATTTTAAAAAATAATTTTTTTTATTTATAAATATACGTCCAATCATTTTAACAATAAATATAAAAATTTCAATAATCTTTATTTTTTTTTTACATAAAACTTTAGGTTAAATATCAATATTAAATACTATTAAATTGGTTTAACTCTAAAAGGTAGTTCAAAAAATAAAATTTTTCCTAGACAAACAAAGATACATTCAATTATTGCCAAAACCACTAAGAGAAACCAACAAAGCAAACATGCATCCAGCATCTCCCGTCAATGATAGCGGCAGCTTTGCATGGTGCAAACCCCCACCCATCATATCATTAATCATATTAGTTCAATCATAACTTGACAACAATTAAACAATTATAACATCTCCTATCAAAATTGAGATTTAAATATATATATATATATATATATATATATGTAATTAGACATATTGGCCACCTAAACGAGCTTCTGTGGAAAGAAAGCTCTGTTCTTAACAAGCTAAAAAGTATATGGTATAAGCAAGATCATTTAACTTTTTCTTACTTCTTTTTTTGGTTCAGAACTTTTTCTTACTTCTAATATTCATCTTTCTTTCTTTTTTTTTTCCCTTAGTTCTGTGACGAGGCTTTAATGGTGAATATCAGATAATTAGCCTGCCTCAACTCTCTTGGTTGGACTTTTCTGGCTTCAAGGAGGATGGGTCTTATCCAAGTTTCTTGCTTTTAGTTTTGGCCTTCTGGGTTTTCACATTGATTCTTATAATTTTCAACCAAACAACTCTCTTTCTTTCTTTTTTTTTTTGTTTTTTTTTTTTTTTTGAAGTAGAGAAATGGATATTTAACCTTGGATCCTTAATTTTAGGAGGAATTTTAGTTCAGAAAAAAAATAAGGGATTTATCCACAATAAATTTAGAATTTACTAATTTTATTGTAAAGTTATGAAATATTTCGAATGAAAAATGAAGATAAATATGAAAACATCTGTTTTCCAATTTATAAGAATATTTGGATAAAGTGTATTTTTAATTAGGACAAAGTGTTAATCTTAAGTCATTTTCATCCTTTACAGTGGTTTAGTCAGAATCAGAAAATCATTTAAAGACTGTCGAACAAAGCTGCCAAAAACATTAAAATATATAGTAATATACTCAGCCGAATTACCAGAATCAGATTCTGCCATGTTAAGCTTTGAGGATACACTACACAATTTGAATTGATCGTTATTTCTCATCTGTCATCTAAACCCAGCTTCAATGCTTCATCTGCTCTCCCATGGCCCCAAATGTTTCTCAAAATGTTATGTTGAGGTTTGTATTTAATGTTATGAAGCTATCATTAAGTTATGATTGGTTAAAGGGAAAATAGTAGCGAATTAATGTTCTAGCTGTTTAACCAATCTACAAAAAAAAATCCGATTCATATGATTCAATGGATTGGACTGGTAAGGTAAGCTTACAACTACAGGGTTATAGGGTTGGCCCATTTAACATTAGGCAACACCCGGCCATTTTTTTAGTATTAGCATAAGGCTGGCATGTGACTAACCCAACTGGCCCAGGTGCAATTTATCATAGCTTTTTATTATTATTATTATTATTATTATTTTCTTTCTTTACAAATGAAGTCGGCCCATTCGAACTCTCTACTACAGCGGGATTGGTCGTGCTTGATAAAACATTCCTGTGCTGATTTTATAGCAAACAGGGCTTATGATGGTTCCTTTGATTTCGATGCTCCTCTTCAAGGGTTGGGACGTTTTCTTCAGTTTGATATTACAGGGTTAGGCTCAACTAGAGCTGTGTAATTCTTTAGTTACTCCATAAGATGTACCCAAAAAAAAGAGCATGAATCATTCGAACGAAACCCTATGTTCAATTCATCATACCATTTATCTTTTGCAATTTCACATCATTTGGTGAAACCATCTTTACTTTCAAGTTTTAACCATTAACGTCAATTTCATTCGGTGATTGTACTAAGATTTCGGCATGGAATTTTCGAAGATGATGATAATACTTTAACCTTTCGGTGAAGTCTAGTCGTCTTGTCCTTAGCAGGCTAACCCACCCCACCAACTCTATGTTTATGGCCATAAGTTGGAAAGTTAGTTCTCCTCTCCTTAATATTGATGGCACAATACAGTCCCCACAACTTCCTTCTTTTCTCTTATCTTCCCCACCTGCTCTTTATCCCTAAAGCACCTAACCTTCAAGAATCCTAGGACAACAGTTAGTTTTTAATTTCTGATTCCACTTTCCTTAGATTTAAGATATAAATTGGTCCTATGTTGTATTAGCTCATTGGAAATTAATTATATCTACCTTCAGATTGACGCATTGCCTACTTAATTACCAATCAAACTTGGTGAATGATAATAGAATTATGAGGGTGGCTCATCTCCTACCAACCTATTTGATCATTCCTTATTACTACTCAAGCTCTAGATTAAACCTAGATTGTAGAGTTTCGCTCCTCTTTTCAAGTCCATCTTTTTTTCATCACCATGCTCATTTCCTATCGAAAATGGTGTATTCTCATGTTGAGAATTCGTATATTTCAAGTAAATTTATAACAAAATATATATTAAATCTGCTATCTTTTTGTCCTATATAATATAATCAAAATAATTAAACAATCAAAAATAATGATAGAGAAATTTGTCTATATGAATGGTTAAATTAGGTGTCATACTGTTTTCGGATGAAAATCTTGGAGAAAAGATTATGGTAGGAACTATGTTAATTAGGAAAACAAATTAGAAGACCCTAACAAGCAATATCAAAAGTTGGAGTTTGCACTGTGCAGCATTGTATTCGGGAAAACATGCATGGTAATGTAATTGATTATTATTGTAGTGAACTAGCAAATGCTAAAATCAAATGTGTTTGCTGCATAAATTATTATTATTATTATTATTATTATTATTATTATTATGGTGGCAATAGATCTAATGTTTCATTGCGTACATAAAATGAATGTGAAAGGGTGGATTCATCATTCTAACAGCTCACAATGGTCACAAACAAGTACATCAATGATGATAAGAAGCATCTCACTGAGACACAACAGCAGTTTAATAATATTAAAACTATTAATCCAGATCTTGAAAACACCCCAAAATATAATATTTTTTTTATATATTCTCTTCACATGAATTTCATGCTATGGATAATTAATTTAGTAAATATTAAAACTATTAATCCAGATCTTGAAAACCCCCCAAAATATAATATTTTTTTTTATATATTCTCTTCACATGAATTCCATGCTATGGATAATTAATTTAGTAAATACCAATATTTACATTTATATCGTATTTGTATAATGTATATGTAATATATATTTGACAGTACAATCAAAGGTGTTTTTAAATTTTAGTTAAATCTAATCTTTCTTTAAACTAAAGGCAAGTTCTTAACTTAAGTTTAATGCATTCAAAATTTTATTTCTGATCCGTTTCATAAAAATGAAGTCTAATGGATAAATTGGTATAATATTTTACGAATGTATATTATTATTATTAAAGAGTCTTAATAACTTAATTAAAATAACATAATTGAGTTGATATATTCTCTTCATCCTTTTTGATTACTGAAAAAGCCCCCCCCAAAAAAAAGGTATTCGGATTCTAATACGTGTGTGGCAAGAAGTTGAAGATATGATCAACCACAGAATTAGTGGTACAAGTCAACAGCCCTTTGTACACGCTATGAACACAAAAGGAATCCTGAAAAAGAAAAACTATCACTGTTCTGAAGAAAAAGCAAGCTAAGCATAAAGAAATTAATGGCGTGAAGAATGGTGCTAGGACCATGATTAATAGACTTATCATTTCTGCTTCTGCAAACGTGTTTACCCGAGTCAACCAAATTTTGATCTCTTTTTTTTCTGGATCAAACAGTAAATTACTAGTTTTTTACAACTGGCTTTCATACTTAATTTCTTCCAAAGAATATGGAACATTTCCATAGACAAGAAAAAAAAATCCTGCATTTTTTTTTTTTTCTATATTCCGACCGCAAAACCATTTGGAATCTGAAATATTTTACTGTTGGAAGACCTATAGGATTTGACCTAAACAAATCTGTGACACTAGCATTGTTTTTTTATTTTATTTTGTCGAGCTAGCTGTAATATCAGTGGAAGCATCCATCAATCCAGATGACAATTACCTGGCAAGTTCTGTTGCGTTTTGAAGGAACTTTCGTTCCCCCTGATGACTCTTAACTATGCATTATAGTTAACCATGCACGATGGAAAATGGTAGCCATGATTTCTATCATTCCAACAATTTCTTCCAAATTACACTGATTTTATCTGTTTGGAACGAGGGAAAAGAAAACATTTACGTAGTAAAAGTAGAAAATAAAAGGACCCTTTTCTCTGGTACAGCCCTAGTTTACTTTCCCATCTCATTTGGGTTCAATTCATTGAACCCAACTACATAATTTGCTGTTTTTTTTTTGGGACCAAAAAAATTTCCCCCACAAGAAAACAAAACCATATGTATCTATAACCATTTCCTGTAGGCTGGTTTCAGATAAGCATTTGAGTGTTTTTTTTTTTAAATTTTAATTTTAACTTGAAACCTCATCCAGAAGCTTGTATCTTCTTACCTTGTTTCTGATCCTGAACACGTGCCCTGTAATGAGCCCACTATTTGATATCTCTTCTGACTTTGTTCTTCTAAGCTTTTCTTCTAAACGAGCGTTTGTTATGATCCTTTTTCGTGTTGTACTTGGCGATAATTTCTCTGGTGACTTTGGTTTCTTGATGGGGTTCTTGATCGGTTGCAGCTTTAAATTGTTAGTATTCCTTTGGTTGCCTTTTAAGCCAGCTCCATGGTTATCACCCTTTTTCTTGTTCTTACTGTCATCTTCGTTTTTGTCTTTACATGATACTGAAGAATTGGAAGAATTCTGAGACTTCTCCTTTGAATCCTCCTTTTGATTCAAACACCAATTACAAACTTTATAAGACTCTGCTTTTGGGTACAGATTGCTACAGTATCTGCCCAAAAAAAAAAAAAAAAAAAGAAAGCAAAAAATCCATGATGTTATTGATCATCTCCCCCAACGAAAAGAAGTAGAATTTAAACAAGAAAAACCAATTCTTGATCAATGAAAACAAAACCCCATAAAGAAAACAAAAAATTCCCGAGTGGAGATATAAATTAGTACCTGTGTTGAGATCTGAAATGGCAAACTTTGCATAGAAAAAGCTCCTGAGTTAGACCAGAATCTCCACACATGCAACACTCGAGGAGGCTTGACTGCTGCGACGATATCGGAACTACAATCTCTTCCTTGTGCGTTGTCATGCTTTCTGCTTCATATGGGAGAGAGAATAGATGATAATTAAAGGGCAAGGGAGACGGCCACACAAGAAAAAAAACCCGTGTTACGATGTAGTTTTATAGCAATAATACATTAATGAATGTTGGATATCATTTTCGATGTTGCGTGTATGAAGCAGTAATATAATACTAAATACATAATTCAATTTTCAGAGTGTAGTTTAAGTTTTGCACCCCAAAAAAGAATGCATGATTGAAGCTTGAGGATTGGCTTAGGGCTGTGAGGTATGTATATATATAGGTGATAGCAACATTCTTTTCTATCAAGTCCTTGGAAATTAAAACTTGTTTTACCTCAAAATTAATGCCTATAAAGTCATCATCAAAGAAGGACAGATGAAAGAAAAAGAAGTTCCGTTAGGGAAATAAATAAATAAAATATGGGCCATACATAAATACATATATATATATATATTGTGGATTCGACGAAGGTTACAAAGGGTAGATCAAATATGAAAAGCGTAAGTAAATTTTCTGCCACATCACCGAAAGAATCATAAAAACGGAATAAAACCTAAATCATTTCAAGGCAAAAGAAAAAAAAAAAAAAAGTTTGGGTTTTGTGGTTTTTAGGCAAAGAATCAATGGAGGGTAGTAAACAAACATGGGATATGGATACAGCTAATTTGATTTTTGGGAATCAAATGTGATAAAGACATGTCTTTTGCTAATCGGCGATTGTTAATTTAAAAGTCAAATGACATGGCAGGGGGTGTGCCTTCGCTTAATTACCATCAATTGTGCTATAAAAGAAAGCATTTAACAATGGTGTAGGGCACTGTGATTGGTCACTACTCTCAAATGGAGGGGAACGAGAGCTAAATAGTTACAACCACTCATCATATAACCACTTTTTCCATTGAAAGTTTTAGGTCTCTTGTGTTTTTAAGGTTTATAGCCAATAGAGCACATCGAAAATAAAAAGTTGAACATTATTACATTAAAATAGACGTTTGGGGTAGATGAGAAGGTTAATTCACGTATTATCTTTTGGTTATAAAGAATCATTGTGTTTCATAATTGTTTTATTAATATAAATTTTGTAGATGCTTGTGGGGACATGTCACATGACATACATGTATATGGATCCATTATATTATATAATCTTATATTTATACATGAAATTTTGATTAATTTCCAATATAGTACTTGCAACATAACTGATCAAATAACAGTATTCAAGATTTGGTTCATACAAAAATATCATCATTTAGGAGGATGAATCTCTTAAATATTAGAAATTGGAAACCGATCCAAGACATAATTATGGTAATATTTAAATTTAATAGTCAAATATACTTTTAATTTTTTACACAAAAAGAATATAAGACTTCAAATTTTAATTTTAATAGGTTAAAATTTTATAAGTCCTCAACTTTTATATTTTACGATAAAAATTTATAATTGATGTAAACTTAATTATATTATTTTAAACGTTAAAGATTTATACAATAAAATTAAAAATCGAAAATTTATTTTTATTTTTTACAAAAAAATTAAAAGTATAATTGGCCACTAAACTTAATATTTATTGTAAAAGATTTGCTTAACAAATGCTCATACAAATCAGTATATCAGTAACAGTCACGCGTTCTAATTTAGTTTCTCTGTATAAACGAGGTTAAGGTTGACAAATTATAGAACCCAAAGCCCCAACATGAAACTATTGAGATCGGTTTTACTTTTAAGGAGGTTTGTTTTTTTTTAAGCAGTTATTTAAGGAGTTTCGAGTATTGTCGAGTTTGTTCGATTACAGTACCTGACAGAAGAAGGATGAGTTCAATGAATGCTGATTATGAACAATATGGCAGCGTGTATTTCATGTTCTTGAAATCTCATCAACATGACGTGAAAGGGAATTTGAAAAAACTCAAAAGAAGAATCTGGAATTATTGGTATATAATTATAATATATTTCTCCGAGTGAAATCAGTGTATTTTGCCTGAAGTACTGCAACAAGCAGTTTGTCGTTCATGTGCTGCACGTGTCAATACGTGTTTCCTAAATATTTCATTTTTTTTCCTTACAGAAAAAGCTTATGATTTGCTTTTTTAGGTCTTGGAAATTTCGTCCTCTCTTTAATGACTCTCGAAAGTTGACCAACAACAGCACCACTCCAATTAAAACCGTGTCACAACACGAATTAAAATATGATACGAATTTATGAAATATAAATATGATATAAATTATAAAATATATTTAAAACGTAAACACGAACATGATATATATTTTATACGTGTATATGTGACACGACACGATTGACACATTATAATTATCTATGTTACACGACACGACTCGAATAGACACGAATAACACGATTAAAAATAAAACATAATCAAAAATAAAAAAAAATCATAATATTTATTGATTTATAACAATAATTTAATTTACATACATCCAAATATTATTAACAAATATAACATAATAATAATCTTCAATCCATATCATTCATAATATTTATTTAAAATTACAAAATATACAAATAAAACATAAAAAGTTAACATTAAGTCATAAAATATAAATAGTAAACAAACATTCAAATATTAAATTCACAAATACCAACTCAATACAATTTAAGAAACATGTTTCTCGTGTGTATACGTATTAACCGTGTATTCGTGTGACACGATTTAAGAAAACGTGTTTCCGTGTCTTATACGTGTTTAGTCGTGTCATGAATACACGATTTAAAAAAATATATTTTCGTGTCTTATACGTGTTTAATCGTGTCTGACACGACTAAATACAAAAATTATCTTGTTAAAATTCGTGTCGACACGGTTAAACACGAAACACTAATTTTTTAAACACGTACACAATTTTTTTGTATTATATTTATGTCGTATCACTTATGTTATGTCTACAATTACCGGATCTAACTCCAATACCCAAATCTATCATGCAAGTACAAAGTGCTTTAAGGTTTTTTATATTTCAACACTAGAGCATCCCAAAAGGTTAGTATAAAAGGCAAACATTTTTTAAAAGATTCTCTTCTTTTTTCATTGTAATTTAATAGGCAAATTTTAGGTTTGTTACGTTTGTACCAGTAGAAGAATGGAGCAGACGTTTCTGACCATGCAGTTGGAGTATGTTAGGAGTCTTACCTTCCGGTCCCTTTGGATGCGCGGTTTGAGTTCCTTCGTCGCGCTGGAAAGTGCCTAAACAGTACTCAAAAGTTTAGAGAACAATGTGACACCTAAAAGCAAGCCAAAATACTATATTTTTTTTCCTTGCCGTTTGAAGATTCCAGTAAAGAACTCCTATATCGACAACAATACATATTTTTGGCCGACATAACAACTAGAATACTAGAGAAATAAGAACATAAAGAACTGACAACTATTTTCAATAGACAACCATTTCTTTCCGGTCAAAGTCACAAGCCCCATCAACCCGTTTCGATTTCCAATAATATCGCTGGAAAGAAGATGTTTAAATTATAGCACAAGCGTGGCCACTTGCCTTGGATTAAAAGTAAATGGCTGTAAATCAAGAAAGAGACAAAACCCCACTCCACCATCCGGCCACCTCAACCGCTGTTCATTCTTTTGTAATAAGCAACGGTGAGAGGATCGATTATCAAATTCTTCTTTGGTTGAAGAGGTCATAGTACAGATTCCATTCAAAACTGCTTAAAGTAAGATAAGACAATGCACCAGCAGCCAAATGAATGGTTAAGCAAATAAGATCGGAGACTGAAAACAAATGGCATCAAGAGGTATAAGACTAACATTTACACTGGATACACAAGCATCCTCATTTATCAACTATACACAAGGAACATCTCGAACAATGTACAAAAATACACAAAAGCAAAATCAAATGTTCTTCGAGTTGAAGAAAAGGAAGGGGAGAAAAAAGAAAATCAAAATAAAAACTGATTCAGATGCTTTACAATTAAGGGGACTCAGAATACTTTATTCAATCTTTTAACTTAGTTCTGACAATCCCCAAAAGCTTTACACGGTCAACTAATTAAGAGGCTTTATAATTCATTGTACCTCATCTTCGCAATTTTTGGTGTGTGACCAAATTTCCCTTCCTTCCTTTATGATTTGCACAGTGCTGTTGGTCTGCATATGAGAAAAACTGAGAGGAGGAGAAAAAAATTGATAATGCGTTGGGAAATAACATTCTCAAACAGGAAAAGCCATCAACATAGGGTCTTAACCAGAACATAATTTATATCAAGAAAAAGGCCCAAATTCCCAATAATCCAAGTCTAACAGCACTAATTGACATTGTACGATCATTTAGGTGTGGTATAGCGATACGCTATTTTTTATTTATTCATGTTGCTTAATTAAACAATCCAAATACAAAAATGTTATGATTGCCAGATCAAAGGGTTGGAAGTTGGCTACAAATTTTGCCATTTGACTATTGAGGATAGGTTTACAGTAACCCCATAAATTGAATTAATACTCCCATAGGAAGATGTATTCTAGGGTGGTGTAGCAGATTTTAGTTTTATCATCAATGTTGACAGGAAAAGGAAAGGTAAAAGAAAAAAGAAGTAAAACTTCCAAATAGAAAGGAATTAAAGACCAAGCCTGTTGCTGGAAACATAGATTTGCATTAGACACTTCCCTAGCTGGTTCCTCATTGCTGTCTCCATTAATCCAGATAATTCCCCAATTCAATCTTCTGAAGAAATTTTCTCACTTTTCAAATTTTAGCAGATTCACCCAGCCCGGAATATTAGTTTGTCCAAGGGCAAAACTAAATTCAAGTAATCAACCAACTTAAATAACCAAGAACTACAAGAGAAAGCAGAAAAGATGACTAGGAAATGGCTTAACATTTTCCTGTACAACATCTGTACCTGCATTAGCAATACTAAACTAATTTTCAGCGCCTCAATGAGATGTCCATTTCCATGTCAATAAATCTAAAAGCCTCAACAATTGCAGTTGAGTAAAAATAATTAAATATTCATGAAAGTAGCAACCAGTCAAATTTCAGTTGTCGAATATGATTTTCCAATATGTTGAATAAAACAACTGATCATGTCAATACAATGCCCTGCAACAGTCTTTTGCAGTAGATGTAAGTGTAATTTTACCAAATATCCAGAGGTAAATATTTGAGAAAAAACCTCTTCCACAAAAGACAAGATAGGTTAGCTACCTGCATACTTTTGTAAGAGCTAAGAAGCTGACTAGCTCTGGGCACACTCAAATGGATGTAAGGATCCTTCAGAAAATTCATGCATCCGAAATCGCTCCAAAAGTTCAAAGGGCCTGCAAATAACATTACTGATCTGGCAGATAAGTCTAACATGGAAATTTTAATCAAGAAGCATGACTATAAGAATTAAGAAAAGAGAACCAAACACATGTTTGAAACAATGTTGATGTGATGGGGAAAACTTAAGACAAATTCATGTGGTGGAATAATGTTCCAACATAAAACTACCTAAAGATTCCCACAAAGGACCTTTCACATCTACCCAGCTGATGATTCTACAGAGAAAAGGGAGGACTGTATATTGTGGGATCAGATATTCACAGAATTCAGACATTTGAGAATGAAAAACATTTGAAAAGAAGTATTTCCCTAGAGTTCATAAAACTATCTAATTTGTATTTCCACTTCTGCACAAGAAAGTCTTCCACAAAATATAATGAGCATCAACTACCAGAAGGATCAAGTAAAACAAGACCAGAGAAACAGGAGAAGAAATGGAAAAGGAACGTAGCATATCCACAATTAATCTTTTCTCATCTGATGCATGTTCCATTTTAAAAGCATAAACCAAATACTATCCATAATCCTTACAGGATAGCTTCACGACTACGAACTAATTTGCGTTGATTACTTTCCATGGCCTCTAATACATTAGCAGTTTCTGGCCCTGCTGATCCACCAGCAACCATTGATGGAACTGCAGCAGTTGGAGTCCATAGCTACACCACACACCAAGATTAGAAAATTAATCTTGAATATCATATAAAATTGAACTGTTTTCATGATACTCGCCTTTATTGTGCTATCAATCCCACTGGTTGCCACAAAGCAATCAAATGGATGGCACTGCACACAATTTACAACTGTGGAGGACAAGAGATATTTTACAGTGAATAGGAAACCATACAATGATAGTAAAGCCCACAACTTGCAGGGCAGGTGAGAGAGGAGAGAAGAAATATTACCAGCATCATCTCCAAGAAGCACTTTTATCAATCTACCAGTCTGCTTTTCCCAAATAAACCACCTTCCATCATCACTTCCACTTGCAACATATTCACCTACAAGTCAATTAGAGCATGTCATGATAACAGTTTCACTGCTAAATTTGCATGCAGAACAAATTCCACTGAGCCATAAGTAACAGTTTTCGATACTCCGAACTGATTTCATGAACACCTTAAGTTCAATAAACAATGAATTATAAACAGCCACAATACAGCAAAAGAAAAAATTAGGCTTCCTGGAGATACAGGGAGACGTCATCTGCAAGCCCTTTGTGCAGGGCACCAGATGTACATTGCCAAAGGAACATATTTCGCGGTAGCTATTAGAACATTAAAGCAATTGAGATGCTTGATAACAAACTTAATTGTTACAGCTCAAATGTCCAACAAGCAACAAAGGTTGTGGATTCAATAAATGACTTCTAGAGCTCATCCAAATTCAATGTGCATCAAAATGGTTAGAGAAACTAGTTTACCTCGAGGCACCAGTGGACTGCATTAGAGATACTGTTGCAGAAAAAATCATTTTATTTCATTTTAATAGTTATTAATTGTAACACTCATAGACAAATCTCACATCGACAATGCACAGGAGAGATGCTGAGTATGTAAGTTAACATGCTCCATATTATTATGAGGCCTTTTAAAATCGTGAGATCCAATGGGCCAAAGAAAACAATCACTAGTGAGCTGAGCTGTTACTAATGGTATCAGAACGGCTTCGCGTGACCTTTTGAATGATGGTGTGGCAAACCTCAATGAGGACCCTGAGTCCCGAAAGAGGGGGTGTATGTGACACCCTTAGGCAAATCCCACATCGACAAAGCACGAAGAGATACTGGGTCTATAAGTTAACATACTCCATACCCTTAGTGAAGCCTTTTAAAACCGTGAAGTCCAATAGACCAAAATGGACAATATCACTAGTGGGCTGAACTGTTACTTTAATCAACCAAAGAATGCCATCACTCTTTTCTATTTATATCATCAGAAGATAAAGTTGGTCACCAGTCCTTTTTGGCTCTCAAAAGAACATTAGAGCTCAACGGAGGAACTCAAACGATGATCCTCAAATAACATAAGAAAACTTGACTAAGAGTGTAATGGTGTGAAACAAATAATGAAATATAAGGAACACTTTAAAAATAAAGAAAAACTATAGTATACTAATAAAAAGGCACAAATTCAGCACCGTAAACCCAATGCTAAAGAGCTTGTAGGGGAAAAAAAAACACCAATAAAATTCTAATGGCAGCCAAAAATATGATTAAGATGATATGAAAAAGTACCTCTCTGACCAAGGAAACTGGCCTGTTTAATGTCAGTTCCAACATTGCAGTGGCCTACATATCTCCGCTTCATATCAGTAACTGCCTCAGGCTAGAAAAGATATGAATGCCGGACATGAAAATCATAAGCAAGAAGTTTAATGAAGAAAATATCACAAACGATATGACGAATGTGTTATAGTGCATATATAACAATCAAACTTGTCAACTGGAAGTAAACATGCAATTAAGTAAACAAGATTCTTTCCGATGCTATCTTTTTTAGTACATGCCAGCCCTTTAGAGATCGTTCTCTAATATTTAATAGCAGTTTGGCTTCTAATCAAATTATTAATATGCATCATGTTGAACCAACATGCAAGTCTCTAATCCACCCAGGGGATAACAACCAAAGGCTAACAACATCACTAGTGATACATTTAGCCATGCCTTGACAATTAATCCTGGAGTCACTTTCAAGATAATTTCTTGATAATGACATTAAACAGGAGACATCTGCTAATCAGAATCTTAAAACATTTGCAAACTATACTAAAGATAGGAATGTGAACCTGATATACTGCTCCATAATATTGTGATGACAAGGATGGAGATCCGAATGAACCATTTGCACCGGTTTCCCTTGTTGAATCACCTCTTCGATGAATTCTAACATTTAAACTTCCATGTAATATGTTGGATTCAACATCCCGCCCTTCATCACCTGATATTGAAGTTTCAAAATCTAATTCCAGCTCCTCATCATAGTCAGAATCTTCTCTTTCAGATCTATGACCATCCTGGGAAGCATCACTGTTAGCTTCTGAGCGATAAAGTATGTCACTCAATGACAATAACCTTCCAGTTCGAGGTTCAGACCTAGGTGTCCCGTCACTTGCCTTGTTATTATTTTCATCCTCGGCTAATTAAAACAAAATTGAAATTCGATTAAAGAAAAGATAAGAGTTCAGCAAAAGTCATAGCCAATCCTAAAGATATTTATCTTTCACATTCTTCAAGGAGACCATCACCACCACTGAGAGAGGAGTAGGGAAACGATGAGTGAAAAGAAGACGGAAATTCACTCTTCTTCAAGTAATTACTAAACTTCATTCCAGTTACATGATAGCAGAAAAAGTTAGCATAGGCAATAACCATAGTGATTCTATGTTCAAAAGTTATAAATTATAAATACCAAATAGGCTATATAAGTACACTTAAATCGTGAATGCTCCCAGGTCTAAAGGCAAAGTAAAGTTAATGCAAGAACAAAGACGGGGCTTAGAAAAGAGGCCAAAGTGTGAATTGAACAGAGAAGAAATTAGCGAGTTCAGCGCTTCCAGAAACAAGAACATGGAATGTACCAACCCAATGAACTGAACAGAGAAGGTATACTACAACTAGGAGCGTAATCGAGTCGTGTTGAGACAATTTAGTATTAGGCTAGAACTCGGCTCAACTTAAAAACTTAAGACTCGAAGCTCAACTTAAGCTTGATCAAACTTAACTTTGAAGCTCGAACTTGACTCAACAGAATACTTGAGCCGCTCGAGCTCGTCTCAATAAGCTTATACTCGACTCATTAGGCTCGATTTGTCATTTTAAATAGTTATAAGGGTAAAATAGTAAATTAATAATAAAATATTAAAAAATATATATAAAAAAAAAACTCAATTAGACTCGCGAGCCACTTGAGCCGGGTATTAAGAAGCTCAAACTCGACTCAATTCGTTATTCAAATAGCTGGAGCTCGAGGTTGACTCGTTTATTTTCAAGTAACTTATAAATAACTTGACTTGTTTACACCTCTAACTACAACTAATTTTAACTCTAAATCAAAAAAAATAAAAAGACAACCCAATGCATAAGGCTTCCACATTGTAGGGTTTAAGGAAGGTCAATGTACGTAGCCTTCCACCTGTATTAACAGAGGAGCTATTTCCGCTTGAACCCGTGACCTCTAAATCAAAAAGAAATAACCTTTATCATTGCACCAAAGTTCCCCTCTAATGTTAACTCTGAATACCCAAGAAAATTTCAGGCAATACTCAAACCCAACACTAGCTTTCAGTAAGGGTAAGATGAATAATCCATGATAAAATTGCCCTACACAAGTGAACATAGGCAAGACAATTAACTTTGGAGTTAAGAGATAAGCTAGTTTGATTGGGATGACAATGTGCATGTACAAGACACAAACCTGAGGCAAGATGTTTTTTTATATTCTCCACTTTCTCAACTCCCATAGTATCAGATGGAGATATAAATTGTGCAGCAACAGCAAAGCCTAAAGCTTCTTTATATTTTCCCAACTGCAAACAATTAGAATGACAAAAATCGAAGGTTAGTTTAACTAACTTTACATGACGAAACAACCATGCCATTGCATTAAGATGGTTGCATATTGAACCTTCAATATGCCATTTTGCTTTTTAAAATAAATAAATAATTAAATGAAATTTTGTATTTTGATTTACAACTACAAGCTCATCCTAAATATTCAAAAGGGCCGAAATTCATCGAGGGAGCAAAATCTAACCAACAGCATTCAATTAAGACATCAAAACAGAACTTGCCAGTTAGAATTCACATTATGATTGGCTATTGAGTGAAAAGTGAGAACTACAGAATCTACTTCTCAGAATATAAATATAGGCTATTGAAAGAATGGCATTATCTAAATGTAGAATCAAACAAATGTTGACTATATTTTTTTCATATGAAAGAGTTCCACAAGCTTAAATTTTGTTTAACGTTTAAAAGTTGTAGCACAATTTCAGATGCATATCATGTTATTTAACGACAAAAGAAACTTTTCCATGTAAAGAATTTGGAAGGACAAAAGATGGTTCTGGGGCAGAAACCCAAAGCAAGAAAGCCAATAACTCAGGTTTAAGCATAACAACTTTAAGTGTTCTTGGAAACCCAAATCACTAAGTACGTCAATCGATCAGGTATGCCAACGTGTTATAACTTCACTGTAACTTCTTCGGCAGATTACCTCTTGCAAAGCCTCAGCCATATAGTAATGAGCTCTAAAGGAAGAACTGTCTATTCTTCGAGCATTATGGCAATCTCTAATGGCCATGTATGCATCATTTTTCCACTTTCGCTGCAATAGGGAACACGTTATTTTCTTGGCTTAACTGCATATCAAATAAGATGAAATGGCCCATAAAATTTATCCAACAAAGTTATCAATGAACCTTCAGCAACAAGGCAGCACGTGCACAAAAACATTCATGACTAAGGGCGGGCCCAATATCACTACCATGTCCATCCAAGACTTCATTGCATGCCTCAATTGCATGGAAAATATTTGTCCCCTCCTCCAAGGATCTTTTAGCAATTTCAACCAACATCCTGCATTTTTCAATCTGTAACTGCCATGTTAGGGTATAACACAAATTCGTATGGAAGAACAACATAAGTTAAATAACAATCTACCAAAATTTCCAGACATTTAATAAACAAGAGAAGAAAAATGGAAAATAGAAGTGCAAAAAATAAAAATAAAAAACCCGCATACTCTAGCAGCAATGTTGCTTTTTCTCAGGAGACCATTTTGGAAGACACTGGAAACAGGTGGTTGGTGCTCGAGTCTATTTTGCACAGGAGTGAAGGTCATCAATTTTGAAGCATCTCCCAAGCTATATTGCATTGAACTCCCAGTAGCTGCCAATTACAGAAACAACAAACAAATGTTCAGCTAAACAACATTTCACTATTCCAAATAATGGGTTATTAATTGCATCCCATTCAAACAAAGGAAACAACTAAAAGATACTGAGACAAAGAGCAATTCACTTAATCTAATAATATGAGTAGCTATCTAGTATCATACAAATGCTGACCTGATTCATCCTTCACCTTAATATTGTAATCTAAAATGCACTTCATAGAAGAGAAACCTAAAAGAACCAGGGCAGAAGGGAAGACAAGAGGAACACTAAGCCTGAGTTGCATTTTAAGATGCAGATAAAACTTTACATGTCAGTTCTCTGAATATATAGGTTTAGACACATCAGCTCTTTGCAGCACAACCCCTAAATAAAACTAAATAGAATAAAATAAAACATAATTCATCGACTCAAATTGTAGTCCCACTCCCATCAAGCACCCCAATAGCTTCACTTCTTCCCACAAAACTGGAACTAAGACATAGAAAGAGAATTCAAAACTATATATATCAAGTCAGGCAACAGGAAGCCTCCTTAAAGAAGATAAACCCTAAAAAAAGAGCACAAATGAATTGAACCATCTCACTGACTACTTCAGAAGTACAGAACTTTGAATACGCTTACCATGATTTACGTCCATTAGGTATACATGCTCCCCACTATAGCTAAGTAGAACCTCTTCTCCATTAGGGCTAAAAGTAACATGAGTTAAGTGCAAGCTAAAACGTCCCTGAAAAGCAGAGAAAAAAAGATCAAATTAATATAAAAATAGTTTACTAGAAGCAAGCAGTAATTTAATTTAAACTTAACATATAATGACAGCTTGAAGCAAGAAAGTGGCGTTACCAATGGGAATGCCAATTGATAACAAGCAGCAGTTTACAATTAAATTATTCTCATTAAGATTGTTAACGTAAAATATCCAACAAACTTTTTTCTCCGTGCAGTATAAAGGAAAAAAAGATTCCAACAAAAGGAAACTAGTGAATAATAGCCTCATGAAGATGAAAACAAGATCAGCTCACTCATCCACCAAAAATGAAAAAGAAAAGAAAATAAATAGAGAATTGTTATCATTTGTGAACTGAACTGTTACATCATTCTGGAAAACCTATTCATAAACCCAAACAATATTTCCAAAATGTAAACAAAAGTCAGAACTAAACAACATTAAATAAAACTTGTTCTTGATGAGCAGAAATCATAAAAGTTACCAATATTTCCAAAAGGTAAACAAAAGAAATTCAAAACTAACATGGTCAGAAAGATGCATTGGGCAGAAATAATTAACACAAGTAGGTGGCGACATTCTTTTCCGGCAGGAGGTCAGTGGTGGCAGCATTCGTCTATCATACAGACGAGCAAATGCATCACTGCAAACATTCAAAGACAAGATTAGTGGGAAAATTAAAGCAAAAAATTTAACAAAGGGAAGATAAGCCACATACTTCCCACCAACAAGGAGCAAGTGAGGTCTGGTAGAACTAATATCACAAGATTTTAGGGCGAGCGTATGTCTAGGAGGATCAGCCAGTGACCTCTTTGCCCCACAACGCAAATCGAGCTGCCAAAAAAGAAACATTTTAAATGATTTAAATTTCAAGGGGATGCAATCAAAATAAGATACAGGATTATGAAATATCTTTTAAACTGACTCATTATGGCCATTCTACAATGTCAAACTTGAGAATTTCGAATAAGACAAACACTAGCAAATAAAACGGAAATTTTTGAACTACACCAATAACCAAATGACCTTGAGATGATAAACCGTTCACCCAAGAATAAAGGAATATAATTCTGGCCACTGATTGAAGTCCTCTCATGCTGTCTAAAGTGATGGCGAATATAACATGATGAGCTATGTTATCAAGACCAGATCTACAAGGTAATAACATCTTTCAATTTCAATTCTACATCCAAAAAGCATCCAGGATTCCATAGGGTTTCAGACTTTCAAATGGGCAAACTGAATGGTTGTAAGTCCCTTCCCCCCCCCCCCCCCCCCCCCCCGCGGCACCAAACAAAAAAGAATTTTTATCAACCAGTTACCAGTATCTTAATTGGCAAGAAATCAGAATGGAACATATATATTGTTCCATATCAAAGAAAAGTTTTTAGTGCTGTATAGAATCTACAGAGAAGGAAACTAAAGTCATTATAACAACCGCAGCAACAATTATACCCAGATGAAGACAAGTCAAAACTCGTCAATTTTTGGAACAAGCATTTCATGGATACCATCGTATCTGAAATCAACATGCCACTGACTGGGTAGTATTACAACTTCAACAAACAAAGTTCTCACAGATGTATCTAGAACAAGGAAATGAACCCTTATTCTATAATGTGAGTCTCACTAGAACATTGCGACACTCTTGGTGAGAATATCCTGCTGGAGGACAAGAAGCGCCCTCCCGAAAGTCATGCTGTCTCAGAGTTCCATCTTCACTTGCACTCCAGACCACATGGGGGTTTCCAACTTCAACCTGAAATGGGAAAGTAGAAACTATTTCAAATATAGCAACCAGATGAACATTCATGTTCAAATAAAGTAACATAAGTGTTAAAATTTTACCACTTCCCATGTTCGTTGGCCAATTAAATTATTACTCCATTTATGCAATAAATCTTACCGCTAGTTTTTTAACCCTTCTTGCGTGACACTGGTAAAGCGCTGATGGAGTAATAGCACCATCATTGAGCCCTCTCCCACTTAAACGAGACAGATTAAATAACCGAACCTGCAAAAAGTATTAGCTTTCCAAGTTACTAGTGATACCTAATGGCAATGCAATAAGAATCCACCAAAGGAACCCAGTTTAACAATATTCTGAATATTACCTCTGCATCCCCAGCTCCAGAGACCACAAGCTCATCAGATGTTTCAGGAACGAATTTTGTACAGAATATATTACCAGAATGACCTGTCTCTATAGAATGCAAAAGCTTTCGACCAGTGTAGCTCCAAATTTTAATCTGCAAAAAGTAATTTATTAATAAATTTGACATATTTTCATAAAACCAATACCATCAAACATCATTCTTCACACACCTTTATCAACAAATGACAGGTGCCAACAAGTTTAGCCAACTAGAGGCCCCTAAACAAACACTTCATTTCCTCTCTCTTGTTATCAAATCCATATTCCCTACTACGGAGAATAAAAATCACTCATTATTTTGCAACCATACTAAGTTGAACGATAAGGTTGACCACTCCTTAGACAAAGAGGACAGATTTCACATGTTCTAAAATTTGACATTTAAAATCTTCCATATATATACAGCATTTATACACATCACTACATGCAAATAGCACCACCCAATAAATATAATCCTGATTCAGAAGAATTACTAGAACACTTAAGACTTCACAAACACTTTCCAAACTAAAATGTTCATATAATACTATGTCTAATGACAAGGCAAACATTAACAACAATCAACTCCATATAAATAAAATCCCAATAACAAAAATCATGATAATGTTATAATTGTCAGGAATAGGTCACCTAAAATTTTCATTATCACATTCTACCCTTTATGCTAGGTAATAAATTGAACTGAAGTTTACACTCATAGATAAACATAGACGTCTCATACCCGTGCATCATCAGAACCAGAAATCAAAAGTGAACCATTTGAATTCCAAGCCACAGCATTTACACAACCCTGATGTCCCTGTTCACATAAAGAAAAATAGTTCAATTAGAAGGACAAAAATAGAAGAAATATCACCCTGTTCAAGCCATCAGGCATCCCAAAATGAAAAGTAACTAATAGAAAAGGCAACCGGAAAATTACTTCACCGGCCAGCACGAAATATGGCAAAGTAACCAACATATAACTTGCAATGTACTCAAGGAAGGCCCAAATGCAGACATTCAAATAACACACTGCCCTAAAATGCCATTACTATGATTGTCTCCGATGCATCATCAGATAAATAAGTTTTTTTTTTTTTCAATTTGAAAGCATCAAATAGTATGAAAAACAAAGGCTGTAACCGCTAAAAGAGAATATGCATGTTAATTATGAAAGCTTTCTATCATAATGATTTCAAGCCTTTACTTTCCAAATGCAAATATAGATAATTTAAAAAAACTGAAACAACCTCTAATTCTTGTTCCAGTGAAAGCCTCCCGATCAGAGACGAATGCATCTGCAAACTATGATCATCATCCTACACAAACACCAAAAATATATATATATCTCTTAGACAAAGCACAGTAAGCATTGTAACCTGTAAGTGAACAAAAGGAAAGCACCTTATTATAATCTAAACCGAACAAATTTCCTTTTCAACAAAAAAAAAAATAGTAACTGATTACAAGAAAGTAATAAAAATTTACCATTGTAAAGGTTAAACTATCAGCAATATTCAAGGGAAATTTGAAAAGAAAAAAAAATTAGCAATTAGGTTCAAGCACTTCAATTCTTAATCAAAATTTCAATAATAAGCATATAAATTAAATTCATTAACTTCGTAGCATTTATTCAAATTCTCAATTACATATCAGACAAACTTAAAAATTTAAATTAATTCAGCAATTCCTCGTAACTGCAAACAATAACAACAATTTTTTTTATAAAAAAAAAGAAAGAAAGAAAAATCAAAGAAAGTGAAAAATGAAATAAATAAAACGAATTGCCTTGACAAAAATATAGAAATATAAGAGCGAGGAAATACCTGGCGAATGTCGATGTGCCTGCTCTCGAGTAGATTGTGTACGTTACCGTCGTGGAACGGCCACTGCTCCATCAAATACTATTAAAATAAATAAATAATAAAACAGAAAACCCTAGCGTTGATAGGCATTGACACTGGTAATCGTTGATGATCAAAGAGGTTTCAAATGCGGAACACAATTTCTAGCGTTATTAAGAGCTACCAAGAGTTTTTGTTGGTCTTGGTACCAAAAAAAATAAAACTAATTTTTTTTTTTTTATTTACGACTCTTGGCTTTGGCTTTTGAGACACGAAGGTAAATGACGAGATGCGTTGCCACGTGTGCGTTTCTTGAAATTTCTAAATTTTCTATTGTGAATAAATAAATTACATGAAAAGAATAGTGGGGGTTTAATTTGATGAAAAGAGGAGTGGGATTAGATTGTTGCGTGAGATTTAAGCGCCCTTGATATAGTGATCAGTGGTGATTGGAGGGGAGTGCTTAAGTTGGGTTATTGTGTGCGCTGCGTGCTGCAGCATGGCGTTTCCACGTACTGCGCGAGAGATTATTTGACTTCAATTGTTCCGCTTTTGTCGATTTTTTTTTTGGGCCGGAACTTTGTCAACCTTATATAAAGTAAAATATTTTATATGAATATTATCTTAAAATTTAAAAAAAATTATTTTATCAGTTTGATAAAAGATAGAAATTTATTTTTAAAAATTTTATAATAAGATCACAAAATTGAATCAAATTATAAAATTAACATAAGCGCATATGATTAAATATAAATTTAATATTAAAGAGTAAAAAAACATTATAAATATAGTAAACATTTCAGAATAAAGCGTAAAATTAATGTTAGTAGATTTAAACACTTAATAATTTTACTATAAGATATATTTACATTGATAATCATGTATTTACAATATTTATAACTTAGTTTACATTTATTGACTTTAAATTTATACTTAATATATTGTTTATATTGACCTTACTGTTAAAAATTGTAACTTTAATGTAGAAATTCTAATATTATTTGTCATATGATTATTATTTTCCCCGAAATTGACTATTAAGATGTGTAATATCATTATTTATATCTGTTATGAATAATAATTCTAATGTTATTTCAGTCAATTATATTGGGTCACGTGACATATCTGAGGATGATATGGCATATTGAGACATTTTTATAAAAAATGATAAAAGCGTAATTAAGGAACGAGAAAACTCCCTATAAATAGAGGACATGTATGATTCTCAAACCAGAAGACAATTTCCTACTGAAACTCTGTCAAAACGATTCTCTGACTTAAGCATCAGAGTGCAAATCCAAGGAACAACCCCTACGTCACTCTGATCATTTCTTTTTTTGAAGAATATTTTGAAGTACGGGGTACGAATATCGAGGTGGATACGTCAATAACAGATAATTGTTGATAGTGACAACAACAATTATCGCCGTATGTGGGAATCTAGAGAAAAAGTCATTTTGAAAAGATGGTACAAACACGTTCAGCAGCCGTCAGACGCGAAGACAGTGAAGACATGGCGAGTTCTCCCGCGACTGAGTTCGGAGATGGAACGAGGATGCCAAGGGGAGTGAATACGATGGAAATTCCTGTCGCTGAATTCGAAGCTATGCGAAAGCAAGGGGAAGAGACCGTCCAAGCTTTGCGGACGATGGTGGACTTTTTCAAGGGTGTGTTCCCGTTTGTGAATTTGCCGCCAACAGTCCAACATTTGCTGAGAGAAAGCCAGAGTTCACAAAATGTTGGAGGCATGCTGCAGACCATTCTCAGCATGGGGAATGCCGAAGGTGTGACGAGGAACATTCCCGACATGGAGAATGTTGGAGGCACGCCGCGCATAGGGAATGTTGGAGGCATGCCGCAGGTCATTCCCGACATAGGGAATGCCGAAGGCATGACGAGGAACATTCCCGGCATGGAGAATGTTGGAGGCACGCCGCACATGGGGAATGTTGGAAGCATGCCACAGGCCATTCCTGGCATGGGGAATGCCGAAGGAGTGATTAGGAACCTTCCCGGCATGGAGAGTGTTGGAGGCATGCCGCGGACCATTCCCGGAATGGGGAATGTTGGATTCATGCCGCGGACCATTCCCGGAACCATTCCTGGCATGGAGAATGCTGAAGGCATGCTGCGATCCATTCCTGGCACTGCAGACATTCCTAGGACTCGAGATATCTACGACCGGGGAGACATTGACAGCACGACGCGAAGCCCTCAGGGAATGCCGAATCATGCCTGCGTTTCGCGTGACATTCATGGCATAAGAGAAACTGATAGCATCGCCCGAGACCCTGTTGGTATAGCCGCGGCAGATGTGTTACAAGAGGCGGCAATAAATCTTATGTAGGAGGTTGCGGAAGGAGTGAGACGCCAAGGTATACAAGAGCCCATGCATAGAATAGTAACGGGTGGAAGGCACCATGTCGAGGTTGGACAAAAGCATCACAAAATGAGAGACTCAACACGAGAAATTACTAGAAGTTTGAGGCGTCGGGATATGATGAGTCTCGAAAGCCTCGAAGGCGTGTACACAGGATACATTGATAAGGAATAGGCAGGAATGGTGGGACCACGGGCCGAAAGAAGAAGATCGAAGATGGATCCAACTTGGAATCCTGAAACTGCAACGGTAAATTATGATCAAGCCGATTCAGTTGCACAAGACGCTACTAACATGAAAAAAATGGTAGAACGCATTCTAGAAAAAAAGAGATTGGTTCCAATTGAAGAAAATTAGAGAATGAGGATTTCATTCAATGTAGTTATTATGGGAAAATCATTGCCCCCGAAGTTCAAAATGCCTCAGATAACAGCATATATAGGAAGAACCGACCCATATGACCACATTCAGAGCTATGAGTCACTGATGTTGTTACACGGATGAGAGGATGAGATTATGTGCAGGGCATTCTCCCTGACCTTAACTGGTTATGTGCTAAAGTGGTTCAATAGTTTGCCAGAAATGTCTATTTCATCCTTTGATCAACTAAGGAATGAATTCCTACGAGCCTTCATGATGAACAGTAAAAAGAGGAGAGATGCTACTTATCTGTTGACCTTGAAATAAGGAAATAGAGAGTCACTCAAGAGTTATATTGATCGGTTCCGAGATGCCACATTGAAGATTCAAGATTTACAAGTTGGGGTAGCAATAACGGCCATGTTGCAGGGAACGAGGTCCGAGAGGCTACAGGAGTCATTATCTCTGGATCAGCCAATAACAGTATCAGACTTATTTTTCAGAGCAAACAAATATGTGGCTCAGGAAGAGGTGATGAAGACAATCTCGACCAGAGATGCTAAAGATGATAGGAAACAAGGAGGGAGCCCAATGATAAAAGCACGGGAAGATCGGATAAATCGGGTAAAGCTCTCAAGTTGAAGTACTCCACTTATATGCCATTCACTGAGTCGCGAGCTTCAATATTGGCTGCAATAGAGAGGTCGAGAATGATTCAGTTCCCTAGAAAAATTGAAGGGAATTTGGGATGAGACTTGAGATCTTATTGCAGTTTTCATGCAGCCTATGGTCACTCGACTGAGAGGTGTCGAGATTTAATGAACCAATTGGAGAAGCTAGCCAGAGAAGGGAGATTAGATCACTTTTTACGGATGACCGGAAGGAATCAGAACCTTCCACGGGGCCAAGAAGATCGTAGATTGCGCGACAGGCGCTATAATAACAGAGAAGACGGGAGGAGAAATGGAGTGAGACCAAGAGAGCATAGGAATCGGGAGGTTGACAATGAACCTACAGGACCTGTTATTAATGTAATCTCAGGTGGAGAGGGAAGAGCAGGTGACTCGTCGACCTCAAGAAAGACTTACGCTAGAGAGGCATATCAGATCCGTTCTGTTATGAAAGTTGACAAGAATGAAGAAGCAATTATGTTTACGCCTGCCGATCAGGGGGACGTGATTATTCCCCACGAGGACCCCATGGTCATATCGGCAGTGGTAGCCAAACACCCAATGGGTCGAATTCTGATAGATAATGGGAGTTCAGTGAATCTTATCTATTGAAATTGTTTTGAAAGAATGAATTCGAGTGAAGACCGGCTTAAGCCCGTAACCACTCCGCTCTTTAGATTTGCAGGTGAGAATGTGAAAGTAGCCGGATCCATTGAGCTGCTTGTTACCTTGGGAGAGAGTCTTAGATGTGTGACAAGGCAAGTATTATTTATGGTGGTAAGATCAACTTCTCTGGCGTATAACATTATCTTTGGAAGACCACTATTGAGCGACGTGAGGGCTGTACTTTTCCCTTACTATTTGTTGATGAAGTTTTCCACTCCTAAAGGAATAGGACAGGTAAGAGGAGATCAAAGGAGGGCAAGGATATGCAATATTGCGTCCACCACATGTAAGGGTATGCAAAGAAATGAAACCCTTACAATTGCTGAATCACCCAAACCTAAGCCTATGGAAGAATTGGAGGAGGTTAAGTTGACAGCTGATGAGGAAAAGAAGTTGTATATCGGGAGCCAACTGAAATCCGAGGCCAAGGAGGAATCGGTAAAATGTTTGAAAGACAATGTTGATATTTTTGCATGGACCCTCGCTGACATGCCTAGAATTGATCCCATAGTGATCTGTCATGAGCTTAATGTGCTGCCTGGGCTAAACCTATCAAGCAAAAGAAGAGGAACTTCGCCCCAGAAAGGCAGCAAATCATAGAAGGAGAGATTGAAAAGCTGCTTAAAGCCGGATTCATTCGAGAAGTTTTGTATCCAAATTGGTTGTCTAATGTGATGATGATGAAGAAGGCAAATGGAAAATGGAGAATGTGTGTAGACTTCACCGATTTAAATAAGGCATGCTCAAAGGACTCATACCTGCTTCCTCGAATTGAAAAACTGGTTGATGAAACTTCCAGATACGAGTTACTTAGCTTTTTAGACGCTTTTTCTTATTACCATCAGATCTCAATGCATCCTGCTGATGAAGAAAAAACGTCTTTTATTACGGACAAGGGCACTTATTGTTATAGAGTGATGCCCATTGGCTTAAAAAACGCAGGGACTACGTATCAATGCATGGTGAACAAAATATTCAAGGATCTGCTTGGAGACACCATGGAAGCTAATGTAGACGACATGATTGTGAAGAGTAGAGAAGAAGAATCGCATGCCTCAAAATTATCCAGGGTCCTGACAGTTTTGAGAAAGTATGGTATGAAGCTTAACCTTAGTAAATGCTCCTTCGGGGTTCAATCCAAAAAATTCTTAGGTTTCATAATATCTAGTCGAGGGATTGAGGCTAATCCCGAAAAGATACAAGCTATTCTGGATATGAAGCCCCCAATTACCTTCAAAGAAGTGTAAAGATTAACAGGGAGAGTAGCTACACTAAATCATTTTTTGTCGAAATCAGCCGAACGAAGCCTACCTTTCTTCAAGACACTTCGAGGTGGATAGAACTTTCAATGGACCGAAGAATGTCAAAAGGCTTTTGAGGAATTGAATGAGTATTTAAGGGAACTCTCATTGCTATCGAGACCTCTAACTGGGGAGCACTTGTTTGTATACCTGGGTATAAGAGACAAGACAGTGAGTGCGGTGCTGTTAAGAAAAATCGTTGACGGAGATAGACCAATCTATTACGTGAGTAAAATACTGCTAGATGCAGAAACACGATACCCGCAAGTTGAGAAAGTAGCTTTAGCACTGGTCATGGCTGCAAGGAATCTACATCCCTATTTTCAAGCACATTCAATAGTGGTGTTGACAGATCAGCCTTTGAAACAGACATTACAAAAGCCTGAACATTCAGGGCGACTGGTGAAATGGGTTGTTGAGCTCAGTGAGTATGACATCAGTTTTCAGCCTCGTCAAGCCATCCAAGCCCAAGCATTAGCAGGTTTCATAGTTGAACGAACTTGTCGGGAAAACCCAAAAGAGCAAGCAATAGAATGGTGGAAGCTGTTTGTTGATGGAGCGTCCAACCACCAAGGAAGTGGAGCCGGTATTGTACTAGAATCTCCGGAAGGAGAAATGCTAGAGTATTCCCTACGTTTCAATTTCCCATGCTCTAATAATATGGCCGAATATGAAGCTCTGATCAGGGGTATGAAGTTGGCGAAGGAGCTCCAGGTTAAAAACTTGTTAGCCCATAGTGATTATCAGTTTGTGGTCAATAAGTTCAAGGGACAATTTGAAACCCGTGAATCCTCCCTTGTTCCATATCTGCAGAGGGTCCAGACTTTAGCCCAATCATTTGATAAATTTCAGCTTACTCAAATTAACCGATCAGAAAATAATCAAGCTGATGCTCTATCTAAGATGGCGTATTCCAAAGAAACAATTGAAAGATTAGTAAAAGTAGAGAGGCTAGAGAGGCCTAGTATAAAGGAGGATGATGTGCTAGAGATCGAAGTTGGCGAAAATTGGAGGACCCCGATCAAACGATACCTGGTGGAAGGGACTCTTTCGAAAGACAAAGAAACTGCTCAAAAGACCAGAATCCAGAGTGCAAGGTTTACTTTAGTGAATGGGGAGCTTTACAAGAAAGGGTTCACCATGCCACTATTGAGATGCCTAAGTCCAGAGCAAGCAAATTACGCCTTAGTTGAGGTCCATGAAGGAATATGTGGAGAGCACTTGGGAGCCAGAGCCCTGGCAGCGAAAATACTCAAAGCAGGGTTTTATTGGCCAACGCTAAAGCAAGATGCGGTCGACAAAGTACAAAAGTGTGACAAATGTCAAAGGTTCGCTCCCTTAACAGCTGCACCAGTAATAGCACTCCAAAGTATCTTTCAACCAACGTCATTCGCTCGGTGAGGATTGGATATATTGGGACCTTTTTTGATGGCCACAGGGCAGAGGAAATACTTGTTAGTAGCTACGGGTTATTTCACTAAATGGATAGAAGCAAAATCGCTAGCGTCAATCACGGAAAGGAAGATCGAGGCAATGGTGTGGAAAGACATAATCTGCCGCTTTGGGGTTCAAAGGATTTTGAATACTGAACATGAAAAACAGTTCGACTGTGATGCTTTCCGAAATTTTTGTGAAGGACTTAGTATTCAGCTGAAGATTTCATCAGTATCATATCCACAAGTCAATGGTCAAGCTGAGGTCAACGACAGAACCATACTGCATGGCCTTAAGACTCGCCTTGATAGGACAAAGGGAGCTTGGGTGGATAAACTTCTCAGCATCTTGTGGGCGTACAGAACTACTAGTCGGGTATCGACGGTGGAGACGCCATTCAATTTGGTGTATGGGATAGAGGCACTAATTCCAATAGAGATAGGGGTCGTTTCTCCAAAGATAATTCCTTATGAACATGAAGAGAACTCTCAAGGCCTCAGGGAGAATTTGGACTTACTTGATAAACAACGGGATTTAGCAGTCATACGGCTTGCAGCTTACTAACAAAAGGTGGCTCGTTATTACAACTCGAGGGTAAATGACAGACTTTTCCAGAAATGAGATTTAGTATTGCGGAAAACAACCATCACCAATGCTCAAAGAGAGGATGGAAAGTTCAAAGCAAATTGGGAGGGGCTGTACAGAGTTAAACGGATGATTGGACCCAGCATGTGCATTCTGGAGAATCTACAGGGCAAGGAGATGTCAAAAACATGGAACGCTAACCATTTGAGGCCTTATTTACAAATTTTTCTTTTTAGTTATTTTAATTATCTACAATCAAGG
This sequence comes from Firmiana major, assembly GCA_033439115.1. NCBI lineage: Eukaryota > Viridiplantae > Streptophyta > Magnoliopsida > Malvales > Malvaceae > Firmiana > Firmiana major. The sequence goes on from CM065909.1 coordinate 48,192,165, forward strand.
GTTTGAAGTGAAAAATGCACGAGGTAAGTCATAAAAAATAGTGTAAGGGCTTAAAGTGAAAATGCGCGAGATAAGCCACGCACTCAACAAACAAAGGACTTGAAGCGAAAAATGCGTGAGGTAAGCAACGCACTTAACAAACAAAGGGCTTGAAGCGAAAAATGCGCGAGGTAAGCCATAAAACATAGTGTAAGGGCTTGAAGCGAAAAAGGGTGCGAGATAAGCCACACACTCGAATCAAAAGGGGGAGGAGTAAGCCATAAAAAATGGTGAAAAATGCTTGAAGCGGAAAAAGCGTGAAGTAAGCCATAAATATATAAGTACCAATAACAAACCATACTTCATAAAGAGGGAAAAAGAGGCAACAACAAATATGTAAGATAAAAAACACATCTAAAATCTACTCTTTTGTAACCGAAGAAGCACTTCCACTGGGAGAATCGAGATCTTCATCGTCCAAATCATCTAATGCATCAATCACTCCTTCCTGCCGACAAGGCTCCCAAGGACCCGTAAGATTAGAAAGATTGTCGTGAGCCCTCTTCTGCATGTAGGTGGCAAAGTCTTCACCGTTAGGCTCATAATTTGTCCAATCCAGGAATTCATTTGTATACTGTTCCACTTGCTTGGACCATTGCAGTTCGGAACAGGACTCGTCGGATCTCTCTTTCTCCAACCAGGAGTGCGCCACATAAAAACCATATTTCACGAAAGCAGTAGAGAATAAAACCTTCTTGTCATAACAGTCATGTGATAGATGATACTCTCTAACAGCTTCGGAACGAATTTGATCACGCACCTCTGGATTGACAGTGGAAGATTGAGCTTCTTGACGCAACTTCAAATTCTCCTATTCCAACTTACTAAAATTAGTCTGAAGGTCTTGAAATTGAGCAAGAACATCATCATAATTAGACTTGAAAGAGTTCAGCTCTTCACGGGTGGCAGCATGCTCTCTTTGAAGGCGGAGGTGCTCAAGATTCAACTCTTCCTTTTCCTTCTTCAATCTATTAACACGTTCGGGGAGCCTTATGTATTGGGTCCTCTCATTTTGTCATTCAGCCCTTTCAGCTCTTAATCGGGTAAGTTCAACATCCGCATGAGACCGGTAGGCTCTATGCCACGCATTATTAGCAATCACTTATTGAGCGGCCTGAAATTCACAACAAATATCAAGATGCAATTAACAAAGAAGGAAACAATGAAAAAGACAGAGAAATACCTGCATGACCAAATAATTAGATCGGTCATCAGAAGCAGAGAAATTCCTAAATAACTCCACCTCGTCCCAAGGAAGAATGGTAGACCATCCTAGCCGAGATGCTACTATTGGATCATGGATTGAGTCATTATCATTAACACCAAGATAAACAATAAAGTTCTGTCCCCGAACGACTGTGCCACCATCTACTTGATACCGGGATGTGTTCAGCTCCGCTATATGTGAAAGCACTGGAGCATCTCGCATGACCGGCTCAATATGTAATAACCGTCGGTCAGTACGCGAAGGAAGGGTAAGGTTGCACTCTAATTCGGGATCAAGAGGCGGAGCTTCTACCGCAGGTTGTTTGCCCCTGCCCTGAGTTCGAGAACCCGATCCTTCATGATGCAGTGAAGAAGTTGCAGGGGGATCTTGATCTATCATCTCGAGCTCGACCTCGAGAAGAAGTTTCCCTAACCTGTCCAGAACTTTGTGGACGCCTTCGCTTTTGTGGACTAACAACTTCAGGAGCACTCTCTGTTTCATCTCGTTGGGTAAAAGCTCTTCCGAGTGCGCTCGTTCCTGAAAGAAAAGAATCAAAACGACCACTTAAGAAATGAACAATTATGTGTACATGTGAATGCAATGTGAAATCACCCAAATTAAGATAAGCATCAAGAGAATGAATGTTAGCCAAACTTTCATTGGAAGGAAAATCTAGAAAAGGGTTTCCAAAAGCCTCCCCTTGACCCCATTCCAAGTTTTCATCAGAATTTCCTTCAGAAGACCCGGAAGGGTTCCTCACACCCTGACCCTCTTCCACGAAAGTAGGAGGCAAGACGGGTGCGGGTGCAAAAACGGGAATAATGGAAAGGCACCCCCAGCCAGCAGCAGTTGTATTCTCTGAAGTTAGTAAAGATAACAAAGTACTCTCATCATCTAATTGCAGCTGAGAGATTAAAGAGTCGTATAAATGTCTTAAATCAGAAGGACGACAAATGTTAGGAGGATCACGAAGACACCAATGAGTGGGAATGTTTAAGGACGGCGGAAACTCAACAATAATCCAATCTGAAGCATAATTGTGCAACTTAGATGGTAGTCTTCCAAAAAGCTTACTACTTTGTCCTACCCCAGCAAACCCTATGAATACTAAAGCAAGTCGAGTTTGGGACACTACGAAGTCGAAAAAATGAACTAAACAAAGGAATAGTAGGCGTAACACCGCATCTATGGCATATGATTGTAAACTCGACCACCTGCGCTCATCCATTAGGATGAAGTTGAGCGAGGACTATACTGAAATGTTGGAGAAAAGCAACTCCAAAGTCAGGTAAGGAAAAACGAAGTCCAAACTCTAGTGAAGCTAAGTGAACGGGAACGCCACTACTAACCGCTTGAGGGGAGCATTCTCTATCAGTTGGAAGTCTATAAAAATAATTCACAGGCAGAGGAAAATTACTACGAATGGACTCAAGGTCAGATTCCCTAAGTCTAGAAGGGGAACCCAAATTTATTTGTTCGCTGGTACCTCGTCTAGCCATCAAAGCTTGCCACGTGCAATAGGTTTGCCGTGAAGGGTCACTACTTGCTGCTTACAATAGGTTTGTCGTGAAGGGTCACTGCTTGCCCCGAATATAGGACTGCCGCGAAGGGTCCCTACTTGCCGCGTGCAATAGGTTTGCCGTGAAGGGTCACTACTTGCTGCTTACAATAGGTTCGCCGTGAAGGGTCACTGCTTGCTGCGAATATAGGACTGCCGCGAAGGGTCACTACTTACCGCTTTCAATAGGTTCCCGTGAAGGATCACTGCTTGCCGTGAAGGATAAAGCTGCTGCGAATGGTCACTGCTTGCCGCGAATAATAGGTTTGCTGCAAAGGATCAATGATTACCTCGAAGGATAAGGTTGTCGCGATGCCGCGAAGGATCAATGCTTGCTGCGAATGAGAATACTTTGCCGTGATATCTTGCCGTGAATGTTTAGAGCTTGCCGCGAATGTCTATGGGTTGCCGCACTTAAAAACCGAGAGACTACATGAAATGAAGCAACGACCCCACTTCAATATATATGTACCGCGGGCCACGCCAACTGCAACATGACGGTCGCGTCGACCTTTCAAAAAATATATATATATAAAAAAAGATTAAAAAAAATTTATTATTACCTATTATAAACAAAGTACACTCTTTCGCTTAGCAATAATTTACTCGCAAAAGAATGGGGAGCAATTGTTATGAATAATAATTCCAATGTTATTTCAGTCAATTATACTGGGCCACGTGGCATATCTGAAGATGATCTAGCATATTGAGACATTTTTATAAAAAAAAGATAAAAGCGTAATTAAGGAACGAAGAAACTCCCTATAAATAGGGGTCAGGTGTTATTCTCAAACCAGAAGACAATTTCCTATTGAAACTCTGTCAAAATGATTTTCTGACTTAAGAATTGGAGTGCAAACTCAGGGAACAACCCATGCATCCCTTTGATCATTTCTTTTTTTGCAGAATATTTTGAAATATGGGGTACGAATATCGAAGTGAATACGTCAACAACATATAATTGTTGATAGTGACAGCAACAATATCTAATATAAAATTGATGCATACAATGTACTTCTTTTAAAAACGCATACATATCATGCGCACACCTTGTTTTCCTTTTTATATTAATAGTCAAAGAGCCTTTTTACCTAAGTTTTTATTTTCTAATCTAAATTGAAATGAAAAAAACATGGGAATCCTCGTTTTTACCTACTTGATTCTTTCTTGCTTCTTTCGGAGAACTGTTTTTATTCTTGCACCTATAAAGAAAACAAAACAAAGCGTTCCACGACTATGAACCTACGTGGGATTGAAATGGAACATATTCGTTCCATTTCCACTGTCCTCTCTCTGATATTGACAACAATTCAGCCTACCACGACAACGGCATTTCAGGCTCAGCCTTTCGGTTTCATGAAAGATTAAATGTGATAAATTGTATATATAATATAAAATTTATAATCTTATAGTATAAAAATATAAAATTTATATCAAATTTCATATAAATATATAAAATATAAAATTTATTTTACAATTTTTACTATATTTATATAAAATTTTTATTTACTTTTTAATGTTATTTTTATCTTTTTCGTTTGTATTATTTTGTCAGCATCTCAAATCACAACCTCTGGTACCGGCCGACCGCCCATTTCCCTATCGCCCTTTTATCCCGTGCGATGCTACCGCCTTCGAAAAGATAGATCAGTGTTCTATTTTCATGGCTTGATCTTTGATGACATATCACTAACGAGATGACTGAAAAGATGGTGCCAAAAAAAAAAACAATTGAACAGAAAAATAGCAATAATAAATCAGTTGCTATTTCCTTTTTATCCAGTTTTTCCCGTAGCAATGACTAACGGGTATCTGTTAATCCATAGTTTCATACCATATATATTCCATAAAAATTCAACTTTAGTGGTCCCATAACCGAAACCAAGAAAACCATTTTCAGAAATTTCAAAACGGAGGGTGGGCTATGAGGATAGGGGCCAAGAGCTTACGACATCGCTATCTCTTACAGAAATGCGTGCATGCGACGTAAATCCATAGGCATAGTCACAGGTACAGGCATAGGCACAAAGACAAGGGTAACAACAACACCAAGCAAATATTTATTATATCTATATAAATATGATCAAGCCAAACATCATTCCTAACCATGAAAGCACTACAACCACGAGTTAACAAGGAAAAACACCATACATAGATAGAGATAGACCCCATGATGACAGCACACAAGCACATAAAAAGTCTTCTCCCACAATCAAACTAAAAGTACCACGTCCAGAAGGGGAACAATTACTACAAGCAAGGCAAAACATTTGCATAACAATTTTATAGCACTCACACGAAATTATAAACACATGCCACTGGGACATGTGATAGATGGATTGGTGTGATTTGGGGCCCTTCCAGCACGTTGTTGTATGATGAAATGGGAGAAGGCTCTTTTGCTCGTGCAATTTTCTACATCAAAGAAAAGGGAACCCACAAGGATAAAACTTGACAATAATACAAAAAGGGAGAAGCGAGGGTTGGGACCCAAGACGCCTTATGAGGGTCCCACTTGAATAACCAGTATTCTTATTCACACAGCTGAACCCTCATTGCCCTGGTGTGAGTGTTGCTTTCTCTAAGCCCCTTCCACACCCCCCCCCCCCCCCCCTTCCAACTCAAATCATTGAAGAAAAACTCAAGAAAGGGGTCCAAGTTCTCTCTCCACTATCTTCTGATTTTCAGCTCCTTCGCGTTGGAAGATAATGCAACTCCATGCTCGACTGTATACACTTATTTAACACACTCCACAAACAATATAGCTAACAAAGACATGCTACCACTAACACTTCTAACAAGAACAGTGGCAACTCATCATAGTGTATTAAGTCCCAAGGTTTTGGCTTTGTGTTTCAAGGATTTCAGGTACTCAATGGCATCATCAAGAACCAAAATAGCATCCTTGCCCTCTCCACCTGGAATTATGCTTCGCAAAACAGTCACAGTCTCACGAATTTTATCTTTCCTCGTTCTCTTGTTGCGTGAAGATGAATTTATATAACCAGACCTCAGATTTTGGCCATTGGCACAGCTGGAATCTGCATCATCCTCATACTCGGAGCATCTTTTAGGATTTGCTGAACTAGCAATGTCCATAAACAATGGCACACAATCATTAAATCCATCAAGCAATTTTCGCTTTTTAGTTAGTCCAGTAGAGCTAGCAACCTCTCCTGCGCCTCCCTCAAATTGCTCATCACGAGCTGTCATTATACTAGGAGAATGACCTGTGCTTGTAACTTCTTCATCCTCAGTATAATCACTATCATCATCTGAGTAGAGCAAGGCATTGAGTTCTTCAGTATCCTCGCGCATTTCACTTTTCACATCATTCCCATTGTCACTGAAAACATTTGCAGATATCGGTCCAGAGTGAAGATTCGGGTTTACTTTAGCTGTGGGATCTCCATTGAATTCACAAGCAGCAGGAGATTTTGGACCCCAAGGAGTCAGGCACTTGATAGGAGTCCCAAAAGCAGAACTAAACATTAGGGTAGTTTGAGGACCAGATTGATCAAAAACAAGGAATCTCTTCTGAGCACACCCAGACTCCGACATGGGGATAATGTTTTCCGTATGATTTTCATAAGGATTAGCTGGGAATTGCTCTTTCAAGGAAGAGTTTGAAGCAGGTGCAAAGACCTGTCGAAAGCGAGGTAAACAGTAAAACCACCCAGGAGTTTCATTAACTTCGCCAACCTGCAAGTGAGGTAATTCAGGATTTCTGTAAACTGGCAAAGTCCCAGTGGTGGAGACCATATTAATGCCAGAGCTTATGAATTGAGGATTAGTACTTTTCAGTACGGGAGGACGTGGAGCAGCCAAAGAATTCAAGTTGGGTGATTGCCAATCAAACTGCTGCTGCGGAAACCAAGACCAACAGCCTTCTCCCATCCAACCAGAACAATCACCTAAAAGAACAACAGAGCCAACTTGAAAAGGATATTCCAAAGAATAAAAAGAATATTCACAAAACCAAATACTATCAATACATACCAGAAGTCGAATGCTGAGCAGTAGAAATAGCAGTTTACTTGCAGTTTCTCTCAAAAACAAGGGAAAAAACTAAAAACTCCAGCTTAACTTGAACGCGGAAATGTAAAAGTAATTTACGTAACAGGCTTAAGCAAATGACGGAAATATTCAGCCTGGCAAAACCCGAAGAAAGAAAATTCCATAAGACTTCACATAAACGTTCTCACCAATCACCAATAACCAAAAAAAAAAAAAAGAATGAATAACGAATCTCATATATTAAGAAAATAAGAGTAACCAATGATATACTAACACCACTAAACATAAGGGTATCTAATTCCTTCAAAAAGGCTTATAAACAGAATATTAGAAAAGATAAATAAAGAAAGACAGACAAACCTGGCAATCCTGAAGAGGTTGAAAGCATGCTATAACTCTAACTACAATGGTGGCACTCCCCGCAATACCATTTTCATACTTTAATGCCCGGAATCTTGTTTGGCTCGCTGCTTGGCACACCATAACTACGTCCCAAACCTTCAATATGGCCCCAAAAAAAAAAAAGAAACCCCTTCCAGACGACTTCGTATTCAAGACCCTTAATCAGGACCCCAAAAAAATTCAGTAACTACTACTACAAAAACTCCACCTTCCAAAATCAAAGGATAACACTTGGATTAGTAAATTTAGAGATGGGTTTGAAGTTATTCAGCTAATCTGGCGGACATAACATGGCACGACGATGATAAAAGTGGATCCCATGGAAGATAGAATAGTAAGACTACCAAGTAAAAGAAAGGAGGGATCTTGGCGACCTAGATTATGGTATTACAGAATCACTCTACAATACAAGTTCAAGGATATAACTTTACGAAACACATCAACAGAAAGACTCAACCACCACCGCATGCTGTTTCTCTTTCACTGTAAATAGCCACGGTTCACTTTTCTTAGCAACACCGCCAAGTCGACCTATTCAAGAACCCTGCGATGGCCAACGGATTCATTATTCAAACATCAGATACATAGCTCTTAAACTAGAATCATAGTACTTTATAATCTAATGCAAAACAGAACAAAACAAAACAAAAAGAAAAAAAAAAACAAAAAGGAAGAAGAAGCTTTGCAAGGACATTATGGAGCTTGCTGAACAGGTAAAGCAAGAGTCCATTTCCTATTTACTGTAACTGTTGAGATCAAAATATGAGCTTCTAAAAACCTTAAGCATTAGATCTATTCTGGGTTTATTCTTTTCGGATTTTCCTTAACCAATCCAAAGATTAAATATGACATCAAATCTAATAAGAGAAATTACATGAAAAGAAACTAAACCAAAACTATGAAAATTTGTATAAATTATAAACTTTAACTCCAGAACTATGAGTAAATTTAATGAGCTAAAAATCCCAGCAAGAAAATCAAAGTCTTATTACAAAAATCAACGAATTTAAACAGATCAAAGCAAATGCCCTGGAAGTGAGAAGCATCAAAGAAACAGACAACTTACAGAAAACAAGAAAGGAGACGAAACCCAAATCCCAAATCAACAATACCAACTCTAAATTGCTCCAAGCCCTCAACCTTCAAGTCTTTTTTTTTTTTTTTTCAGAGAGAGAAAAATGAAAAGTAGAGTCAAAGGGTCGAAATTTATAGAATGCACGGAAGCTCAGATTAATACTACTTGATTATTATACAGATAACTAAATTGACGAAAATGTCCTTGAATCACCCGGAAAAAAAAAAAAGCTAATTAAAAAAACAAAATTAGAAATAACTTGAAAAAAGAAAAGTGATCAAAGCTTTGATACGTGCGTGCGTGAGGAATGCACGCAAGGCATTAGTGAAAAATGATGAAGCACAGTTCGAGTCCGTGTGGTGGGTGTTGCCGTTGGGGCCCCTCTTGGTGGTTTTATCATTACCCATTTTCGGTTTCGGGTTTGAGTTTTTTATCTTTCGGATCCAATTTATTTTAACCCGAATTAATTCGGATTTCTTTAAGCTGTGGAATGAAATGAAACTACAACGAGGATATGCCATCACACTAATCATGCTAAATAAATAATACTTTTCTTTAATCACATATAGTGCACATAAAAATTAAAATATATATATTGTTATATGAAAGATTTTTATAAATACAAATTAATAAGAATTTAATAAAAAAATTGTCATATATGATGATTGTTTCTTAATTGATATATTATCTATAAAATTTCAAATGTACCATCAAATCGGATATTATTTTTTAGAAAATTCAAATGATCGATTCAGATTTGTCCTCTATTAGACCGATCATTGACGAGGTTGGAGTTCTGTTATCTCTATTTCAAGCTTGTACGACATGACATATTTGGTAAGATAGAAACACAGCCATTCTTGTTTTAACAAAATATGTTTGCCCAAATATAGAAATGACATGATTTGATTTAAGATATAACATATTATTCATATACAATATAACATAATTTTAAATTAATTTAAATAAACGGTAAAATTAATTTTAATAAAATTAAAAAATATGAAAAAAAATGTTAAAAATATATTTTTTTAATAAAATAATAATAAAAAATATAAAAATAAAGATAAAATGATAAAAAGCTTAATCATTTTTTTTTTTATCTTTTTGCAGCTCAAAGGCACTCCATTAACAGCGATGGAGCTGCCGAACTGACCCTTTATAAATGAATAAATTCTTTTTTTGGTGCAGTATAAATGAATGAATTCTTGCTCTTAAAAAAATAATAATAAAAAACTATGCAAATTCATGGAATATTGGATAAGGCTGTATTTTCGAATATCTCCATGATTTGATTACAAATTACGTCTATCTACACCATGGGAGTGCGATTTTCCTATTTGAATCTATCAATAGATCCTTCAAATATTAGCAAAAACATAACTCATGATGTTACATTTTTTTTTTTATGAAAATTACTTTTTGTAAGTTTTCGGACCGATTTAAATCTTTATATTCACATCATTAAGTAGACTTAATCATTTTAAATATATACGAAAATGATAACAAAAACATAAAAATGATTTAAAAGTTAATATTTGATAAAAATTGTCTATAAATGCAATAAAAATTAAAAAAATATTTTCATATTTGAGGTGTAAACACGAATTTTAACATATTAATATTATTATTTACACTATATAAATACAATTTAACATAAACAAATATAAAATTTTACAATTTAAAATTCAAATTTCATCACCCACATTTTTTTTTTCAAATAAGAGGTTTCTTTTGTATAAGAAAATATAGTATTGTTTCATATATATATATATATAACTCATGGAATAAAAAAAAAAGGCTCAGTTTTCACTAATTTAAGAAATTAAGATGGATTTTGCTTATTAGGGTGAAACGCAGCGTGCAATAATAAAAAATGAACACAACAAGTCATTCCAAAAAGAAAAAACTCGTGCAAATCACTAAAAATTGAGTGCACTTCCCACAAACTAGAAAAGCAAAACAACTTAAATTCAAAATGCCTTTTTATGCTTGTTCAAAACTTAAGAAGAAATGCAAAGACAGCAAAAGAAGCCCAAAAAAGACTAAGATTGCAGTGAGGGCATAAACAAAGAAAGAGATGGCATCCAATGCCAAAGATGAACACCAATAATTTGTAGCTTGACCATTCAAAGCTTGAATCATGGAAAGATGATGGGACCCCATCATCAGCATTGGCTACTATCATTTTTTTTCATCTCACACTCCATCTGACAGTAGTATATTGCCTGTTATAATCCATTGGATAACCTGGCTTTCGGCTTTTGAATGGGAGGTGACAGGGGTTTTCTGCAGCCTCGATGGCCCTCCCAATAGTCAATAGAGTACAATACTTTTCATTGATGTGATACATGGATGTATGGCTAATCATAATAGTCCATTTGGGTAATAGTGGGATTGTCTCGTGTAGATTAAAAGCCATGGACCAGCAAGAAATTATGATTTACATTTCAATAATATAAAAGTTTCACAGCATTGAGATTGTAGTTGAATCTAAACTAGTAATAAAATAGCCCCCAACAAGAGAGGTTTATTTAATATGTGTTTCGATCATTAATTGGTTGAAAAAGTGAGGGTAAATTTTATTTTTAAATTTTCTTAAAAAAATCATTTAAAATTATTTTTGATCTGAACAAAATTAATATAAAATCATAAAATATATGAAATAATTTGTGATTATTATAAAAATATGTTTTGATTGAAAGATAATTAGATGCGTTTATTAATATATTTTAATAAATATATATTATTTTATTAATTCGTATATAAAATTTAAAAAATTTATAAATAACGTGTCAAATAAACTTTTCATATTAGCCAATTGAAGGTTCATTTCGTTATGCATAGGGGTGTAATCGAGTCGAGCCGAGTCGATATAGTTAGGTGCTTGAGCTCGAGCTCGACTCGAAATTCGGTGTTCGATACTCGGCTCGAACTCGATCGAGCTTCATTTTTTAAGCTCGAGCTCGGCTCGAGATCGAATTCGAGCTACTCATTAGGCTCGATTATATAAATTCGATATTTTGCTCGAACTCGATTAGGCTCGATTAGGCTCGAAACATTATATAAATATTATTATATTTTTAAAATATATAAAAACTCGATGTTCGATTAGGCTCGCGAGCTACTCGAGCCAGGTATCTAAGTGCTCGAATTCGACTCGCTCGATAACTCGAGTAGCTCGAGTTCGAGCTCGACTCGACTAAAATCGAACCGAATTCGAGTTTTGCTCGAATCGAGTCCGAATAACTTGCGAGCACTACTGTATCATTTACACCTCTAGTTGTGCACAGTCTTAAAGCAACCCAGGCCAAACAGAATCTAAATAAAAAAGCAAAGAACAATAAATAAATGAAAAAGGCAAAGCGAAAAAGAAAGCTCGGTATATGCGAAGTTAGGAGCATAGTTTGCAATCAAAGAAAAGGATAATAAAAGGGGCAGACTAAGAGACCCATGATTTAATCACCTGAAGCGGATCTTATGCACAGATAAGAAGATCCATTGTCCACAATTATTAATGATTTTTTTTAGCATTAAAATAATGAAGATGAAAGCAAAGTATACATACAGTTTAATGCATTGTTGCTTAGAGTGGAGGGAACAATCACCCACGCCCAATCAAGTTTTCTCCTCCTTCTCCCAATCCCGTTAGGTCTACCCTTTTGGTAGCACCACAACGGCACAGCCAACCATTCAATATACACTTTATATGAGTCGAGATGTAAAGCAAGGATTCCTCTTTCTCTGCACGTATCACGTGCGCTTGTTAATATCCAATCATATTTCATACTTATTTCATATGTATTTCCTACGTATAATAAGATACGTTATACTTATACATATTTATATCCAAAACATATTTATCAATACACAATGGAATTGATGTGTATGCTGTATAATATATTTTAATATATTTTAGGTAAATTTAGATAAGATGTAATTAAAATATGATCAAATTTGATTATTTAAAAATCAATTTCTATAATTTTTTTCTCAACAAAAAACCCTTTAACATTTTTTCTAAAGTTTTTAACTTAAATAAAATAAAAATACCATACTTTTAGATAGTAAATTAACATGAAAATACATACTATTAATGAGAGAGTTTAAAAAATAATCATAATTTTTTGTCCCACATAATCAATTGACCTTATTAATATGCATAATTTATTTATTTATTTTATATGTATGTATTATTTAAAAGTGCTCATAATAAACAACTATGCTCGCTTATTTTTTATATTCATCATTCATATTCTCTTTTCCTATATCTTGTTATTGATGAATTACTTAGCAATTTACTTACAATAACACAAATAAGTCACATTTACTTATATCATATAAAAAACAAATTATAAATTAATATATAATATTTTTTAAAAATATATTTTAAAAATAAATTTTTGAATGCTTAATTTGATTCATGTATATATCAGTTGTGGTGGATTGATAGATTTTTTTTTTTTTTTTTTTTTTTGTGATGCAAACTGAAAAGAAAAAGGCATACAATTAGCTTCCCACGAAAAAACAAAATATGGATGATTCTGTGTAGCGCACCACCATCACATAATTTTCACTATGTATATTGGATTGGAGTTGCTACATTCTTATTCGCTTCCTAGTGGAATGTGGATCCTCCACTTTATAGGGTAAAATTCCATAAAAACCCTCAATGTTATCTAAAAGCACTTTGAATATCCCTTTTTAGAGTACATTTTTTTGGCCCTTTGATCATCAAACACCATTACTCAATTTTAATTAATAGTGAATTACAAATAAAAAACCCTTAATTATTTTTAAATAACTGAAATTTTAAAAAATGTTAATTAAATAGGTAAGAACATTTTCTATTCAAGTTCATCAACTTATAGGCAAATGAAAAAGAGACCTATATAATTATGAAAAAAATTGAATTAGTTAAGATTATTTTATTAAAAGCTCATAATTTTGAGGTAAACATAATATAAATATGAATAAAATCATTATTCTTATTAAATTAGAAGGCAAAGTGAAAGAAGCATAAAATGAAAAAGAATTAAAACATTTGACCTAGTTCAAATAATTAGGTGTAATCCTAACTAATTAATTCTTTTTCATAATTATGGATCTATTTTTATTTTCTTACGAGTTGATAAAGTTGAATTAAAAATCTTCTCATCAATTTTTAATTAATATTTTAAATTTTATTTAAAGATAAGTATTTATTTTTTACATTTAATGTAATATTGTTGACTATCGGTTGACCAAAGGTATTAGATGAAAATTGATGTATGTTGACTCGTATGGTAAAAGTTTGATTCTTTTAAATAAGGTATCGAGTTCGAGTTTTGTGAATGAAACAATAACATTAAAAAAGTCATCCTCTTGCTAGGGTCTGATATATTTTGGATTAATCAGAGTATAATGTGATCATTGAATATAGAAAGTTTTGAATAAAAAGTAGTGGGTGAAAAAAAAAATTAAGTACACATTTTGAAACAAAAGGGGTCAAAATACTGACAGCCCAATGTTAGAATATCTCCAATTAAAATAGTCAAAGTCAAATTGTTTTTGTATTGTTATTGCTAGTTGTTAGAAGTATCAGCAGGGGGTTCGATTCGAAGTCAGACCACGATATAGGAAATTGCTTTTTGTTAAAACCAAACTTAAACAAGTTTCCATGTTTTCTGCCACTAAAATTTGTTTAATCAAAGCACATAAATTTTTCATTATCAAGGAAAGTGCGTGATTAGTGATTACCCATGTATGTTATGAGAAGAAAATGTGACATATGAGAGTTACCACGGATTGATACTAAAATATTTTAATTTGAATTTTAGATTTGTAAAATTTATAATTTTAAAAATAAAAATATGATTATTTGATTTAATACTATTCTTTCTGTTTTTTTTTTATTTATTTATTCATCAAAACAAAAGAAAGAGGAAAGAAAAAGAAAACTCCATTTGAGGGTGGCCATGTATTAAAAATAAAACATATGGTATTTGAGTTTTGGTGGGGGAGCATGGGACATTAGACCATGGAGCCAATTTGGTTGTGGATTCTCCAACAAAACATCCACGCTTATAAAGCTAAAAACATCACCCCCCTCCCCTCGCTCCACCACTCCACCCTGAACTAAACTTAAAAAATAAATAAATAAAACCCTTGTGTTTTGCTTTTATAAAGCATCCACAAATTACCAATACAAAGGGAGATGATAGGTAATGAGGAATCATGCTCTGCTCTCCCGGGCCCTCCCCCTCTCTCTCTCTCTCATATTTTATGTGATGCAACCCAAGTTATTAGACTTTTATTTTATCCTATATTTTAATGTCAATCTATCTTTCCTTATTTACATCTAATAACACCATATTAAAAAAATAAAAGAATAATATGCATTAAAATTTTAACAAACTACATATAAATTTGATATAACTAAAAAAGTTATTTTATTTTTTTATTTACTTACAAATGAATACAAATTATGACATGAAACAGGTTAAATATTAAATTGTGATATCTACTTTTATTTGAAAAGATTTATAATTGGAAGTTTGTTTAATTTGGTGATTGGAAAATTGATTAGGCCTTGGATTTGGAGTCGTTCCCATCATTAATCGCCTGCAAATATGCACAGTGCACCCTTATGATTTCACAAAGCAATATATTGTGCTTTGAGAGATAATTAATTTGGTGTTCACATTCACATATATGCTTTTATGCACGTTTGTCTCCCTTAGACAGCAAGGAAACTAAAAAACTAAGTATTACCTTCCTATCATTACTTTTGTAGATGTGATGCAAAGGCAGGAGAAAAGAGCACTTTTTTCTTTAACTAAATAATATGTTTTTTAATTTATATTTAATGCGTTATCAATATATAAAATTTATAAAGAGTAAATTATTCATTAATAAATTTTAAAATATTTTTTTATAAAAATAAATATGATTAAATTCACAATTAATGAGGTATATGATCATGTATGAAATTTAGATATTGATAACCTAT
Organism: Firmiana major; assembly: GCA_033439115.1. NCBI lineage: Eukaryota > Viridiplantae > Streptophyta > Magnoliopsida > Malvales > Malvaceae > Firmiana > Firmiana major. Next base: position 48,207,454 of record CM065909.1, read on the forward strand.
TAAATATAAATTTTATTCGGTATTTTTTTTAATCCATTATATATATATATATATATATATATATATATATATATATTTCAGTCCAATATGGTTTTATTGAAGACTCTGCAGCCATTGAGCAAGTCAACCAAATACAGTTTGATTGACCTACTGAGATCCACAAGCAGCTGCACACATGATCAGCAGCCACTGATGCGAATAGCATACTATCTAACTAGTAAAAATTCACAACTATTTAAATCTAAGATTTCAAATTATTGCTTTTTAAAGGGATTTAAAACAAAATCAAGAATGATGATTCTAGCAGTAAAAATTCTTTTTCAACCGAATTTGAATGAATTCACTACGCTACTTTGAAAAAATAATTTTTCATTAATTCGTTAAATTCGGTATAGATAAATCTACTTCAATTTATTTGAGAACGAATATATAGAGCGAAATCTAAAAAATTTTTATAATTAAAAAAATGAAAACAATATGATAATTAATCTGTTCCTTTTTTTTTCAAAAATTAACCGGTATTTTACTTTTCTTGCATGTCTTTGAATTTTAAAAGCCAATAATCAACATTGCAATAAGAGCAAATATAATTAATCAAGCCCTGCTTAAGGGAAAGTGCAATTATAGCACTTAGAGAAATTTATATGGTAAACAAATAATTTTAGGCAGTAATTAAGGCCAGTTCAATTAATGATTAATGAGTACTTCCATCCATTTCTTAGTAATAATAAAAGCGCAGTTAGCAATCCCACAAATCACTCCCTGTATCTAGACTACTCTTTCAAAACGTTAAGCGTAATTATTTATCTTTAAACATTAATTTTTATTTGTTTTACATAAATAATATGTTATGTAATAATTTACAAATCTATTTATATTAATTGTGTCCTAAAGATAATTTAATATATATAAAGTTATTGCGTAATTGAGAGTATATTTGAAACTAGGGTTTTCATTGCAAGCTTTGAATATCCATCAGCGCTTTCTTTTTTTTTTGGTTCGTTTCCTCGTTAAATTACACTCTAGTTAAGGTCAAAATTATCCACTTGTAACAGTTAAGTAATTATCATATTGACTTTGAAGCAATTGCACAAATGAGATTAATAATTCCTCATTCCCACGTAGGAATCATGAGATGAATCGTTCGTACCCATTGAGTGCATTCCTCTCCCTTTAGTGAATAACACCGCTACTTTTGGGTGGGTATAAGTTGAACTTAATTGGGAATTTTGGTTAACTTGCATTATTAGTTGGCAACACCAATCAAGTTGCTTCAAAACATGGCTATTATTGAGGTTAGTTCAATCAACAGAGTGCTGGTCATTCTCAAAAGACCCTTCTTTCCTTAGGTTCCCCAAAATCAAATCAAGTTATTTCATTTGGCTTTTTTTTTTAATGGCATGGATTAAATTTGCAAATGTTCAAGTAATTTAAGATTTATTTGAAATAATGGTAACGGTGGGTTAATCATTGTAACATAATATATTAAAATTAATATCTAATATATAATCTAATAATAATTATATGTTGCTTTGTATTAGAAATGAATATTAATCTTCTTTAATTAAAAATAAAAAAATAAAATGAAATGACACAAAATCATAATTCATTTGACGAAAATTTATTGTCTTTTTATGATGCAATTGCTTAATCTTTAATAATCCGAAACTTAATTATTGATATATTGAACTTTTCTCCGCATTTTAAGGTGTTAAACTTAGATAAATTATACTAATTAAGCATTTAACAGTGAAATACAGCGTGGTTAGTCAAGACATGAGCCAAACTCTACACAGCTCTTTGCCCACAAAGTTTGAATTCTTCATTACACAAAATATTAAAAAAAAAAAAAAAAAAAAGTTATTCATGAAAGAAATTCGGATTGAATGGAAAGGTTAAAGTAGTAATTTCATATTAAGTGCTAAAATTGAGGAAAATGTTAAAAAAATTAAAGTTTTTAACCCGGAGAAATTAAAAATATAATACATGGGAAGACTTTGAAAGGGAAAAATAGATAAACAAAGGGGAGAAAATCTTGCCATCCGACACCAAAATCTTTAGTACAGTAAGGGAACAGCAGACTTTTAAGGATAAAAAATCAAAAGTCTCCCACGCCCACGCGACGCACAAACCTTTTAATTAACACGTCGTCTTATCTTTTCCCAACGAATCCACGCTCCTCCGCTTGCGTACCTCCTCAGCTCCGCCCCGGTGCCGCATGATTGATTAAAGAAATAAAATTTTAATAAATAATATGATCTGTATATATAAAAAATAAATCAAAATTTTTTATTTTAATTAAAAAATTAAAATTAATTTACCAACGCCTTATTATTTTTATTTATTTTCCAAAAACAGAGAAAACGGTGCATCAGCATCATCGTTGGGATCTTACGTTGGGATCTTATTAAAGAGCGCATGCATTTGTGCACGCTTCGGCTCGCGCTTCCATAAGAAAGAGAAAAAGAGAGAGATTGATTTGGTTATTTTATTTTTATTATTAATTTTAAGAGAAGTTTTTATTTGTTGGGTCAAAGTATTGTTAAATGTCCTACCATGCACGCGAGGGGTTAGGGTGACAGACGGGTGTACGGGGAGATTTGGGACTGGGATCGGGGATGGAGTTACGGATTACTGACACGTGTAGTGGGATTGGGGTGTTGGGACCGCCAAACTCAGCGGCTTCTGCGGACGGGTAGCCGCCAGTGGCGTGCTTTCTGGCGTGTTTTAACTGCAACTTTTTTTTTTTTTTTACTTTACCTTACTTTTCTCGCTTTTATTTGTTTTTTCTGCAGTTTTTTACGGTCATTCTGGAGAGGGTAAGCTCTGTGATTTCTGTATTTGCCTTTTGCCCCTTTAAATTCCTTTAAATATTTATTCTACCCCTACTTTTTGTCTCAATTTTCAGATTTTTACAAAAATCTATTTAATAATGCAAAATCAGAATAGAATTATTGTTCGACAGTCGACACAGCTTCTGAAATAAGCTAATTTTAGATTACGTGTAAATTCATAATTACGTTGGTCTAAAAGTGGTGAAGGAAATTAATCAGGTTGATATAATAACAAGCAATAGTCATTATTTATTTTATTAAAAAAATATTTTTTTACTTACCATATGTTAAATTTAATGCAATTCAAAAGCGTCGAACATTCTTTGTGTTTCAACTAAAAATAATTTGATATAAATAAAATATTTAAAATGATTTGAAAAAAAAAATATATTTAATAAAAGTTGAAAAAATTATTACAATTCGACCTCCCAATAAAACAATAAAACTTTTTTAAAACTTAAAATGTTGTAACGTTTAACAAATATTAAAATTTTAAATATTTAGTTTAACAAATATTGTGATATTATTTTTCTTGTATTTTATTTTAAATTTGTTGGTATATCAATCACTACATTATTATTATCATTCCAACGCATCACAATTACTTTTCAATAATCACATTTCATTAACCAAATAAATGCACATGAAGCGATTAGCTCCAATGGAAAATAGGTGGACATAGCCTTTTTTTTTTTCTATGAAAAGGCTTTATTCATTGATTGATCACAAAGAAGTAAGGAATATACCGTAAGAAATATCTATGAGTACGAACTATAGTTTGAGGCCAAAGGTGCATTTGTTTCGAGGGTGAACTTGTTCGATCACATCTCTGCTTTTTAGGCAATGGGTGTTTTTCCTTTGACGTATGCAGAAGCTCGTGCACTTACGCTGTGAGAAATCATTTGAGGAATTCAATAATCTTGAAACATTGTAAAAAATTGACCAATTTGTTGACTTTCTGGCCCAAACTTCTCTCCATGCATGCTATGCATTTATTTATTTATGCGTTTTTAGTAATTTTTAATAAAAAATTATCATATATTTAATTTATTTTCATTCTTTTTAAAAATATTTCAAACTATACGTATCGTTTAATTAATTATTGAAATGAAAATTAAAAATTTTATTGATGATATATGAACTGATTTTTCCGTATTTTGAAGTTTAAAAGTTGCATGTGTGTTTTTGGATTCATTTCATGAAAATTTGTTCATGTACATATAGATTACATGAAAATTATTACTCTGGAATTTAAATTCTTGTGTTGTATTATTTTTATAAATTGAGTAATAAATAAGTGATGTTTGAATTTGAATTCAAATATTACAACATATTTTATTTTTTAATCATTTAATCAAAATGTTGACTCAGTTTATATATATATATATATATATAGTTGTGTTAAGTTATCAAAAATCATGCTAGTTCAAAGTTTAAAACTCCTTTGTTGTTTCATGAATTTAAAAATTAATATTTAATTAATTAACACTTCGTTGTTTTCTAAATTAAAATTTGATTTGTGATTTCTTAGTATACGAAATAATTACCTGCTAAATTTGGAATTTTCTTCACTACTACCATATTTCATGTCAAATTTAAGTCATCTTAACCATGTTTTTTGAGAATTTTTATCTTTTATCGTATTAATGATTTTAAATTTTTATATCTTTGAGTATTAATTATTGAGAGAGTTACAATTTTTGCAAGTTAAAATATGGATCTTTAAAATTAAATTTTATAAAAAGAACTTAAATGAAACAAGGGTTATTACTAATCAGTAATTGCCTTTACATTTCTTTTGAGAAATCAGAGCAAAATTTTGGACAATGACGGAGAAGAAAAGGAATAGAAAATGAGGGAAAATCTAGAAGAACAACACAAATGGATGGGCGAGAATGAAAAAATGTTGTGAAGTATGGGGACAAAGAGTTAAAATAGAAAGTGAAAGTGGTTAACTTTTGAGTAGGTGGGGGTTAGCGCATCCGCCATTGACTTGGAGTCAACCGGTGCTGTCCATATTATCAAGTACCAAAGTACCATTATCACCGTACCCAGATGGGCAGCCACCAGCCACCAGCCACCAGCCACCAGCCACACAGACAGCGGTGAAGAAACGAGCGATCGAGCGAGAGAGCAGAATGGCAGCTTTTTTTTTTAATTACAATTAAACAGTGGAAAGTGAAATGATCTCGACTGCTTGTGGCGTGGTCGATTAGATTCCTATCTGTTAACACATTAGTCGTCTCTCAAGCTGATGGAAATCACCTTGTCACTGCTCAATCTCCGGCCCAAACGTCCGCGTCGTGGTCCTTGGTTTGATTTTTTGACAGCTTTGATTTGAATCCATCGAACAAATGGCAGAGACAGAGTGTTAAATGCATTGGTCTTCGTCCTAAGGACATGCGGCATGGCCGCTGACCTTTCCATTGCGTTAAAGAATCAGAATATCTGTACGTATTTACTCGTTTTATTTTTTTAATTTTTATTTATTAAATATATTTATATATTAAATGATTATATTTATAAATATATAATTTTAATAATTACTAATTAAAATAATTTATGAGTAATTATATATTATTAGACAATATATAAATATTAAATAATTTATTAAATAAATAAATTTGTTAATAATTATAAATAAATGAATCATATTTTTGTTTGCAATAGTACATTAAAATTAATAAATAACTAAAAATTAAATATATATATCTCAATACATTCGCAGTAATCAAAACGTAATCTCTAACAAATTCATAGAAAGTAGCCAATTTTCTGGTTACTGTATAGCCTTCAATTATTGAAGGTTCAACATAACTTCAAAGGAGTCGCATATCTCTATCTGAGCCTATTCTTTACCCGGATCTCTTCCCTGTTCCCCGGACCCCAGTCCATCTCAAAGCTGGCCTGAGGGATGGAGCAAGGAGCCATAATCATTGTCTATTAATTTGGAGTTAGTTTAGTTGAGTTGTGCAGTTAAATCAATGAAATTAAAAATGATAAAAAAAATTATTAAAAAAAATATTTTTTAATAAAATAATTTTAAAAATTCAGAAACAAAAATAAAAAAGATAAATTTATACCCTTAAATTTTCTATCCAAATCTCTTTTCTCTTATCTTTGTTTTTACTTGCTCTGATCTCATAAACAAATATTAATAGATAATATAATTGAGAGGCGGCAGGGCTTGTCTTGATTTGCAGATTTTCATGATTAGTGTACATTGTTACAATGACCACATTATCTCTATAGTTATATCACTCAGTAAGTGTTAGGACAAAACAAATACTTGTGTACAAAAGAAAGTCAAGACAAATACAATATCTTTTTCTTAAAATATTCAGCAGCCAGAGATAAGTAAACAGCACACTCTTAACTTCTTGAGTGCAAAAAATCTCTTTTATACGCATTTAGTTCTCAAAATTCTAAACATAAAGGAAGGATATAATATAAAATAATAAAAAACATATTCAATAAAATTTTAAAAAATTTATATTTAATATATTAATAAAAATTTAAATAATAAAATTTTTATATTTTACATTATATATGTATATGAATTAACATAGTATAAACATACATTATATATCCGAACGGTCCCTTCGTAACTCTTCGGTTCGGTGGCTACTTATCGAGATTGATGGTTCAGTTCGTAATAATTAGTCCTTTAACGTTGTTTGTCAAGCTCTCTACTGTCATATTTCCCGGGTCTGGTTCACTTTTTTTTTTTTCCATAGTTTGATTAGAGCCTTGAATATTGTTGTGATTTGTCTTTTCTTTTTTCTGGGGTTAGTTCATTTCGCATTTGGAGTGTTCAAAGTAGTGAAAATTTCAGCAATGTTTACCACAAGATGTGGTCAGCTTGAGGCCATTTGCTCATCTTTTACACGGCAGAAGAGACAAAATTCAAAGCCAACCCATACTTACCAACGATTTATGGGCTGAGGATAACCGTTGGTTTCGGCCAGAAATTACAAGTATTGGACTTTAACCTGTGTATCTTTATCAATGGGCTTAAGCTGGCCTGATTTTTCTTTGCCAACTAAACAAAGGGAGCAACAAAACTAACAGTGCGACGTCGTTATGAGTTGAAAAAGTAATAAAGGACAAAATTTACACAATTTATACATATTTATTCACATTTATGCATAAAGAATTTAAGCCAGTGAGAGAGAGAGATTAACTTCATTAATCGTTCAAACTGAGGACTGGTGGGTTTAGAGTTTCCAAGATGTTGTCTTCTGTTTCATATATTTTTCTATTTTTTCATATATATCCACTAACTGTGATCTGAACTTTGTTTTTTTTTGGAACATGTAAATTGGGCCATACTTAATTTGGTTGCTATTAGATGTAATTTTTTCCAACCTTAATATTTATGGTAACTTGCAAACATATAATAGGTATTCATGTTGTGTCTAATTATACTGGTATAATATAAAATAAAAAATTATTATGTAAAATTTGTGTCAATATAACAAACGTAATATATATATATATATATATATATATATATATTTTACTCAATTCGAGTGTAGTTTTTATTAAATTTTAATTCGTATTTTTTTTGTATATATCAAATAATTTATTTTGTGTGTTTATATATATATATATATATATATATATATATATATATATATTAAATGTCTTGTTTTCCGGTTTATTATGTTTAAGGAATAAACATAAGCTAGTCACGGTAAACACGACCGACCAGGACCAATTATCCTGTACAACATCAGCTGTCCTGCTAAGATTTGATTGAACCTCAAGGTCCTCAACCAGTCTGGTATGTTTAAGGAATTAAAGGAAGCCATTTTATCCCCCCCTCAACTACGTTACCAAACAGCCTGAGAACCATGGCAATCCCTAAGAACACCACAGCAGAATTACAACGTGGACTGATATTTAAGTTGCTGATTTTTCTTTTAAAACATTCAGCTCTAGTAAGCAACTTACCATGCACCAGTAAGTAAAATAGGTTAAAGTCCACCACCGATCCGTTAAATTTGTGAGTTTTTTTAGGATTGGACTTAATTTTTATGCCCGTTTAAAAGCAAATCTAAGTGGGGGCTGGTTTATGCATGTATAAGCTAGCTTGTGACTGATTCGGTTAGATTTGTTTTCTATTTAAATATATAAAATTAAATTTTTTAAAATATATTCTTAATGTATTTTTATTTCTTATAAAAAATAATACATATAATTATATTGTAACAAAAAAAATGAATTTATATGATTTTACTTTAAATTCAAATAATAATTTTGTTTGACCCCACTTTCGGGTGTCCTTTATCCATACATATACTACTATCGGTTGGACTGTGAGTCAATGTAATTACTAAATTTCAAAAATTTACAGCGGAAATATTTAAAACTTTAATACACACTCCCAGATGTGTGTGTAGATATACAAAATTACTTGTATAATATAATGTCTTTACATAACATCCCATACAACTGTTTACATTCGTAATTCATAACTGTGCGATACATTATAATATATACAAAATGCTATTGTGTATACAAATCTTATACTTTTGCACTGGTGGGAGCTGTCCAACACAAAAAGGGATCTAGAGACCACCGTACTGTCATACTTCTCAGTATTTGGAGGGGAAAAAATTGTGAGATGAGCAAATCACATCTCAATAAGGAAATGGATGCTAACATGTAGATATTGTACTATCTACATAGCCCATGCATGCACAAACAAAATCATGTTTCAATGAAAATTAAAATATTAATAGAAAATGCATTTAAACATTTCTTCTCACATAAGCATTTTCATGAAAACAAGTATATGATATTCCCATTTGAAAACATGTCATAAACAGTGTTATCATAGCACGAGCGTTCAAAACAAGAGATTTATCAAATCACAATATCTCTTTATTTTTTCAAATAATTTATTTTCATCAAATCTCTTTATTTTCTGAGTTTCTCAATTTCTCTTATTTCTGAGACAGACATGAAATTCTCAGCAATCTAATATCCACGACAAATGGCCATAGTCAGTGATCCTAGGTCTCACTGATCAAGTTCGCACAGGGCATCACTTGTCTGAAGGGGGATGAGTCAGTCCTACCCTCCGACTCATCTCAAACAATATCATCATCTTCCTCATCAACTCACGGAACAATGTACACCATGTGTCATCTACGCGATACTGGTACTCACGTGCACTCAGCACGGTACATAGTATACCAACGAACAACTACACAGTTCTACGTATGATCGTGGACCCGGTTTATCCACCCAACTCCGATGGACTCATCATCCTGAACCATGTCTCATATACCAGGCGAGCAAATCAATGTCATCGCAAGGCTCCAGCGCGATATCTCTCAGTGCGAGCAACAACTTCTAGGACTGTATCATCTCAACTCAGTAAATACTAGTGCGAGCATTGCTCCAGCACTTTTCTCAAAATCATTGTGCGAGTTAAACTCCAGCACGACACATAAAAAAACGTAGAAACATGTGCCAACTAAAATTCCAGCACATTATCGTTATAAAACCATGTGCGAGTCTCGCTCCAGCACAGTTTATCAAAACATGTAAATGTATGCGAGAAAAACTCCAGTATAATCAATATCATTAAAACAAGTGTGAACTAGTGTTCCAACACTAAATCACATCTCAAATCCGATAGGTGACTATTTTCTTTTTTAAAAACTCAAAACATGTTTATTTACGTAGCATGTCGTCCCATGCTAAACAATTAAAACTAGCCAATCTATCCATCATCATTTCTCAATCACAAAACCAATACATAGTTGAGAAAACATCGAAAACATGCACATCATGCTATTTCCTTACCACATCCCATTTTCACAATACATATATAGCATAGTACATTTCATATCATTTCATAGTTCCATAGCTAAACGTTCTAATTCTAGTGTCATATCTACTAAAATCGCAGTAAAATATGTATGAATATCTCTATCGCTAACATACAGTCCCTTACCTCGAATTGCGCTCGTATTTCCTTTGTCTCGTTTGCTTCGTTCGCGATCCGATTTAATCGTGTTCTACGAATTTCAATCTACACGTATAAATCATTAAGTTATTTTCTTTTCCTTCTTCAAAACATACACATTGTCATTTACTTGTCTATTCATACTCCTCAAACCCTTAAATCACATTTCACTCTTCCACTAATATCATTTTATCAACTCTTAAGCTTTCTATCACTTTTCCATAGATTTCCTTTTTATAAATCTCTCTTAATATTATTCACCCATGACTACATTCATCATTCCTATCAATATTTCACATATTATTCAACCCATAAGGTCTAGAAATCCATATTAAAAGCTTGAAGGTTGAAGAGCTTACCTAGCTTAGTCTTTTTCCTTAGCTCAAACTTGTGCTAACCAAAACTCATTCTCTTGGTCAAACTAACATGTGATTTTTGGGTATGTTATTCTCCTTACTTCAAGGAACAACTTTCACTTGTTGAGTTTCTTCCAAAACTGGTTGGAATGTAGTGATTTTTAGAGTGAGAAAACTTGGGTTCTTGAGAGAAAATAGCGGTGCGGGTTTGGTGGGAGGGAAATATGATTTTCAGTCTAAATCTCGTGCCCTTTTTATAGACGTAGAGACATGAGATCCATTTAGTCCTTGTGGAGATCGATCTCTGCATGGTTTGGTAGTCCTTTTTACCAAACATAACTACTACCAGATCGATCTTCTTCCATGATGAGATCGATATGTTTGCAAGTAAATCTCTTCTTGAAGATTGATCTGCCTTTTGTAAGAGATCGATCTGCTTCTTACAGAACCTTGATGAGATCGATTTGTCGAGGACTTGAGATCGATCTGCCTTAGACAGAGAGTTAAGGAAATTGATCTGGCTAGGGAGGAGATCGATCTGCTCCAATCCGAGAGCTAAGGAAATCTATCTGCTTGCCTTAAGAATCGATTTTCTCATTATAGAATATTTAGCAGATCGATCTGACCCCATTGGAGATCGATTTGCCATGTTCCATTGCTCGAATGAAAGTATTTTTGGCTCTTCCAGATTGATCTCTCATCCTATGAGATCCATCTGGCATTCATATTTTTCAGATTTTTGCTGTAGTTTTCTGCAGAAACTCACACACACACATCCTTAATTTGTTGCCATAGTCATTTTCTCATTCAACCACCTTTGAGACTTGAAAATAACTTTCATTCATACTTTATACACATTAAAACTTGTGTGCAGTCCTTGTATAACCAAAGGTATACAATACATAACTAAATGGAAGTACCAAGATTTACACCACTTATGCAACTTCATTCCATTTTATCACACTACTCATTTTTCATTCCACTCACACTCATCCATACAAAAGTCATTTTCTTTATATTCATAAATAATGAAACTTGTACGTACATTACAAACTCTTATTACAAGTGTGTACATTGAATTTATGGACTTTACCTCACTTATGCTTCACATTACAAGTACATCACCATACCTATGAATTCATTATTACTTGGTTCAAAATCATTCATATTATAATTCCATTTACATATATACAAGGTTAAACATATACGAGTCTCACAAATTTTATATAAATAATATTGTAAAAAAGAAATTGGATAAATTTGAATGTTTAATAAATATTTATTTTTTCTTCAAATTTGTAATTAATTATTTTTAAAACATTGTAGGTGTATTGTAATTATATTTAAATTGTATTTATAAGTGAATTTTAATGATATTTTTTGAAATTTTCTTTTATTGTATTTTATTAAAATTTATTTTATTTTTATAAAAATAAATTACTCGGCCCAAGCTTAAAATTTTGGCTAGTTTGAGTCCGTACCTGTACGAGCCGGTCTGCCTCGCTCATTTTTCACCCTTACTAATAACCAAGCAAAATACAATATTATAAAAAAAATATTTTAAAGGTTAATTTAGATGGACGATACGATTGATCTTGATCAAATTAAAAAAAAAATCTACTTTTTCAAAAAAAATTAAAAAATGTAAAACTAAGGGTTGAAAAATAATTTTACTCCACCCAATTTTTTTCTCTTCCTCAATTCTTCGTCCCACCGTGGCTCATTGTGCCTCACCAGTGAACCAAATGACTTTTTGGACTTGTGGTGCAATATAGTGAGAATTTTCACTGTATCACAATTTTCATTTTACCCTTACCTTTTTAATTTTAATATAATATTTTTAATAATCGTTTTATCACTTATTTCATATCATCATTATTATTAAATATAAATATATCATTATTTGATATCAATTTTCATTTTACCCTTACCTTTTTAATTTTAATATAATATCTTTAATAATCGTTTTATCACTTATTTCATATCATCATTGTTATTAAATATAAATATATCACTGTTTGATATCAATTTTACAGACAACGCTATTTTTAATCTCATTGGAATCAATTGCATCGCTTATTTAAACTAATCTAAATTAATTTTCAACACTTATTTAATTCATTAATTAATATTGATCAGTCACCATACAATATATTTTAATATATAAAACAAAATTTTAAAAATCTAATTTACATTTTTACCTTGGTATTAAATTTTATTTATTATTTTATTAATAAACATATATATTTAATAATTATTTTTTTTCAATTTCATTAAAACTAATTAACATTAAAGTCAGTTGCTATCTCTTCTCGAATGGGTTTATAAGCTGACTTAACAGAAAAATCTCCTACCGAGCCCACCCAGTAAGTTCTGTCGTCCACCTCGCTTACAGAAGGAGAATAGGTTTAGGTAAAATTGATATTGGATACCAGTCCCACTCACTATTAGCTCGCAAGTAGTCATTGACTTTGTCATCATTATCTCCAAATCTAAATTTCATTACCACAAACGTCTAGAAGCACCTTGTCCCCCACCCACTTATCATACCAAAATCAAGTGCAATAACCACACCCAATAGTCTGTGCGCAGCCCTTTCAACACATTTCTCCAACTGCAACTCAGTTTTGCCGGAAGAGAAGGTCTGGTTTATTTGTTTATAGTTTTATTCTCATACCAAACTTTGTTTTATTATTATTATTATTAGTTTTTACTTGCACTTCTTGTGCTGCTCAGCCCAAGTCAGTAGGATCGTCCTTTTAACCTTTTTTCTTAATGGAAAATAATCCTATATACATGTTTATTAATTGTAACTTAAACCAAACCATTTTACTGGCAAAAAAAAATTGCAAATGTATCTCATATTAATTTTTTTTCTTCATCCAAAAAACCTCTCCAACCTACAACAAACTATATCTTACAAACAGAATTTTTTTTTTTTTTTCATTCCCATTTTCCCCCACCTCTCTATTTCTAGTAGTACTAGCTGTTAAGAAGTCTAATAGTATTTTAACAGCTGGTGACTCCACTCCATGTCCATGCCAAGAGCATGAAATGCCCTGATTCACCAATCCTCCATACTCAGCCCATCACACAACTTATTAAAGAGCTGATTTTCCCCCATATTTTCTACTCCCATCCTGTATTTTTTTGTTTTCATTATAGTTCTCATCTCCTTAACAGACACACTCAAAGCTAATATATATGTAGCACTAACAAACATATAGGAGTATTGGTTTTGTGTGAATATCACTATCTTGATCTTCCATCAGTTTTACAGCTCCACTTCACAGTGTCTGTTTAGCTTTCTCCTTTTGGTATTGGGACTACTATGTGTTTGTGAAGAATTTGCACATGACCCAACTGTTGTTTTGTCACTTTTATAGCTCAAGCATGCTGCATCCAGCACCCCAATTGGGCTCTGAGGCACAGCTGGGACAGTTGCATTGCCTTCCTTAATAGACCCACCAACCATTGACAAATCATGAACCATTTCCACACACTTCAGGACTCTCTCCTGCCCAAAAAAAAAAAAACCTATGTTAATTCAACATAATGAGCAAGTAATCAAACACGAAATAATATGAATTATTATTCAAGACAATGTCAATAAAACTTTTAAATTTCACAATTGAAATTCCAGCAAAATCAATCATCTATGTCCTCCTTTTAGTTTAGATTTTGGACCACCAACTTTACCTTTTGTACATGCTGAGTGAGAACAGAAATTGCTTTATCAGTGTCTACTATTCGGGTTTCTACAGCAACAGATATTGCCACTGCTGCTGCAATCTCAGAAGGCTTGAATTCCAAGAAGTCAATCCCTGCATTCAATTCCCACCCACCAAACAAATCAGTTCCCTCCCAAACCTCTCCATTATATTCGTGACAACTGTAGACAAACAATTATTGCAACAAATAGTACACTTGTCTGTGTTCAACTGTAAAGAACAGAAAGGGACCTTTTATTGTGCTTGAGATGAGTTGGATTGATCTCAAGATTGAACTTCTAAGTGGGATTTTATCATCATTGAGCTTAAAAAGGAAATAGTCCATGAAGGAGAACGGGGTGATTGCTTGCATTCTCCAACTCAAGGTGCTCAGCACTAGAAGCTCCATTCGTTTTATAGTTCTAGCCTCAAACACAAATTTAGATTCTCCCACCTGTTAATCATCAAAATTGTTACTCGATCAAACCAAAGACTAAACACCTAAGAGAACTATTAACTCTGATGGATTTTAACCTGTAAATCTAAAATTAATGGAACTTCAGTCTCCTCCATTTTAGCTGCAAGAGAGAGACATGCCACGGCTAGTAATTGCATCATCCAAGCTTTACCCTTCTGCATCATCAATGGAGTTTAGTGCAAGGGTAGGACCAAAAAAGAAGAATCTCATGATTGATTGGTTTTTGAACTTACGGGTAATTCATAGGCAGAGAGAAACCTGTCCAAGTAGTTTATTGATAAATATGCACAAAGAGGTCCAAAACCGAAATAGGCATGAACCTGTTGAACAAACAGGGCAATTAAAATCAACCATGAAGAAAGCTCAAAAGAAGGGAATAATTAAGGTAAATAATTGAATCGAACAGGAAAGGAAGCATGATAACAGCTCAATGCTCATACCCTAAAATAAAGACTAACACAGAGAAGGGGATATACAAAAAGCAGGAATAGTTTGAAGTTGCTGAGAAAGAAATGAAGAGATAAATACAATTAATTAAACAGCGTTGGCCCCAATAACCAAAAAAGAAAAAGAACCCACCAAACACAAATGAGAAACCAGACCCAGTTCATTTCATCGACCACATGGAGCTTTGGAAACATAGTCAGGATTAATCCAAAAGGAGTTTACTCAACAATTCACAGAGAAAAACTATATGAATCTGAGAAAAACCAAGACTTTCAACTCTGAAACAATCCTAATATTGACAAAACAAGAAGCACCCACTTCGTAAAAAGACTCGTAAATGTGAAACCTTCCCGTTAATGTAAGTGAAAGATAAAAAAGATGATCCATTTCTGAGTTAACCCACCTTCCCAATCCAATCAACAGCTTCTTTTCTAGCCTCCAAGTCCAAATCTCCACTTTGTAGCCTCTTCAAGTAATCAGCATTAGGCAAATGCTGATATTCTTTCTCGATCATCAGTGCCAAACACTCCTCACTCTGCAATGGCAGCCCATCTTCATCAACAACATTAAAGACTCGGTTTTGATTCAAGTTTTGATAATATCTATGATCCCATGTTTCCCCAAACTCTTCCAGCTCAGCATCCCCACCAAAGCAATCATTATGGTAAAAAATGCTGTTATTGTCTTCTGCACATAGAAGACTCGAAACTGCACAGTCAAAACTTGGTGCCATTGCAGAAAACAGATATTCTAAAAATATATATATAAAAAAACACTCCCTTTATCTTGTCTTTTAAACAAGAAAGGGCAATAAGAGCGTGGGTTGTATATTTATATGTGAAAGTTGTTTTTCTTTAATCAAAGAATCGAAGAACAAAGAAATGGTTGTTCAAGGGTACAGTACTATATGCAAACTATGTAAGAATGTAAACAAATTCAACAATAGAGTGAAGCTGAAACAGTCTCCTCCCTCGCTCTCGCTCTCTCAGGCTTGAGGGGCTTGAAAAGACTGCCTCAGAAGGGAGTCTCTTAAGAAGGAAATCAGTGCCCTTTTTTAGGGTAAAAGCGAGAAAGAGAGAAGAGAAAGTGCATAAAGAAAGGAGAATCAGAAAGAAGATGTACTGTAAGCGCAAAATGGGGACACCACCATCAAGGGCAAATACAAGATTTTCCCATGAAAGAGAAGAGTGAAGAAGGGTTATTGTCTGTACATTAACATATCTTAGTGCTTTTGAGCTTTTCCTCCCATACTTGTTTACAGCAAACTGAGGAATAAGTAATTTTTTTTGTCTGTTTTGCTTCTTAATATACTATAAAATTAGCTGTCATCAATTCTTTTTTCTTGTTTCGTGGGAATTTTGTAAATTAATGACCCAATCTGCTTTCTGTCAAAATTCTTTGAACGCAAGAGAAAGTAAACTTATACAACATAGAAACATTTGCCTTTTCCATCCATTTTCTTTGGTCCAAACAATCATGGAAAATAAATTTCCTTTATAATCAATGATTTTCCTATATTTCCACCAGAAAATATGGCTTCTCACCATGAAACCATGTTTTTTTTTTTCTCTTATGAAATGGCTTATCACCTCATTGTTTTACCTTTTTTACCCGCAATATGAGGATGACAGGATGAGGAAGAAAACGACAGGTCTGGTACTGTAATTTGGACAAAAGTGGTAGGACAAGATTGTAAGATGAAACAAGATGAAAGTGACCAATGGGACCCTCACCTGTCTTTTTCGTCCCATGCAGACGCGTGTCACCTGATATATCTAGTCATCACAGGAAACATCCGTTTCTTTCACAATTTACATTACGATAATGACAATACTTTTGGGTCTTTGGACTCTTTTTATACGTACTTTCTACAGAACAAAAGTATAATTATTTTCTCCTTTCATACACTTTCAGTTATGGAATTATTATTTTTTTTTAAATTTTCAGTAACAGTTCATCCATGGCAATTATATGGCATTTTTAATTTTGGTTACTATTAGATTTTGGAAATTTGTGGGTTCAATTGTTTGGAAGATAGGAAATGTTTTGGTATTCGGTCAAATTCAGAGGTTTGGTTGAATAATGGGAATTGGTAGATTTGGTATGGTTATTTTTACCTCAATATGTTAAAATGAAATTCATTTCCTAACTTTGTGGTTCTATAATTGACCATATTTTTGGTATAGTTTCTATAAATATCTTGTGATGGATCTTATAAAGATTTTGTTTGGCAATGTCACTTTATATATCTTGGAATGATAGTACAGTCAAATGATTTTTCCTTTTAAGTATTAATTTAGGATTATTATCTCATGTCGAATTCTTTAACTTTAAAAACGAATTGAAAAAATTGTCACATATTTTTTTTGAATTTATTTTATTTATATTTTTAATATTTTCTAAAAGGCATGTCTTCTCTTGTTAATTTTGTTTTATAAAATTATAATATATTGATAAGACATAACTTTTTAAAATATTAAAAAATAAAAAATAGTGCGAATTATGTATCATTATCTTAATTCTATTTTTGAAATTAAAAAATTTGATTGACATTATATTATATAATATTATAGAATATTCTTAAAAGAAAAGAACCCAATGCTTCCCAATTAATAATTATGCCATAAACTCATGTTTTTGCTGATTAAAAAAAAAGAAAAAAGAATTCACCACTTTTAATAAAGAGAAATACCACCCTTCTCAGAACTATGGCAAAATAAACCTTTCAACTATAATATCAAAAATGCAATGCTTGATTTAAATCCTGGCATAATTTCCATACCTAGAGTTAATTCTAAACATTTCATTTTCCTGTTCATTTATTTATTTATTTATTTTTTCCTTATAGAAAAGAGAATCCAAGTTGCTTTATAGTTTAAAAGGTATCAAACAGCACATGTCACACATGGAACCGGCAGATGGTGTTTCCGGTGACCGGAAAGGCTAGAATCATAATGATGATGAAATAGAAATATTCTCAAAATCGGCCAAGCAATCCATCTTTGTTGTAGGAGAAAGAAGAAAAAGAAGATTAAAGGGTTGTCATTTTATTGGCCAAAGAGTCGGAAAAAGAGATGAACTTTTGCTTTTAGGAGCGTCTTGATCTTTTGGGTTCTGCAGAAATTAAAAGAAAAGTACAAACAAGCAATTTTCCTTTCTCTCTAACATTCAGCAAATGACTGCTTAGATTTGGATAATAAACGTTTAATTAGGGACATAAACTGTTTGGCTAAGACATTGCCAAGAAGACTGTCTGAAAATGCCATCATTTTACTTCCTTGGTAATGGTGTTAAAGAGAAAGAAAATGTTTGGACGACTAATAATAATATTTTCCAAGTCAAATAAAAACTGTAGAGATCAACAAAAACATCTTTGGACTTAGTTGTTCTCATATCCCACACAAGCAGATGCCCCTCGACTAGGTTTAATTTTATTCATCATGCTTTGCTTGCTTGCTTTGCTTACCATGTTTTTTTTTTGTTGCAATGGCGCCAAGATTTTCATTTCTGGTCAGCTTCGTTGATTCAAACATGTTTAATTTTTCTCTGTACTTTGTCTTTTGTACTTTCTGTTGTCTAAAGTTTTTTTTTAAAAAAAAAAAAAATCAAATTTTAAACTTAATTTTCTTAAATACGGATAATAACTGTAAAATGAAGTATAGAAGCTTAATGTAACAAATGCTTTCAGTTTTATGCATTAATATGACTATTATATTCCATTCTTTTGTTGATCCACCTATGAAAATATTAATGTTCCTTCCCCATGGAGTTAAAATTAAATGGTTTGTTAAGCATTCAAATCCAACCTAAGATCTAAAATCAAGTGATTGTAAATGAAAGGTTTTGATTTAAATACAGGATCACATGAATTTTAATTTTTATTTGATATGGGATAATATTATATTAACAAGATTTCATGGAGTGTAGGTTTCAAAGACAAGAGAATTTACCATGTGACAATGTTGAAAGGATAACATATAGATATCATAAAACATAATATAAAGCCTTGATGGTATAGTAAATATCAATTCTAAAACTAATTGTCTTTAGATGAGGAGTTTAATTTCTTTAACATAATCAAAATTGCATAATTACAAATAATTAGTTATTTATTAATAAAAATGAAATCCGAACAGGTAATTTGTTAAAAGAAAAAAAGTGTTAGAATCCACTTAAAAGAAAGGATAAGCAATGTAAATATAGCAAACATTGCCAATTGCTTCAAATTCAATCCTCATGATTAATCAAAACCTCAAACGGTAAAACCTTAGACTGAATTAGGGTTTAACCTTGGATGCTTTTGTTCTTAATGCACTCATGAAGACGTGCTTAAAAAACGAGTTGTTAAAGAGACTTTAGGACACAAATTTCTAACCCTTTTTTCCTTCCCCAATATTCTTTCAACTTCTCTCTCTCTTTTTTTTTCCCCCTCAACTTTGGAATTTACCTTTTTTTCCGCCCTTTTCCAGTTCTCACTAGAAATTCCTTCCTCAGTTGAAAAAAAAAAAACAAATAAAACTTCACCCATATGGCTCATGTCAGTGTTCTTTTGTGAGTGCTAATCTCAAAGACTATATTCCCACTTTCCTTTTCTTAGGACTTTTCATTTTGGTCTAAAGCAAGTCTTCTCTTCTTGTTTGAGATCCGAGCTTAGAAGAGTGTCATGCATGCCCTCACCCACTACACATTTTTTAACTCATCCATTTCGTTTTGGAATTTTACTTCTTCTTTCGTCTTTTGCTACTGCTACAGAGCCCAATGTTAGGTCAAATGCTAGGCAGATGAGATGACTGTATTCATTAGTCTAATATTTTTTTTTGCATTTGATTGAATTCACTCTCTTTCCTATGGTGTCAAAGATCACATCTAGTAATATTGGATTGTCCCTACCTGTTTGGTTATGCAAATTTTTGTATCATGGAACATGGTTAACTAGGGTTTTGGAATCACTAATCTTGTTTGTTTGATTTCATGCATAGTATCATGTTCATTTGCATGAATACAATCATTTTCTTTCCTTTCTAGATCTAATAATTTGATACGTAATATGGTTATTTAACATGAAATGCAAAATAAATATCATGTTAATACAATCATGACATGATAATTTTGATGCTTTACATAATTTGATATAAAACATATATAATATAAATATACAAATTGTCAAATTTATTTTTAACTTATTCCATATTTTTATATCTAAACTTGAATTTAGAATTTAATTAGCGTAAATTTCATTTAGGTCTTTCAATTTTAACTTCAATTTAAAATTAGTTTCTTAATTTGAAAATAAACGTTTTAATCTAAAATTATCAATTTCACAATAAAAAAAATGTTAAGTCATGTTTTTAAGTCACTGCTAAAAAAATTTGTCTACTTAAATATTTATTCCTCATGTAATGTCCATAATGCTATTTTTTGGTACAAAATTTAAAAATCCAGCACAAAATAATTTTTTTAAAAATATTCAAAAGTAGTAATAAAATTCATTGTCGATGCGTACATGAGAATATAATATTTTTAATTTTAATTTAATAATTGATTGATATATACTAATATCAATTGTAGTTTTGGGACAAATGTTCATTTTCAAAATTAATAAATTAAAATTGAATTATAATAAAACTTTAAGGACCTTAATAGAATTTACCTATTTATTTATTTTTCTTGAAATATAACATATCTCAACAAACTAGGGTCAATGATTAATACTATGGGTCTCCGAATTCAATTTATAAATACTAGTTAGCTACTACCAACTTTACCAATATTTTAACTCTTAGTATACCAATATATTTGCTATGCATTGTGTAACATAGAAGGAAAGCACCAAGCTGTACTTTCATTTACTATTGTTTCTGAACGATGAGACACCATGAACTGCAAATCAAAGGAATCACTGATCCAGAATCAGGAATGTATATCTTCAGTGCATTAACTAAACTTGATTAAACTATTTGTTTTACTAGGGGCTTTGGCTTTTGGGGTATTCATTAATGATTTTCTTTGTTTCCTATTAAAACTCAACTAAAGTCCTTGAGATTCACCACATCCATAAAATAAGACCATAGCTAGTCTAAGTTTCTTTGCATTGGGTTTATTAAGGTTTGATCATCTAGGCATGTGCAACACCCTCTAACACCGTGGTCGTCCATCAAAAGCATCCAGAACATCCGCCGCATATCCGGTGTCTCCACTATTCACACACCACCACCACCACCAGCACCTCCATAAAAATTTCCGACGTGGACTAAGATTGGGACCCCATGTGTCCCCGTGCCTCTCGTGTAACTTTTTTAATTATTTGTTGTCGTTTAACTTGGCTAATATTAATTAGTCATTAACAATATTTAATCCAGCTTGAGCTTTGCCACCTGCATTAGCTTGATCTATGTCTTTATCAGAGTAATCAACATATGTATAAAGAGGCATACCGGTTTAGCTTTTAGGATTGTATACAGTAGAGCAGCCTGGGACCATTTGCCTGTTGAGAGAAAGGGCTGAGGAGGCAGTTCTTTCAATTTTTTTTTTTTGGTCACATTGTCACAACAAAAGGGCCAATTACTAAATTATTATTTGTCAAATATATGCAATATTAAATGTCTGGAAGCTAATTGACAATTAAGAAAATTGGTGTAGCAGCCAACCAGGCATAGGGTTTTTCATGGTATCAGAATCAAACTGATGACATGTGTGGATGAAATCAAGCCCCTCTCTAGTTCAGTGAGCCATCCATGTCCTGGCTTGCTTTGTCCTTCCTTTTTTCTCCCTTTCCATCCATTTTTATTTCATTTTATACGTTTTTTTCTTCCATAAAAAATCGGAACTTGAAAATATAAAAAGAGATTATTAGAATGTGAATCTCAAATATATTAGATATCACTTTTTAAAGGTAGTTTGATGAACCATTTAAACTAAACCCCTAGTTCATTCTATATGTTTGTCTGCCTAAACTTTGCCTCTTGATGATTCTTAACTATGTATACATAATATATTCACATACTAAAGTACATATATTGTTTTTGTAACATGTTAGGTACTTGAGAGTAGCTGCAATTGCTTTCCAAAATTATAATCTTATATTAACATCCATAGGAAAGGTGAGTCCAAAGGAATATACTTTTTCTTTTCAGCAAAAGCTTATGCAAAAATAAATTAATACTTTGCTATTTACTACTTATATTGTCAGTCAAAACAAATGGTGTCAGTCAAATCAATTTTCTATCAAATTTGATATCTTGCTATGTTATAAATAGTAATACTAACCACTAAATGCTAGTTAAATGCTAATATATGTTAGTATGCTTTAATAAGGAGATTCCACTGCAAAAATCATTCTTACGTTGTTTATGTTAAGTACATCTTTTCTTTTCCATTGTCTAATTGCTTGCTAATACATGTTAGAATTTTGGTTAATAAGGATAAAAAGAAATCAAGGATAAACTTGGCTCTAATACCATTGTTGATTAATTGATTGTCAATCAATGAATAAAATGTTAACTACATCTGTTTACAAGTTACACATCAAGCTTGTAAACCGAACTCGACCCAATATAAAATTAATAAATTTTTCATCCTCAATGTTAACTACATCTGTTTAAAAGTTACATGTCAAGCTTGTAAACCGAACTCGACCCGATATAAAATTAACAAATTTTTCATTCTCAACTCTTTTATCCTATCCTTCCTACTAATGAAGCCTAAAGGTTAATATCCAAGGGATTTGGTAAGTGTAAAAGGGATCTTCCTTTCATGTTTACCTGCTTAGGGTTGCATTAGTCAAAAATGGGTTTCAAGCTCCATTGACAAATGGAAATGCATAATTGGGTCGGTTCTCATGGCCCATCCGTCAATTGACAAGTAAGAACAGCAAACTCTTGGGTTTAAACCCATCTTTTAATATCAAAAGGGCAGTGAAAGGAGCAAAGGAAAATAATAAAGGCGAGAAGCTTATTTCTCAATGGGCCAAGTGGCAAAGTAAATAGTATAACTACTAATCTTGAAAGGAAGATTGGGCCAAGAAACACAACTGAAACTGATTCAACCATTTTCTGAATCATACACGTGGCAAAATCAGAGAAGCACAAGTGACATAAGAAAAAAAATATTCTAAAATTGCCTTGCAGTCAGGTGAGAGTATCGAACTATAGTCCGAACTCCAACTCCAAGCAACGAACCTTCTGGCACCTAATATAAAGCGAGACCCTTACTGAAATGGCTTCCACTGTCTCTGTCTGCTCCCGAGTGTCAAAGGTTGTTGCATCCACCACAATACGACGCCGTTTGCCACTAGTCGGCGCATTTTGCGTCCTCAGTTTGGGCTTTTCCAATCTCTGCCCAACTCTCTCTTCTTCCTCTTTCCTCAAAACGGGTTGTGCTCAGTCTCTCCCCTTTGTTCCTCTATTAAGGTATTTTTAGTTATCCCCACTTTTTTATAATTGAAAATTCCGTGCTAATTTTCTGTTAATTTAGCTCTAATCTCCGTTGGTATTCTTGTTTTAGATCGAAATTTAGTACCCACTCACCGCATAAAACCGTCCGAGCTGTAAAAATGGAAGGGGATAGCAACACTGTTCCAAGCATCGTCGTTTATGTCACTGTTCCTAACAGAGAAGCAGGTTTTTTTTCCTCTCTTTTGTGTGTGTGTGCTGAAAAGAGTTACTATGAATTCCGTCATCTAATGGAATCTGGGTTTGGGGAAACAAATCGTGTTTAGCAATATTAGCGTTTGGGAATTCAAAGCTAGTTGCTAAGAGTCATTTTTTCACGGTTTGTTATTTTTTTCCATCCTCTGTTGTAGTCAGATTGCCGGGATTGCTTTTCAGTATTGAAGAGTATTAGACTTTAGAAAGTACCGTGTTAAAAGAGAAGGATATAAATAAATGCAATGCTGTGATGGATTTGTTGATTCACTTTGAGGTGGCATGGTAGAAATTTCTTTGCTTTTTATTGTCCTGTTTGCTTCTTTATATTTTAAGGTTCCTGATGACTTTGCTGGAGAATCCATTACCATGTGGTGAATGTTTAAAGTAGTTGAAACTTGAAAGTACCTTTCTAATTAATGCAAAAAATGTTTGCAGGTAGGAAGTTGGCTGAAAGCATCGTCAAAGAGAAACTTGCAGCATGTGTAAACATAGTACCAGGTTGAAGTCTATAGTTCTTTTAATTTGCGCGCTTATACAGTAACAATGTTTCAGCCATGGGGAAATAATTGTGTTGTTTACGTGTCATTGTACATGATCTTTTTTAAGGTATAGATTACTAATTTAAGCTTGCATGTTTAAAAGTATTGAAATCAACTAGCAGCTTGTTAATATACTTCTACGGTCCCAATGTGCCTCATTGTTGAGTGTGAAATAACCCTCTAATCGGACAGTCCCCCCCCCCCCCTCCCCTTTTTCCTCCAAACACGCACATCTTGAAATCTTATTTTTGTAATTTTGTGAGGCACAGATTCTTGATTGATTTCTTATGAATCATGAATATTTTGTGAAAGCAGGTCTGGAATCAGTGTATCTTTGGGAGGGAAAGGTATGAACTTTCGTTTGGATACTTGTTTTTGTTGGACTAATGGAAGTAAAACATTACAGCTTCAGTTTTCCTGGCAAATTGAGAAATATTTTGAGAATCTAGAAGTGAAAATCCTTTAACTTTCAGAGCTTTTGCTTAGGCAGCCAATCTAAACATTTCTGATTGTCTCTATTGGCTGCAGATCAACACTGATCCTGAGGAACTGCTCATAATCAAGACAAGGCAATCCCTCCTGGGAGCTCTGACAGAGCATGTCAAGGCAAATCATGAATACGAGTAAGCACAAAGCCTCTTTCTTATATTTCAACAAAAACGTTCAGACTTGAAATTTAAGTTCGAAATAAACTACAACATGGATAAGGATTGTTTTAAAGAAAAGAATCCAAGTGTTCCTTATCCTTTTGGGACACCATTTTCTGTTTACATTGAAACTTTCGTTGAATCCCTTTAGAGTTAAGAAAAGAACACCGCATTTCAAATTAAGAAATGAAAGAAATGAAGACAACATTGACTAGATCGTTTTCTTGACCTTACTCTTACCTTTAACTCAGTGTACCAGAAGTAATTTCCTTGCCCATCACCGGCGGCAGCCCCCAGTATCTAGAATGGCTCAAAAACAGTACAAGGGAGTGAATTTCTCGGATGTAGTATGATAAGCTAAGTTTGTGAAACCATTTAAGTGTTAAATTTCATGCGTGCCGGATCTCATATAGGGTTTGTGCAAATGGATGGCATCTTCTGGCTTTAAATAAAGATGGCTTGTAACGTTTGTAATATGAATAATCAAAATCAATATCTAGTTATGATGGGAAATGTCTGAGCTGGTGACTTTGTAAGTAAGACAAGGAATTTGCTTTGATAAATACAGCCTATTATCTGTCATTACGTATATTCTTTCATTTTCCCCCTTAAATTACACAAAGGAAAGTAAAGTAGACTTGTCCTAGCTCATGTTCACTACTAATACAAGCATTTCTTTCCTTACTTTCCGCCTGCTTTCTTTTTAGACTGTAGTTGGATCGTAATGGTGCTTACCGGGTGAGGTCGTAATATTCTGCATTCCGTATTCCAATTCTAGGGGTTTAAGTAAATTTGTTAATTTTATACACGATACAATGAGACGAATGAGATGAATAAATGATATGAATGTGATATTGATCAACATTTTTCAAAAGTTATATATTAATATGACAAGTTAAGAAGTTGTGTTAAGTGTGTTCATATAAATTTTGACACAAATTTTGCATTTTACATGATTCAGATATGATTATACATTATACAATTATTCCCTTAAGTCACTCCTGTCTTGATTACTCATTCAATTTTAGGTTATATCAAAAGGCATCCGTTTTGGGTATTTGACAATTCAAACATGTAAAGATAAAATGGAAACATGACGTTTCACGTATAAGTTGATTTGATATATTATGTACTTACATTACTGATTTATTATAAAGTATATTTTGTAGACATTCAATTAACACCATTAAATGAAACTTTTATTTTGAGTTATGTTCAGTTAAATTATTTTTTAAAAAATATTAATGTTATCTTCAAATATTATTATATTTTAATCTATAAGATCCATTGTTTATTTCATAATTAAAAAAGTTTAGTATGTACTATCTTTTAGAATTGTCATCCTATATTGACAGCAAGTGAGTAAGAATAATTTTTAGGAACTAAATTTTAATATATAAGGATTGTTGTAATTGTAACTATATTACAAATTCATTGCAAGGATTGTGTTGTTCAAAAGGTTTCACCTTTCTTTAACTATAAGAGGACCTTTGGCTAGGTGGACGTCGATGGAAGTTTCCAACTGGGACTGTGCTAACATTTATAGACATGACTTCTATAAACATTTTTAAGTGTCCATAAAAGTAAAAAACCTTTATAGGAATTTTGAAGTGTCAGCAGTAAAAGTCATTATTTAGATTTAAATTTTCATATTTTACTGAGTTATGCGACACTTATACATCGATAAAAGTCATGCCTTTATATAAACAATTTTATTTATTTATTTATAGATATTAAGATATAATCCCTAATTGAATGTTCAAATAGAGATACATTTTTTTAGCGTATATATATTTTACTTGTCGTGTAAAATAATAAATTAAGTAAACATTTCAAATTAATAGAGAAATATTAAATAGTTTGAAATATGAAATTTGAAAATTATATTTAAATTGCCAAAAATTATATTTAATAAATATTGAATAGACATCATTTATTAGAAAGTTATCTAACAAATATAATTAATCCTAATAATTTGTTTAAAAGTTATGTTTAAATGACAAAACTAGTATGAAATGATACATTTTGGACAAGACAAGTTTATTCAAAGTGTTTATTGGCTATTATAGATATTTAAACTTACGTATTTAACTTTTATCTAAAGTTTTATCGTTTGATAGAATTAAAGAAATTTTATGATATTTTAGAGATTTTTAAATCCCTTAAGAAGAGTGATTGAAATTCACGTCTTATAATTGTTTCCTCTTCTTGTTCCATTTCTATTAAAAGAATAATTAGCTTATAGATTTTAAGTTACGTAGTTGGAATGGATAATTATTTTTAGAGTAATTTTATCTACCTCCTTAAGGTTTAATTCTAATATAATTTTAGTGTATTAGTTTTAAAAATGAACACTTAAGTCTAAATAACTTAGGACTGTTCAAAATAGCTAATAAAAAATGTACAATGACAAAAATATTCAGTCTGAAATTGTTCAGATTTACCATTTTTTATCTTCATTCACTTTAAATTATTGTTTGAAGAAGGCATAATAATATTTTTTAAATTTATTTCAAACTCCTGGATCATAATTTTTTCCAATAAATAAAACAATAAACCATAGATAATAAATAAACAAAAATAATAAATAAAATAATAAAGAAAAAATAAAGTATAAAGAAAAAACTAACTTTTTCAAAATCTAGCAGTTGTTTTTAATATTTTCAATATTGATTATCGTATTTAAAGAACTCCAAGAGATAAAATAGTCTTAGAATTAAGTTTTTAACTATTAACTTAACGGTTGGTTAACTAAATAACTAATTTGTCATGCATAATAAAAAAATTTGAGTGGAGTGTCTATTTTTTAAATTAAAAAGTTAAAATTGTATTAGAGGCAAACTTTGGACGAGTAGACAAAATTTACTTTTATTTTTATATGGCCATTAAAACCAATACAACAAGGGGGGAAAATGTTCCTTTAATATGATTTGTGAACAAATTAATTTATTCTTAAAATATAATCTCATGCACGTGCACTTGGATTGGAATGATCAACTTCGATTTAATTATAAATAAATGTATTTGTAAAATATGATGCAATGAAAATTATCGTTGAAGCAAAATTACTGAAAAGAATGTGTCCATCATATTAAAAGGGATTTGTGAATTATAGAAACAATCAAAGGCTCAAAAGTAGTAGAGTTGTTCGAATGGTTGCGTGCGAGTCCTTACATACTCCTATCGATGAAAAATGATCATGGGATGTTTGCCGTCTGGGGGAAGTACTTGGTAAACCCAGCCAAACCAAAGGCAACTACTAAAACTCGATTTGGCAAGAGATTTTCTTCTACAAAAGTAGAGGAATACTTCAAATTGTCTCTGCCAATTCTGCAGCTTCTTGAGCTGTCTCATCTGCAAACCACAACAACTTCCTGCCTTGTTGCATAAGTTCAGCTCCATTTGATTCAACAAAAATGAATTTTAAAAAATAATTTTTGAAAAATATTTACATTTTTTAAAAACAAAATATTTTTCAAAATTTTTGACTGTATTTTAAAAAATATGTTTTATTTTTTAAATGAATAATAACATAATTAATAAAATATTCAAACTATTTATGAATTTATTTATTAATATTAAAAACTAATTATATTTTGAAATTAATATTTAATATTAACATATTATATTATAAACATTTAAAAGAAAACTATTTATTAATACTTCTATTAATATTCTTAAAAACTTAATGTAATATAACTATTTTAATATATAATATAAATAAATATATCAATATTTATTTTTGAAATATTAAAAATATTTATAATATTAAAATAATTATATTTTATACAAAAGTGTTATTTATTATTAAAATAATAATGTAATATTGATTATTATTTAAATATTAAAAATATTTAAGATTAATAATATAAAAAATGAAGTATTTAAAGTTGATTTTTAATGTTACTATTTTAATATCTAAACTTTTTAATCTAATTAAAAAAAATTTATTAATATAATAATATTTTATGTAAATTTAAATTAAATCCAAGTTTAAAAAATTATGTGCAAGGCTTAATTTGAGTAGAATTATACTTATGAGTTTCATAAATAATTTTATATATAGACAAATTGTTTTCGAAAAATATCTTTCACTTTTTAAAATATAAGATAATTTCTAAGAAAATTGATTAATTTTTAATTGACAAAAAAATCATTTTTTGTTGACTAATCAATTTTTTATCAACCCAATACAAAAATAATATAAGAAATTTTTCGAAATTCATTTTCAATTAATCAAATAGTACGTGAAGATAAAATATTTAACAGAGCTAACAAATTATGCTCTTCTAGATCGTTTTTACTTTGAGATTTCACTTGACATTTGACAAATCCTCCAACAGAATACCTTCATTTTATCTCTTTATCTAACGAGTGGTTGATTCAATTTGCTATACTATTTATTTTGACATATAGCTAATATATTAAAGAATTAAGCTGACATATATTATTCAACATAAAAAAAAAAATCATAATAATAAAGCAAGCAATTAGAAGAAACAATTCCTCATTTCTCAAATCTTATGCCACTCCATTATTTTATTATTTCCATCTGCACTTAGGCGACCCAGCTGATCACTATTGAAAGAGACAGTAACAAATGAGAAACAATTTATTAACCTTCCCAAATAATAAAAGATATCTAATTTATTGATAGTAACAAATCCGATTGGAATTGCATGAAATTGAAAAGCCCATGCAGAGAGACAAAAATTGCATCATTTACCAAAAGTAAGTCTTTAACACTCAGAGGCAAAGAAGAAAGAAGAAGAGAATTTTTAGAAGTAGAGGATTGCATTTATTTTTATTACGGATAAACCAATGCACTTGTAAAAGGTTGGAAAGACATACAGACACGATTCATTTTATATAGCAGAAAGAAATGCGTGGACCACTGAAAAATACAACTGTCAAATACGTGAAAACGATGAACCCTCTATTTCCCTACGACGACTATTATTCTTTTCTTCTCTTCAAATGCGGAGACTGGTGTCCATTTTCGGCTCTATCTGTCCATATATCTTCAAACCATTTTTTGTCCCTTTATTTGGATCACACTCTTCTCTTCTCCTGCAAGAACACGTTGGGTTTTTGCCATTGAACTTATTAATTTCAAACACGAAAATGTTAAATAATGCAGCTTGAATAGGCATAGCTATATGCAAATATATTTATGAAAAATGGTGTAACTTACTAAAACTAAACATGTATATATGTTACCTTGGTACGACCAATGCTGTTGCTTAGTAGTGGTGAGGAGGAGGGGGAGATGAGTAGACATAATGGGGTGGTGGTGGAGGAGACTTGTACTTGTAAACTGGAGGAGGGGGTGGAGGAGACTTGTATTTGTATGGCTCCTTAGGAGGTGGAGGAGGAGACTTGTATTTGTATGGCTCCTTAGGAGGTGGTGGCGGAGACTTGTATTTGTATGGCTCCTTAGGAGGTGGTGGGGGAGACTTGTACTTGTATGGCTCCTTAGGAGGTGGTGGAGGAGACTTGTACTTGTATGGCTCCTTAGGAGGTGGTGGGGGAGACTTGTACTTGTATGGCTCCTTAGGAGGTGGTGGCGGAGACTTGTATTTGTATGGCTCCTTAGGAGGTGGTGGAGGAGATTTGTACTTGTATGGCTCCTTAGGAGGAGGAGGAGGAGATTTGTATTTGTATGGCTCCTTAGGAGGTGGTGGGGGAGACTTGTACTTGTATGGCTCCTTAGGAGGTGGAGGAGGGGACTTATACTTGTAAACTGGAGGTGGTGGCGGAGGAGACTTGTACTTGTAGGGGTGTGGCTTTGGAGGTGACGGAGGTGGTGGTGGTGGGGATTTATACTTGTAAACTGGGGGTGGAGGGGGTGGAGACTTGTACTTGTAAGGGTGCTTGGGTGGTGGAGGTGGTGGGGATTTATACTTGTAAACTGGAGGTGGAGGGGGAGGAGACTTGTACTTATATGGATGCTTTGGTGGTGGTGGAGGAGACTTGTACTTGTAAACAGGCGGAGGAGGAGGAGGAGACTTGGACTTGTATGGGGGTGGAGGATAATGCACTGGTGGAGGAGGTGGTGGAGACTTATACTTGTAAACTGGAGTTGGTGGTGGAGGAGACTGGTACTTGTATGGCTTCTTGTGTGGTGGTGGTGGTGGAGAGTACACAGGAGGAGGAGGAGGTGGTGACTTGTAGTGGTAAGGTGGTGGTGGGTACTTCTTAGGTGGTGGAGGAGGAGATGAGTAAGGGTAGTTTGCGGTGGTTTCTGAAGGCAAGCTGAGAGACACAGCGAGCACTAGAAGAGTGAGAAAGAGAGAGGTCATTGATGACCCCATTTTCCCCATCTTTACTACCAAGTGGGTTTTGATTCTGCTCTTAGGCAACCTCTTAACTCCATTTATATAGATTTTGTGTTTACCATCTAAAAGTTCTAGTCGCGGTAAAATGGACCAAAAAATTGTTTAACCTTCGTCAAACGCCACTATAAAATGAATAAAAAAATTGCAACTGCTTCGGGTTTTAGCTGGCTTTCATAAAATAAGAGGAGAGGTTCCAATCGTTGAATTTGGCAGCGTCCTTTGAGGTTGCTAGCTAAGCAGCTAATAAAGAAATAGACTAGTAATTTCGTCAATGCAACAATATAATTTATTAACTTATAGGAAATGCATGCCATGATTGTCATATAAATCATTCCTGTTAATTTCATTTCGATTTCAATTGGTTTGAAAACATTGTGTGGCCGCCTAACTTCTGCACGATTTTTGGGCTACGGGGACCGGCCGGCTAGACTTTCTTTGCTGTGCAGTCTCCAGTCTCTACTTTGTTCCTTTGCGAAAAATATTTTGTATTTAGAAAAATAATTTATATATTTGTATTTCAAAATTTTCAATTTTTTAAAATCAATGCATCACCTAAGTTTATTATTGCATTAATGAAGATAATTAAATAGGTTTTGTTTTAAATTTGGTTTTAATTAAGCTATCGAACCATCGATCCAAATAATTATAATAATTAAGGAAGAAAGCTCATACGTTGACATATTAGTTGGCATTTGATTAGTTTAGTCACCGGCATAGGAAATCATTCTCTAATTCTGACTAACCAAAATTGGCTTTATGAAATTTAATCATTATTAATCCAAAGATTTAAGTAATAATCACATGAGGGGAAAATTGATTAAGTTCCCTTTTTTGTTTATAGGGATTTGAATTCTAATCCCTTTTAAAAATGAATAATTAACGGTTAGATCAAATTTTAATTATTGAATAAGTACATGTTTATTTCAACTTATAAAAGAATTTATATATTGTATAAGCAAAAGTCTTGTGTTTGACTTTAAAAATTTTAAATTTGAGTTTCTTTTAATGAAGTTATAGATTAAAATTTATTTAAAAATATTAATTTTATTAACATATATTTAATGATTCTTTTAACATTTTTACTTACTCTTCAATAATTTATAAAATTATAAATAATATTATATTATTTAACATTAATTTATTAATTTAGTTTAATTTTTTTATTTTATTTAATAAAATTATTTTTCTTTTTTTTACTTTTTTTACTTAAACACTTGTGATTTAATTTAATAAAATTTGTTATTTTAATTTTTTTTCATTTATAAAAAATATTGAAAAAGTCTACAAAATAATTTTAATATTTTGCAACACGTTTATTTTAAATTTACTAAACCCTATTTGATATTTTTTATTAGCACTTCTAGAATTATTTTCTCGATCTCGAATGATTTTTTTTTTTAAAGATAGACCAAACAAATTTTAATCAGCGAACGTTCTTGAATAATAAAAATATTGTTTTTTATCAAAGGAGAGTAGGGGCTCTAAAGATTTATCACAGGCACAATTATAAATAAGTTGCAAAACCAAAATAAAAACAACTTTATGGATACTTTAGCAATAATTACGATGGCTATCACGAATTAAATTATGAAAACAAAACATTGAAATGAAAGGAACATAACAATTGACTTTTTTATTTTTTAGTTTATCAGATTTCATAATTCTTTTAGAGTTTATATTTAAGGTGTTATCAATGAACAAACCTCTGTTATTCAATCAAATCATATATTTCATTAATTAATAAATTTAAATATATTTATTATAAAATTTAGATGAAATACGATTTATTGAGTATATATAAGATTTATATATTAATAATTTATTAAATACAATGAACATCGCGTGCAATTGACAAGCTGTTGCAATTCCCTATCACTTTTGTACGGATATGGGGAGTGGGTGAAGAATAGGACTTGTTTTATCTTAATTTGACTGTTTCTATATTAACTTTTATTTTTACTCTCTAGAATAAACTTTTACGAGTCCTCCTCGAATCACAGTCAGATGCAATGCAATGCAGCTAATTATGATCTTTGTTTTTATTTTCCAAAAGCTTGACAAACAAGTTTTGATGTGGATATATATATATATATATATATATATATAAAAAAGGGCCCCCTTATAGTAATACTATGTTAATTTTATCATATTATATATTTTATATATTATTTATATTTTTTAATTTCGATTATTGAGTATTATATTCTATTCAACTAGATCAAAAATACGAAATTTTAAGTTAATTAAAAATATTTAATTAATAATTTGACAATAATAAAATTTTAATTTTTAATATATATTAAAAATATGTTATTCTCAATCGAAATAATATAAATATTAGAACGATTTGAAATTTTATATGGATTATGAATAAGAATATATTATTAAATATAAGGATTAGTTTGTAAAAATAAATAATTCTTCATTTAGTTATAAAAATAGTTTAAAACAAATATATATGTGGCACAAATTTCTAGACAATGTTTATTTGTCACGTTTCAATTGTGATATCCATAACTAATTTCCTTATTTTCCAACTATTAATAGCTATTAAAGTGTGTTTGGATGAGAAGTTTTGAAATCTTAAAGAAATTTAATGAAAATATTTTAAAATAGATCAAATTTAAAATATTAGTATTTATAATTATATTTTTTGGATAAATATTTTTTAGAAAAAAATTTGATTATTAGAATTTGATGAAATAAAAATAATAATTACAAAAGAAAAAAGATATTAGATATAAAAAAGAAAATATGGGTATTTTATATTTGTAAAGATCTATAAATATTATTAATAATACAAAATAAAAATATATATAATTTAAATAAAATGATCATTTTAATTTTGTAGTTAATGGTGCGTTATATGCAACAAAGTAAGAGAAAATTTGATGAAATTTTGAAAAACTACTCATTAGATGAATTTTTTAGAAGAAATTTGAATGCTAAAAGTCCATCTGGAAATTTGTCTTAAATTTTACAATTTTTCTAGCAAAACAAAACAATTAAATTTTAAATTTTTAAATATATTGATTGAAGCAAATTTCTTTTGAAATCCTTCGTTCAAATGGATCTTTAATAACTTGAAAAAGGTGCTTTAGATCTTGTCAATAATTTTTTTGAATAATTTATCCTAATTAATTACCTCGCTGACTTACAAATCCAAATGCCATACAAAATATAAAAGATTAAATCCTAGATCTAGGCTTAGCTTTTAATGGAATGTGACATGTAAAGCTTTAATTCTTTAATATTAGTTTCAATCTTGGCATGGTTCTCTAAACAAGGTAAGTTAAAACATATATATTAAATAAATAAAGGCATCTAGAAAGAATGACAAAGATATAAAACAAAACTAAATAATAGAAAGATGGTGAAAGAAGACTACATTCGAGAAGCTAGCTTAATATGTCAATAGCTAAGAATTTGGGTGGCATGGAATTCGAAGGTCTGATGACTTTTAATAATGTTCTTCTTGCAAAACAAAATTGGAGAACATAGACTACATTGAGGGATGTAAGTAGAATCTTCATCTTTTGTTGCCACCTTAACAAGTTCCCTCAATCAATTCTCTCCAACATTTAAAAGTTGAATGCCAACTCTTTCAATGTTTCCATCTTCATGACTTCAAGAAATAAGTCTTAAGATGATCGAAATAGATTACAAATCTTGTTCACTCGGGGTAATATAAAGATAAAAGTTTGAACTTCTTCTTGATATTTAAGTTACGGAAGTAGACTTGTTTTTATCACGAACAATGCAGTAATAAACTTCAAGGCATACATGAAAAAAGAATTATTAAAATAGCCTCAAGATACAATGAAGTCAATCTTGTTTAATATTATTTTGCATTAGTAATATTAAACCATTAAACACTTTTATACGAATACAAAAGTATTATATCATTGTCAAAGTCTCTTGTAGTAAAACAATATTTAAAAAACTTGTTTTGTACTTTGAAATTGAGAGAGAATATAAGAATTTAAAATTAACCAGTATTTTGAATAAGCTTTAGCATCTCTATTTATAGAGATAATTACAAGAGATGTGATCTTTGATTTGAATGTCACAACCATTTAATTGTACTATTTCATTTGAACAAACATATCTTTCAGATTGATCACAACTTCTCAAATAACTTTTATCCATTAAGAAAAAAAGAACACCCTTTAATGAGATTGCACTTCTTCAAAGAAAATTAGCCATTATAATACATTTTGCATTAGACCAGTCGAATGCCATGAAAAACAGTTGATTGTCTTTGACTTTTCAGATAGGGTTGTTGAATTCCCGAAAGAGGCATCCGACTTCCTTAGTTCAAAACCGAGCCAAAACCAAAGAAGTGTCTAGGGTAGTCGACTACCATCAATAAGGCAGTCAATTGCCACCCTTCTCTAGGCATGGCAGTTAGATGCACGAAAGTAGTATCCGACTAACTTATAAATTTTCCTAGGCAAAACCGAAAGCAAGCATGGGTAGTCCATTGCCCCACCTAAAGCAATCGGCTACCCTAGTTATTATTTGTATGAGCATTTGGATGCCCACCTAAGGCATCCAACTGCCCTACTGTTATTTGAAAACGAAAATTCCTTGCTTTAAGGCAGTTGATTGCCTTCCAATTGCAATTTGACTGCTTTTATGTCTCATTCCCTTAGTCTAAACTAATTTAAACCAGTGATTCTTTAATCAATCCTTTTTCCACTTCTGTTTTGAAATTTTCTAACACATTACAATTCTCAAACTCGTATGGTATGTTACGGCATATAAAGTCTAAGTTTGATGGCATGATACAAAATACAAGCTTAGGTCGTAGTAAATATATGCATTTACTTTACCAAGTGAAGTAAATTTTATATTTTTAGTGTATTCAAATTTTATTTTCTTATTTTTTATTTTTACACAACAAAAAATGATTAAAAGTCGTTTGCATTGGTTTGGACAAATACATAGATCTGTGGATGTTCTAGCTAGGGGAATAGAAGTTATGAGTGATGAAAAAAATAGTTCAGGCTACGGAAAGATTGAAAAAAAAAACTTGTAAAAAAGTTATCTGAAAAGATATGATGGATTGAGAGTAAAAAAAAAAAAAAATTGTCTTAGATAAAAATGAGTAGAGAAAAATTAATACTTATGATTTAAAATGAATTCATCTATTAATTCATGTAATCTACTGTAATATTGAAATAAAGGTTCTCATGATAATGACTTAAATAAATACTTGTCTCAAACAATATATATATTTATGGGCAAGAGCTCATTTAGATTCTAAATTTAAGTGTTAAGGATTTTTTTTTGTTTATAAATCTAATGTTAATGACTTATTCCGGTGTAAATTAAAGATAAAAAATTTATTTATATGTGATAAAAATATAACAATTTATTTAAATAAAATAATAAAATTCAAAAACTCTTTCTTTGCTATATTAAACTTAATAAAATGAAAGAACTAAGTTGAAAAATTAAAAATTGTACATTTAATTCAAAAAATTAAAAATGATTACTTTATACAATAAATAAATGATTTGAAAAAAAAAATCTGCCAAAAATGAATTCAATTCATGAAAAGTTGAAATAAAAGTTTAATAGCAAGTTATATTGTATCATTTTCTTTTTGTTCTAATTACAAATGCAATATGGATCTCGTAATCAAATCGCATGAAACATGAGTTGATGATCATTAATTCAATGATTAGCCTATATCTAATCCCAAGTCATATTCTGTTAATCCAACTACTTGGGTTCATCTAGACAGGTGCCTCCAGTCTATGCCTTGCGTCAATTCTCGATCTACTTGTAATTATTTTCTTAGTGTCAATCTCTGCCTGTTTTTAAAAGATGCAAATAAGTTGAAAGAAAGAGACAACACAACTTCCAATTGATTTTCTTATCGATTTTTCCTTAGTTGTCAATCTTGGCTTGTAATTATAGTATCAGCTTTGCTTTTCATTTTTGTTCCCAAAATTTTTATTCAGAAAAAAAGTGTTGTGAATTAAAGGAAACCCACCCACCCCCAAAAAAAAAAAATTAAAATTTAGTTTCCGAATTTATCCTTAACAGTGACTTGCTTTTTTTTCCTTATTCTTTACAATGAGCAGGAAAAAAGAAAAGTGACAAGTTAGCTGCCCATGTTTTGTTCCTTCTTTACTCAGATGAAGGACAGCAATCCCTACTGCTTCCATACAAAGCTTAGATCACAGCAGACACAAAAAAAAGGTTAAGATTTAAACTTAGTTTGGATAGGCAGGAAATTTGATTTTGGTAAGATTAAAAATAATAGTGATTTTAAGATTGATGATAAACGATAATACATTTGAATTCAATTGTAATCATGACATTGAGATTAATGATAAAATAACTCTTAAAGATATTATATTAAAATAAATAAATAAAATGTTGGATGTAACATTGATATTGTGGCACGACAAATTCTCACTGTGCTGCATTAGAACCAAGGTTGATTCCAAATGAAGTCTTAATCGTGTTATGTTACTTTAAATAATAAGAAATTTTATTTTCTTGAGTTTGAATTTGTTTTGAAAGTTGTGAAAAAATATTTTTTTTCATGAATATAGTAGATTTAATATATCATAATTAATCTCCTCTAAATTAATAATTTTTTTAAATTAATAAAAAAGCATTACCTTAATTTGGGCTATAACCTTTTATCGTTATAATTAATAATTTAGTTTTAAAACTTAAAATAAAATTTCAATCCATAAATTAATAATTTGATAAAAGAGACAAAATATATTATAAAATATTCAAGAAGCAAAAGGTATTTTTAAGATTTTAATTTATAAAAGACTACAATATTTAAATTGTTTTATTTTAAAAACTACAAAAGTATACAAAAATATATTTGCAAGCAAATTTTTTATGGAAATTAAAGGCTATAGAATTGCTAGAAGGTTTACAAAATGTAAAAATTAGATAAACACATTTTATAAGACAATAATAATTTATAAATAAATTTTTTTAAATTAATAACCCTCTAAATATTTTTTCCTTTGTACCTCCCTATCTAAAGAATAAAAAATATTGTGATCTACGTCAATAAAAAAAATCAAAAATCATGTACCAATTGAGGCACTTAATTATTATTTTGTTAAACAATTAATTTACGTAGTTCAATGATCGGTAGGTATCCCTTCTAAGTCCAAACTTCGTTTACCGAATACATGTTAGAACTTTTAATCTAATTCCCCAGTCCTTCGCTTCTCAAACTATATATCTATGTTTACTAAATTAAATTAATCCCGAATATTCCATTGCTATAAATATTATATATATATTTATATCACCGACAAAAGAACGATGATATAGTGAAACACGAAATATGACTTGCTGCCATCGATCAAATTTATGTAATAATATGAGCAAGAAATTGGACGGCTGTCATGGAATTGAATTAAATTTATTCCAACCTTCAAGAAAAACTTAAACAAAATATAACACTCAAAAATTAATCTGCCATTTTCAACCCTTGCCTTCCGTAAGCTTTGAAAGAATACTTCCAACAGTAATAAATATTTTTTGTCATTTTATCTGGCAGGTGTCTAGCAGTTTTCCTAAAGCCATAAATATTAAGAAAGAGATTGGAACCTGCCCATCAAAAACGACATTAGGGTGGTGTTAGGCCAATTTTTTTTCACATTTTCTCACTAACCAAGCATGCGTAATGATAATTGATTATTTCACTTTTCCTGTCTTGTTTCGGGTTAAAATTTGAGCCAATTTTCGTTCTGGAAAGCAGTAGAACTGAGAATTTCCGTCAACTGATTTAACATATATAGGAAGTAAAGGAACGTTTTATTAGTATTTTATAAAATTTTGTACGAATATCCACGTGGGATAATGTCTAACGTAGGTATATGCCATGCAAGGATGAAAAAAGTTGATGTAATATCACTGTACTGAAGGTAGGGGTGTAAACGATACAGTGGTGCTCACAAGCTACTCGGGCTCGACTCGAGCAAAACTCGAATTCGGCTCGATTTTAGTCGAGTCGAGCTCGAGCTCGAGCTACTCGAGCTATCGAGCGAGCCGAATTCGAGCACTTAAATACCCTACTCGAGTAGCTCGCGAGCCTAATCGAGCATCGAGTTTTTATATATTTTAATAATATAATAATATTTATATAATGATTCGAGCTTAATCGAGCCTAATCGAGCTTAATCGAGCCTAATCGAGCCTAATCGAGTTCGAGTAAAATATCGAGCTTATATAATCGAGCCTAATCGAGCCTAATCGAGTAGCTCGAATTCGATCTCGAGCCGAGCTCGAGCTTAAAAAATAAAACTCGATCGAGCTCGAGCCGAGTATCGAGTACCGAGTTTCGAATCGAGCTCGAGCTCGAGCACCTCACTGTATCGACTCGACTCGACTCGATTACACCCCTAACTGAAGGGGACAAAGAGATGAATATAGACTTTGACTTTTTGTTTTTTTTGCCCTTTTGCCTATTCTCAGACACATGCTTCCAAAACCAATTAAGGATGGTACTTGAAAGCAATTAAGCTTTGCTGTCCCACATGGGATTTAACTTTGGGGGATATGGCCCAAGGCTTCATTATGGATGCCTCCAACGCAACTGCTGGACTCTGCAGTTCAAGCCCTTCCAAATTCATGATTCAATAACTTGGTAAGTCTTAAAAATAAAAAAAATAAAGATTTGATTAATTAACTTATTGTAGGTAGCTTCAGATTCTTAGAAACAAATCGAACTTAATAGCATCAAATATGATAACAAAAATGACAAGTAATAATAAACAATAAAATTTCACCAAAACTATTTATAAATTTAACTGAAGCTTCAATGCTATAAGGCCCAAGGAGAGAAACTTCGACCATTTTGGATCACTAAAAAATGGACTGAAAAAGCAGTCAGACTATAACTCTATATACACTTTGCGAGGGGCATAGAATGCAACAATTTGTTTTGTCAGCTATTGACTGGACCATTTCTCCAGCGATTTGCAGCAAAAATTGGTTCTGAATGAGGATGATAACTCTGTCAAGGGAAACTAGAGTGGGATTTGCCCAAAGCAAGTCTCCCACCGACTTACCATCTGCAAGCAAGCCAATGCTGTTTAACCAGTTGCAATCAAGGAATTTAAAGCCATGCATAGAGGCATTGTTTCTTCTCAAAGACCCCAAATAGTTTTACAATATCAAATTTGCTAGTTATTATTATGCCTTGGCATAATCGATTAAGATGGTGAAAAGAATCATTTTATGTTTTTTTTTTTTTTAAGTGAACATGCTTTATTATGGTACCATATTTCTCACCATGAAAATTGATTCTAGAGCCTGCGCTAAAAGATTATAAGTCCCAAGGCCTAATAGACCAGATTAGTATCAATTTCACAATGTCGATGCCATCAAACTTGGGATTTAAGTAAAGTGACAATCCAAGCCTCGTTGTCCACTTGTAGAGCCACGACATCTAATAGAGCTACAACAGACTGACAGTCACCTATGTCACTTAGCTCTTGGAACCGCACGAGCCACTTGATTAACACAAAGTTTCGTGATAAATGACATTCATAACAAATCACAGCACATCATACAATTATATAAGGGCAAGAGCTCAAGAGGTAAGGCATCACCTGAACACTTATTTCATTATAAGCTAAAGAAGCTTCCATTCTTTCTCCTTGCCTCTCCTTATGTCCCTTGGATAATTTATTGACTTGTGTGTTGGAGTCTCAATTCTGATGCCCCACCTCATGGTTCTTATCTTGCAAGTCTGAACATATGCACCAAGGACGACTAAGATGCACATTTATCTAAGGTCTCTATTGCTAAGGACATCAACAAGAATTTAATTAAAGAATACAATAATATTAACTAGTATGTATATATTTAAGAAATTTCAATGTATTCATCTAATGATTTTATTTTTCAAATTTATTTTTTATGATGCAATTTTCTACACTTAATTTTAGTTATACAATGTATTTAAGTAAGCATATATATATATATATATATATATATATATATATATATATATATATATATATATAGAGAGAGAGAGAGAGAGAGAGAGAGAGAGAGAGAGAGAGAGAGAGAAAATATTATTATTTATACACTATTAATAAAAAAATTTTGACTTCACAAGTAAGATTAAAACGATGAAATAAATCTCATTTTATTTATTTTTTATATTTCAAGTAGAGTATGTATCATTAGTTTAATTTCACTCGTGAAGTTAAAAAATTAATAATATATTAAATAATATATATATATATATATATATATGGCAAGAAGGCGGTGAAAAAAAAAATAATGAGGAGAAAAAAGGATAGAGTTTTTTTTCATAACATAACATATGGAGTATGCTACACAACCTATTCAAAACTTTTTTTATAGGAAAATACTCTTAAATGAAAATATAATTTTATTTTCTTCCACTTATTACTGTGGAAACCATAACAATGGATAAATCAACCCTTAAATTTTGTTTTTTTAATTGGCAAAATATGCTTTTGTGGACAAAGAGTGCCCCAAGAAAGCAATGTTTCCATCAAATCGATTCTAGAAATTTTTTTAAAAAATTATATATAAATTTATTTTTTGATTCAAGAGAGGTAAGAATTTATTTTAAATACTTGCAAAGTCTTAAGAAATTTAAGGGATCTAAAGAGAGATTAAAGAATCGAAGAGTTAAGAGTGAAGAGAGGTTGTGAAGTTTGTAGAGTTTATGATGGAAGAAGGATAAAATAAGTACAAGTTTTACTTTAATAGGTTTTGACCGTGAAGAGAAGTTTTAGAAAAGAGATTTTAAAATATAGATATTTTTAGCAAATAAGGTGTAAGACATAATTGATAGGTTGTGAATAAAAACTCTAAGAAAGGAATTAAAAAACATAATTTATTTGAGTTTAATAAAATGCACAATTAATGAAATGGAATAATAAATGTCTAAAAACACATCACATATAAAATGTTTTTTTTTTTTTCAAATTAGTTCAATATTTGATTTAAATTTAATTAAACCCATGAATCGATTGAGTAATTCGACGTACAGAAATATTTATTCAAAAACAAGCACAAATATTAAGCCTAGCAACATCAAAACAACCCTCGATTGAATCAAGAGAGAAGAAAGATCATCAAATTAAGATAACTTAGAAAAAAAATTCTCATGAAAATACACTTCATGTTATTACTTATTTGTTATTGTTAACAAATTAAATAACACAAAGTCAGCTTAATAATGTGTTATTTTATTTTCTAATTATGCAATCCTTGGATTTTATGTGTACAACAAACCATGTAAACCTTTTTTGATTTTTCATTTAATTTCCTTTTAAGGTAGAACCATTCTAATTACATGAGTTACGAATTTAAAAGGTTTAGTTTATAAAGTGTTATTTTTTCTTAAAATGTATCTCAAATCTCAATATGTTTAATATTTACACTCATTGAATTCATTTAATGACTATACATTTTTTTTCTTAAAATCTTATTTTGATCAATAAATACCTTAAAATTTTGTTTGTAAATATAACTTATGTAATATAATTATTATTTTTTGTTTCTTAAAATAAAAAATTGTAAACATGATAATATTTTACAAATTAATATCTTGAAATGCCGTTTTAATTGTTAAATTAAATGTAATAAATTTTGTATTTTTATCAAATTATTAATTTATATGAGAGTCGGGTCCAAAATTTTACACTATATTTTAAAATAAAAT
Organism: Firmiana major; assembly: GCA_033439115.1. Taxonomy (NCBI): domain Eukaryota; kingdom Viridiplantae; phylum Streptophyta; class Magnoliopsida; order Malvales; family Malvaceae; genus Firmiana; species Firmiana major. The sequence goes on from CM065909.1 coordinate 48,250,134, forward strand.
TATTAATTATTACCATAGAAGAGGTTATTAATTTTTTCTACTAGCTCAATTTGGGATCATAATTTTCTTATTAATTTATATTGGTTATTATAATAAAAGAGATTAATTGAAGAAGTTCTACGGTTAAAAAAATCATAATTAGCTATTTCAAAAAAGGGTGTTCAAATTTTGATTTTAATCAAATTAACTAATCTAATTGAAATTTAATTCGGCTAAATGATTGGTTAGCGAATCATTTCAGTGGGTCAACAAAAGTGATTTTGAAAAAAATTAATTTTAGTTAATTTAGTTTATTATCTACAATTTTAATTGAAATATAAAAATCTAAAAAATAAATTTGAGATAAATGAAATTTCAAATATATTTTTAATATTTAAAATTTAGATGATATTTTAATTTTAATATTGCTAGAGTTTTTATCTTTAACATTTTAGCAATTGAATGTTTTGTTAAACGCTATTATTAAATTTGTTTTAAATATGAAAAATGCATAATTTAACTTAAAAATATTTTATTATTTCAATTATTTATTTGAATTAATTAAATTTAATTCTGTTCAATTAATTATAAAATTAAAAATTTTGATTCGATTAACCAAAAAAGTTAATTAATTAAATTTGATTTTAATTAATTTAAGCAATCAAATTAAATCTTACACATAAATATTTATTTAACGAAAATAAAAAAAATGTAATACTTAGTGAGCAGGAGTATGTTGTATGTTTTGAGAAATTTTATAATTAAATCGATTTTATTATAAATTTATTTTTATTTTTTAATTATTTTTATTTATGATAATATTAATTTATTTTATACTAATCTACTAAAAAAACAAATATCTACTCCATTTTATATTTATCTAGAAACTTCCTCGTCGATTTTTTTTTTTTCGAAACAGTGAAAAGAACTCAAAAAAAAGGGACGGTTCGATTGTCATTTTACGCTTTGGCCGGTGCGCCGAGAATCCACTGGGAAGACCGAAGATCCCTCCATCTTTCGCAGACAAACTGTGGTCTCTCCTTAGAAGAAAAAAATCTCGAAAAAGCAATCCCACAGCGCCATCGACAACCGCCGCTCTTTTAGCATATCGCGGCCGTACGACGACGATGTGGGTTGAGTGGGACAATCCTCCTCAAGAACCTCAACAGCCGGAGCAAGATTCTAATCTCAATTTCGACTTTCTTTCTCTTCTTTCCAAGCCCAAGGTAAACTCGATTCTAGGGATGAAATGTTTGTTTATTATTTAAAAGAAAAATAGAAGAAAAAAAATCATAAGCTGTATATTTATGGAGTTAATTGTGTAAATGCAGGATTATTATAAGATACTGGAAGTGGATTACGATGCCTCGGAGGATTCTATTCGCTCCAATTATATCCGTCTCGCGCTGGTTCGGGTTTTTTTTTGCTTTTTCCTCGCGCCGGTTCGGGGTTTCTTTTTTAATTTTGCTTTCTTTCCTTTAAAAAAAAAACTGAGTAATGTAAGCTGGTTTCTGCAGAAATGGCATCCAGATAAGCAAAAGGACGACGGGAATAGCACCACTTCAAGATTTCAAGAGATAAACGAGGCTTACCATGGTAACTTATCGTACCTCTGGGTTTATGTGTTTGCTTGCTTTTGAATCAAGTTATTCTGGGTTTTCTTTCTGTTTCATTCTCCTGTCTGGGTTCTCGTTTTGATTTGGAAATTTTGCTGTTGCATATTTTTCATTGAAGGAACCATTTAATTTATCGTGTAGTATCCATAATCTGCATATTATAATTGCTAGAAAGATTCTGTTAACATGTGCCTTTTTGATAGTTGATATGTTCATCGTATAGTTAGTTCAAGAAGATTATTATTAACAATAGTAATTGAGGAGGTCAATTTGAAAAAAAAAATATCCAAAAAAGGAAAAAGATGAGGATGATAAGCAACATTAGTATGAGAGCAAAGAGGAGTTTGGATCATTACTAGATGAGTACAATAGCAAATCATGCGGTATTGCATCTAGCTAATTTAATGTTCTTTTGATGGGTTGATTTCATGGCCTGCTCTTCATGTGGATTTGTTTGATGAGAATTATTATGTTTGCTCTTATGTCTATGATGCGCATTGCATATACATGAACAAGGATTTTAAGTTCATCAATTGTTTCTGGACTTGGCTTCAATTGTTTACATGATTTTTTTCGCGATTCATTTTTAGTTTCAGGTAACTGTATTCTTTATTTTCGTGCATTTCAACGAGGATGCACAACCTTTTAGTCTTATGAAAATTTTATGCAGTATATGTTTCCTATAATTTCTATCATACTAAATGTGAACTGTGCAGGTGCAAGGTGCCCTTTATAACAGTTATTTATGGAATTATGTTCTTATTTGGTATGATAATGAGGTGTTTAAAGTTGCCATACTGTTGATGCGATGCATTGCTATTGCTTCATGATTTAGTAGCTATGTGCTTACATGAAGTTCATAAAACCCTAAGGGGAGTAGTTAAAGTTTTACATGGTTAAGATAGTAAAAAGCAAATTCTTTGATCATGCTTTATCTTATGGCATGAATTGATAAACTGAGTATTAGTTGAAAACTTGAAGCCATAATTTAACTGTTGACCCTTAAACAACAAAGATGGAGTAAAGGGTATTGACATGCATGTGAAAATGAATTTGATATTAACGGATGGGTGTTTTGGCTTCATTTAACAGTTCTCAGTGATCCAGTGAAAAGGAGAGAATATGATAAGAAAGGGATGTTGCATGTCTATGACTATGACATAATTGTAAGAATTTCTTCTATCAAACTCAAAGTACATTTATATTTTTGCATGGATTAGATTTTAAGTTTTAATTCACTTGCTGCAGGAGTACCTTAACCGTTACAAAGGCCTTATATTAACATGTAATGGTCTTGGGATTAAGCAATCGATTTGGTAAGCTCGAACAGGGGGAACTGAGTTTCCTTCTTCTGTATATTCATAATGCTTGAACTGAGAGGCCCAGATTTGTTGATATTGCGAACAGAACAGTCAGGGATGTGAACAAGCTTGAATGCATTAGAAGTTTATGTTAAATAACAGTTGTGTACAGTGAACTAGAGAAATTAACATCATCTGTAACATTTTATGCTTGTCCATGTTATGAGGTTATGACCAATTGATCCAATGCATTCTTGTTAATTTAGTAGGGTTGAAGACCTGTAGTCTTGTAGTGATTGCTTAGTCATTCGCTGGGAACAATATTTATGGTACGAATCTACTATTACTAGCTAGTTAGTGGTGTAACAAGTGCTCTTTTTCTCTTTCACATGTCTTGTTAACTTGTTAGTTCAAGTATTATTATTAGCCTATTAGGTAGCTTAACCTTACCCAATCAAAATTAGAAGTTACTTGTTAGCTTAAACTAATCCAATGCATAGATGTTAGGATACAAGGATTTCTATCTCTCTCCCCGGAAGCTGACACTTGGGAACACTTTCCTCTTCCTATCAATGGGAATGGAAATGACAATGTTTGTATTTGCAGCAGTAATTAAGTTTGATTATTCATATGAAATCTAAGTGGTCGATGGACTATAACTCTAATTTACATTGTTGCATTCCTAATGATCACCGAATTTCCCCCCGTTTTATTTAATTTGTATGTTGCCCTCAGAAGTACAATTGGATGCTTCGGGACTTTAAAGCAAGTTGATGCCTTGAATTTTACCTCGCTACTTTGGAACATTGGTATCTTAAATCCCACCAGGAAACCAAGATAATATGAATTATGCAGTATATGTAGGGGTTTAGGGTTCTTACCTCAGTTTAGCCCCGAATTAAGCGAGTATTTATAATTGTAAGAAATTTTTATTTTTTGAGTTGATTATCAGGTTGAAAAGATTTTAGAACAACCAACATTGATATAAGAGTACATGGGTCTGTTCGTGGCTAAACTTGTCACGGATCGATCTTAAATAGATTGGATCGAGCCGGCTCATATACATATTGTGAGTCTAAAATATTAATATTTTAATCATCAATTTTTTTTTTGTTCGTGGGCTAACGAGCTAGGTCGCAGGTCAAATAAATAAATAATTTATATAGTATTATGTACAAGCAACAATTAAATTTACATTCAAAGTATAATGTCCAAAATTTTTCTCTGAATTTGATTCACCCACGGTCCATACACCCATTTGCTTTAAGCCTTTATTAGCAAGCAGGGACGCTGGCTAAATGACGCGGCAGGCAGGCAAGCGCAGAGCAGAGGCGAGGCGTTGGACGCAGGAGGTGTGAGGACTAAAGATTGAGGAAGAAAAGGTGTGTAATGACTGTGATTATTGGTCGGTAAAACGGTGTGAAAATAAAGAAAGAAAACTTTAAAAGCAAATAGGTGAATAGTGGGTTTGGATAGCGGCTTAGCAAAGTAAAACAAATATGATTTGGGCTTTACAATTTTGGGCTGATATAAATTCGGCTGTGTCTTGCTTGAATTTTTATTTTATTAGGTTTGTATTTATTTATTTAGTTTGGTTGAGTTAGGTTTGTTTTTATTCAATTGGGTTTTCTAAAAATATTAAGCCATTAGCATTAAGTTAACAAAGAGGGGCTAGCGAACAAATGAGTTTGGGCCATGTGGATCAATTATATCTGCATTTAAATTGGTTTACATTTTAGAGGTTTTAGCTCTTTAAAAAACATATAAATAAGTTAACTCATGAGTTCAAACATGTTTAGACAACTCTATTCCTTGTATCTTAGGGCAAACAAGTGCTCTCCAAATGCTTGATGTAAGGCGTATAAGTGTAAAAAAAAAAAAAATTCACTTTTTGAATTAGCTTTTCACTTTGAAAATGTCTAACTTCTAATACTGCAAAAGATTATTATGTAAGAATATAAAACATTCTTAAATAAGATAAAAAATATTTTTATTCAAATCAAATAAAAATATATACTTTACCAAATACTTTTGGTATTGATATTATTATATCAAATATTACATAAGAATGTAGAGGAAAAAAAAGAAAAAGAAAAGTAGATAGTTGCATAATGCAAAATAAAAAGGAATTGTTTTATAACAAAATATTATAGTAATTGCAAATAGCCCAAATGTCTATTTATATTTTTTAGCCTTATTTATAAACAATAGATTAAAATGAATATATTATGGATAAATAGAGTCAATAATTTCATTGACTTTATATTTTGAAATTTTAATAAGATTTCTCATTTTTTTTTAAATGTAAGTCAATTATCCTTTTTTTTTAAAAAAAAGGAAATTGAAAAAAAATATTTGATTTCTCAGAATAAATTCTTATATATAAGATATTCAAGAAACCTTATCTTAAAAAAAAAAAAAAAGGCAAAACTTTTAAGTTTTTTATATTGAACAGAAGACACCAAAACCTTTAAAGGCCGAAAAACTCTCTCACACCTTAATAATTTTACAATTACAACAACCAGACTTTGGTAGGAACGCCCATGAAGCAAAATAGTGCAAAAACAAAAACCCATAGAGAAGCAATCCAAGAGAGTAAAGTATGTATACAAGTTTTAATTTGTTAACAATGAAAATGGGTAAATAAAATTGATAACAGATAATTGATTTTTTAAAAAAAATTTAATATATATAAGCTTTTATCTTTTAAAAAATTAAAAAATATAATTAGTAGTACATTGATTTAAATTAATATATTTAAAAAATTGAAATAGAATTAATTTAAAGATAATTGATTTATTTTGTAATTTTAATATGTATAGATGTTTATCTTTTAAAAAAATTAAAAAAATTATTTTTATATTTTAAGAGAATATTGGTATCAAACTTTTAAACCATTTACCTAGAATTTTCTTTTAATCAAAGATTTAGCTTTTATATTTATATAAGTTTATATAAAATTATAAAAGGAAGAAAATGTTATGAAGTTGGTATGACCTTTTTCTTTCTTGTCCTACTCCTACTGGCTGATGAGACTGAAAGCCGCCAGAAGAAATACAATTTAAAAAACCCAAAGCCGGCTGGGGGGATTCGATAAATTGTTAAAAGAGGATGCTTTGATGCTGCTGTACTGCCACTGAAGCGCTGCATGTTTTTTTGGCTTCATAAAACGCAGCGTTCCCAGCTGGCCTGGGTCCCAGCTTCCATAATCTTATCTCCATAACCAAAACCGCCCGATTTCTTTCATTTTAAGTCGTGAAATTTTCCACCATTTTTCAAATCAGATTCCCCGAACCCACTTTTCTTGAATTCTTACGTAATTACCATTTTACCCTCACTCGTTCATAAAAAATCTCTCCAAAACATCTGCGCCCCCAAAAAACAATCTCGACAATTAAAAAGAAGTATCCTGTTTTCTCCACCTCGAAAGCCTACCAATCACGGCTAATGGCGACGACGATCCCCGACAACCTAACCCGCGACCAATACGTTTACTTAGCCAAGTTAGCCGAACAAGCTGAGCGCTATGAGGAGATGGTCCAGTTCATGCAAAAGCTGGTCCTCGGCTCAACTCCAGCCGCCGAACTAACCGTCGAGGAACGGAACCTTCTGTCCGTCGCCTACAAGAACGTGATCGGCTCTCTACGCGCCGCGTGGCGGATCGTTTCTTCCATCGAGCAGAAAGAAGAAGGGCGGAAGAACGAGGAACATGTCGTGCTCGTAAAGGAGTATAGATCGAAGATCGAAGCTGAGTTGTCGGAGGTTTGCGCTAGTATCTTGACTTTGCTGGAGTCGAATCTGATTCCGTCTGCGGCGGCGAGTGAGTCGAAGGTTTTCTATTTGAAGATGAAGGGAGATTATCATCGGTATTTAGCGGAGTTTAAGGTTGGTGATGAGAGGAAAGCTGCTGCCGAGGATACTATGTTGTCTTACAAGGCTGCTCAGGTAACTTTATTTTATGAGAGATCTGAGTTTTTTAAACTTGAAGCCAAGCTTTGACTAAGTAGTTGAATTTTAGAGTAGAATTTCGGATGTTGACTATGGGATCGTGATTCTAGGGTTAGGGTTTTGATCTTAAAAAATCTGTATTTGTTGAAGTTGAAAATTTGGATTTTGTGTTGAATTGAATGAAGGATATTGCGTTGGCGGATCTAGCACCAACGCACCCGATCAGGCTGGGCCTAGCGCTGAATTTCTCCGTGTTCTACTATGAGATTCTCAATCAGTCAGACAAGGCATGTAGCATGGCTAAACAGGTGCGTCATTTGTATCTTACCGTATTATCATGGATTATTGTATAAGGTACAAATGAATTTAATTGGTTGCCATGTGTACGATTAACTGCATATGGTAATTTAATAATTCAGCCAGTGTAAAACTTACTCAATTTGATTGAATTATTAAGGTACCGCATGCTGTAAATCACATTTTACCTCGTTTGGCTGCTACACAAACTGATGAATAATTTAAAGGAATGTGATTTTTGGCCATGGTTTTGTTTGTTTTGCCTATAAGAGTTTTGGCTAAAATATTATAAAAGCCTTTGAACTATTCCTATATTTATATTTAAATAAGCTCCTATACTTTTATTGTATTTAAATAAACTCTTATTCTTTGATTTATGCTTTCATAAGCTTTGTTTCATATGGGTAAGTAAAAGTCGATTCAAACCGAATTAATTTATCAAAATTCAATTTGGTTAAGCCGGTGTTGAATTTAAGTTAGTTTTTTAGATTGATTTATTCGGTTAGGCTGGTGTCTGAAATTACAAATCAAACTTATTGAACTGACTTTTTTTAAAAAAAAAATGTTATATAATATAAATAATTAAGTATTATATAATATAAAAAAAAGAAGTTGGATTTTAACTCAATCAAAAAAATTGATTGCTCACTTCTATAAAAATTGATTTAGGGTTCATTTTGATACAAATTAAAAGTTAAGAACTTATTGGGTACAAATTAAAGTTTAAGGATTGTTCGGGTACAATTTAAAGATTAGGGGCTTATCTGGATGTAATAAAATATAAAGGCTTATTTAATAAAAGCGATAAATTTCAGGGGTTTTTTCTATTGTTTTTAGTCAAGAGTATATTATAACTTAATCTTGTCAGTTTTATAAAGTTTATTTGAGCGAAGTTGGAAAGTTCTCTCTTCTTTTGTTTCTTTCTGCTAGGTTATTAAATTCATCTTTTACCATGTCAAATGCTCTTTATTATATCCTTAACTTTATGCCTTAAAAATTCTAGTATGTCTAGGAGGAGGTTGCTCTGACTTGCTGTGTTGGTGTAGATGACTTTGTCTGGAGCCCATTTTATTAGCTTTTGAACCGGAATTAGTAAATTCAAGTAATAAATAATTTTCTTTTCTATTTGTTGTGAATATAGAGCTCCATTTCATTCTATTACCTGCCTTAATCACCCTTCTAATTTGAAGTTTGTGTAATGAAATTTGCCTAGAAATTAGTGTCATCCTTGTATTAGCTATAGTCGATATATGTATTGATGTAGATCTGCTAAACCAAATCGTTAATGAGCAAGTACTAGAGTTTCAGCAACATTTATTGAGGAATAAAGTGTGGAAGTGGATGTCCTCATTATTTTTTGCTTCTGACTGACGGTAGGTCAGTGAACAAACTTGTCAAACTTGTGGTGATATTTAGGTACGGAACAAATTAGTCAAAATTTTAAAAATTTTCGTTAGTTGTATGTTAGGAGATGAATTGTTTGGTTTTTTCCCTATTATTCCCCTTGTTTGCTTTTATGGGGAGAAAATAAATGGAATGCGGCCAACCTTTAAATTTTTTGCAACGTAATGTATGTAACTTGTTTGGAGACCTTACTTACTTGGTTAGTTGTATGTTAGGAGATGAATTGTTTGGTTTTTTCCCTATTATTCCCCTTGTTTGCTTTTATGGGGAGAAAATAAATGGAATGCGGCCAACCTCTAAATTTTTTGCAACGTAATGTATGTAACTTGTTTGGAGACCTTACTTACTTGGTTGCTTTATATAAATGCTAACATATTTGGTATCCTGACTTAGTTTTCTGAAACAATTTTGGCAATATGATTGGATGTTGATGTGAGTTGGTGGTTATTGTAAAGAATAATGTCGGATATTCATTATATATCTCTCGTTTTTAAATAGGCATTTGAGGAAGCCATTGCTGAGCTTGACACACTGGGAGAAGAGTCATACAAGGACAGCACTCTCATTATGCAACTCCTAAGGGATAACCTAACTCTCTGGACTTCCGATGTGCAGGTCATTCTCCCCCCCCCCCCCCCCCCCCCTTCCTCTCTCTCACTCTCTCTCTCTCTCTCTCACACACACACTCACTTACATACACACAAACACATGAAGACCATATTATTGGTGATTAGAGGTGTAATTGAATTGAATCGAGATAATTCATTATTAGGTTTGAATTCAGTTAGATTCAAAAACTTGAAACTTGAGATTTATTGAGCTCAATTAGATAAAATATTTGACCCGTTCGAATTTGACTCGAGAAGTTTGAATTCGACTTAATAAATTTGATTTATTTTCTAACTATATATATTATGAAAATAAAACGATAAATTAATAATAAAATATAAAAATATATTTAAAAAAGAACTTGATTATTATCATGAGCCGTTTAAGTCAAATATTAAAATTTACGAACTCGGTTTAACGTTTAATTTGAGTAATTTGAGATTAACTTAAAAATAAATGAATTAAATTTGAGTAATCATTGAATTGAATTCGGATAATTTATAAATAGTTTGATTCATTTATACATGTGATTTTGACACATATTTAGCTAGCAACTAACTCTTATGTAATGATGGTTGACATGCAGGACCAGTTAGATGAGCCATAGATGGTTTGTAACCCTTGTTGGTCCTATTCTTCTTCTGGAGGAGGTGGGCTTTGAATGTCATTTGTTTATGCTCTGATTAAAGTGTGTATTTAAAAATGGGAAGTAGCAACCCAGGGCATGACGTTGCTATACTCCCCGACTAAACTTGTTTTTGGAATTTGGAAGTGGCTTGGATAGGTAGCATTTGGCAACTTAGTTATCTTGACCGCACTGTCGTGGTTTATTGCATCCCCTGTTTTTAAAGATGGCTAAGGAAATGATTTATATAATTAAGTTGGAAGATTTTGCATTAATAAGAGAAAAGGGGCATTTCTTTTTCGACAAGAGAGAAAAAGGGGTTTAAAGCAGAAGAGTAAGTGTTAATTTGGACGGGCAATGTAATCGATTTTGATGAAATTGAAAATAGTATCGGTGATAATATTGATTTTAAATAATAATGAATTTGAATTTAATTATAATGAAAAAATATTAAAAATATTATATTAAAATTAAAAAATATTAAAAGTTAAATTAACATTATGACACGAGTATAAGTATCATTAAAAACCAAAGAAAAATGCCTGCGTAGCCATCAAGCCTCAACCAGTTTAGCGTAATATTCCTGTTTTCAATTTCAATTGCCCAGGATTTGTTTGAATTGGATTGAAGAGGCTTTCAATCACGGTGGTTTTGGTGTATGATTGAATTTTAAATTTTAATTAAAAAAATGCAAAATTAGAGGAGTTATTTTACTACTAGAATAATTTATATGAATTAATATTTAAATTTATGTTAAAAGTTGTCAATATAAATTTTTATTTAAAACAAAAGATGTCACTCAATAGTTTTTATATAATGGTTTATTTTATAAAAATTAAATAAATTTTGAATGGTTAATTATTTAAATTTATTGTTAATATTTTTTTATTTGAATTAAACATCGGTTATGTTTAATATAAAAAGGAGTTAATTAAAATTTCTGAATAATGGAAATATATTTTTTTTCCATTATTTTCCTTTTTGTGACAGTTTTACCGCTGCACTCTGTTTTGTCTTCTTCCTATAATCCCCTCCCTCCCCGGTGGATGATACGGTAACAGTGCATCAGCAATGCGTTGGTGTTTAGAAAAAACAATTTCCCGCTTCGATGACAAGGCAGGTGGAATCTTTTTAAAGGAAAGAGCTTTCACATCCCAAGCTGGATCAAATCGAGGTTAATTTGTCATTGTATTCACAATTTGCGTTCTGTGAAACGGCAGATGACGAAAGATGAATCATCATCGTTTTGCCATTGGACAAGTGCATTTTGTTGCCACGTCAATCATGACAGGTGTGTCCCATCTCCGCAAAGAAGAAAAAATTTGTCAATATATTGAAATAATTTTTGAAATGAACAAACCTCCATAATTGCTCCAATAGCTCTAAGAGGGCGTTTGATTGGGAGTATTTTTTTTTTTGTAATTTTTTTTGTTATTTGATTCTCTCGTTTGATTCGTTTTTTTATCAGTCATTTTATTTTACTTACAGTATTTAATTTTGAGAAAATTTGAGGTAAAATGATTACCTTCGAATCATGTGATATTTTTAGATTATCTGAGTCAAAATTTTTTTTTTTGGATCTAAAATATTTTTTTCTTAAAATTTACCTCTTAAAATTATTTTCCTAAATAAAAAATAATTTTATTTTTTCAAATAATTTTTTTCCTCCGAATCAAACGCACCCTAAGAGTAACAGTCTCTCTGGCTTTGGACTTATTACTACATAAGCCAAAAGAAAAGTTAAAGCATGCATTGCTCAAACTTCAACGCCAGTTTGAGACTAATGCTTCAAGACAATCAGGCCTAACCTAATTTATTTATAGTCATTGTCATCTGATATGAGGTTACTCCATGACCAAACGGCTTCATCGCATTAAAAGTCAGTAAAGAGACCTCGTTGCTGAGTACAAAGTAAGCTCAACTAATATAGTTTGCCTTAAAATAATCGCCACCCATCTACCGTGGCATCATATTGCTACTCCCCTCCCACCTAAACTTGGACAGAAATATTTGTATATATAATTTGTATATTTTAATATAGATGAAATATAAAAAAAAAAAATTATACCAATTTCTCTCTCTTTGACTAGGATTCATGGTTTGAAATTTAAGAGTTTTTTTTTTTTTAACTAGAGTTTAAGGTTTAACTATTATAGTTTATGGTTTATAGTTTTCGAGTTTAGAATTTAAAATTTATTGTTTATAATTTTTGGATGTAAAAATAGTTTAGGGGAGGAAATTAATATTTTGAAACTAGAGGGATATGTCTTTTTGGTACAAGTATATGAGGGTTTATGTATTTCACTCATTTTAATTTATATCAACCCATAAAATTTTTAGTCAAAGTACTTATCAAAAGGAGTTAATATTTGAAACTTAACAATAAATAAAGAAATGTAATTAGAGTCTCATTTGTAGAGTGAAAACTGGAAGTATAAGGATAGATAAGAGCATGTAGAAAAATAGAAAGAATTTTTTTTCAAGAGTTTTGTAAGAAGGAAAAGTATGAAGAAAAAAGAAAGATGGTTATTTTCTTTCCTTACTAACAAAACCAAATCTTTCTAAATTAAAAAAATTGATGGAGCGAAAATAAAAGAGATATGAGTCAAATATTTATATTTACAAAATTATTTTTTTTTAATTTTATTTTGTTATCTTAATTAATTAATGGTAAATTAATGTAATTTTATTAAGTGGATTTAATTAAAAAGTTTATAAAGGCTCACATTTAATAATAATAAAAAATTTAATTTAGGGTTTCAATTAGATCCATTGATCCAATATTTAATTAAAGGAATTAATGGACTTATCAATAAGTCCGACCGAAAGAATTTAATTAAAAAGTTTAATTAAATCATAAGACTCATTTTTTAATTTAGATAGCATTTATTGGGACAACTCAATCAAAAAAAGTTTAATTGGATCATGAACCGCGTGTCATGAAATAGTTTAACGAAGAGTTGGACCTCAGCCTTCAAAATTATAATTTTAATTAAGTTCAAAAATTAGAGGAATTAAAATTAACCCTGACCTATAAATATCTTAATTATGGCGAACCACCAAAAGAAAAATACACCTTGAGAAGTGCAGCACCAAGAGTGATTTTCCCTGTGAAAATTGTTGCAAGAACATAAAAAACCATGAAAATTGCGTCAAGAAAAGAGAAAGGAAGGTCCTTTATACTTGGCATCCTATAAAACATCTTTGCAAAATTCCTTTTTACACTGATGAAAATTAAATAATAATATTATTATGTTATTAAAAACAATATTATTTGCATAATATTAAATAAATATAAATTTATGCTATTTAATAGCATAAAATATTATCATTTAATCATGTTAAAATTTAATAAAATTTTAATGGTATTATTATTAAATAAATAATATGATTAATAATAATTCAAAAAAAATTATTTTCATTTTTCAAATAAAAACATAATCAAATATATTTTTAACGTTATTTTAGATAAAACCAAAAATCGTTTCTCCACGTTCAAAGGTTCTTCTTCCAAGTCAAAACTAGGTAGGGAATATTCCAATGGCATCCCTGACTCTATGCAAATATATAACCCTTCGGTCCCTTCCAACGTCACCTCCGGCCTACCACCCACCAGTGTGATACTGGTATCTTGTAAGAACTATGAAGTAGAAGCTTCAGGTAACCTGATGTAGCTAGAACAGGTCACGATAGAGGTTTTAAGAATCAAGAGTGCAAGGAAAGGTAGACAGATATTTGTGCTGCTAACATAACGGAGACTGTTGTGCAACAGCCTCTATGGTCTGTTCCCTCTCTCTCTCTCTCTCTCTCTCTCTCTCTCTCTCTAAATAATTGGTTTAATGTTCTATAGAAGAAAAGGTCTTATTGTGTTTAGTCGTTTTGTTGAATTATTCCAAGTTGTGAGACGGTAGCTTGATATTTTGAACCATACTCACCCTAGTTGAAACTATAGTTAGTTTACTCTCTATGATCCATTGCATAGAGACCTCACTTGGTAGTACTTGATCTACGATTGCATTCACATGAAGATTTTGTATTCTTGTATTTTTGTACTTTGAAAGTAATTTAATATTAGGTTTAAATTCGATTTAACTTGAAAATTTGATACTTTAGTTCAATAAAATATTCAAATTATTCGACTTTGATTTATTAGACTCGAATTCAATTCATTAAATTCGATTTATCATTTTAACTATATATTATATTGGTAAAATAATAAAATATTAAATATATATATATATATTAAAAAGTTTTATAAGACTCACGAGACGTTCAAACAAGATATTTAGAAGCATAAACTTGGGCTTGACTAAAAAATAAATGAGTCAAATTTAAATAATTATCGAATAAAATTCGAATAATTCACAAATAATTAAATTCGTTTATACTTTTAATTGAAATTTGATGTCAATTTTATCTTACCAATTGCATTGAGAAATTTTAACTCAAATTCGAATTTGAGTTAAAATAAAAGAAGTTTTTTACCATAGTTTTTAAAATCACTATTCAATCTCAGGTTTACAAGACAATGCCAATTGGACTGAGTCTTGATCGTCCAATTCCATTTTGTTTCGGGCGTTGTGGAAGATTGCTTCAAATTTCAGATTGGCTTTTCATATGGCTTGAAGTACACATCCATCAAACTATGGTGAGTGTCCACCTCACCTGCATCATGATTCTTTTCAGTTGTTTACGTGTTTGTTTTGCTCTTTGATTAGTTGAGACCAATGCTCTTGAATTCTGCTCCTAATCTGAACCCATATGGACCTGTTTGTCATCCATCTGATGGTGACGGAAGACAGGAAATTCCATCCTAAATTTAAAAATTTTAATTTTATTATAAAGTTAATTTATTTATATTTATTGATATTAAATTTATATTTATTTTTATATGTTAACGTTTATCATCATATGTTACGATCTGTTTGATTTCATTGGAGCTTTTATAAAAAAATATTATTCGAGTAGAATTCTTTTAAAAGTGTTTTTAAATGCTGTTAAGAGAAATTAAATTAATATTTGACAAATTTAATAAAAAAATATTATTGAATATTGAAAATTATTTAATAATTTTTTTATATTTTTAATAAATGTAAAAATAAAATAATAAACTATATTTAATTAAATCACAAATTTTTAAGTGAAACAAATAAATAAAATAAAACTTTACTAATTAAAATAAAAAATAAAAAATGTACAAAATAAATAAATCAATGTAAAATAATATATTTTTCTTTATAATTTTGTGAATTCATGAAGAGTAAAGAGAAAATGTAAATTTTTTTATTAAATACATGTTATACGAATTAATACTTTTTGAGAAAGTTTAATTTATAATTTTATCAAAAAGTTAAAATTTGCTTCTCCTAAAAGTTAAATATTTTAAAATTTTGATAGTTCTGCTTATGTAGTAGATAAATTCTTCAATAAACTAAGCTAATTAATGTTATTGATTCTAAATTGACGTTTATTTTTATATGTTAATAAGTACGAAATAAATTTATTTTGCAATAAGATAATAAATTTTGATCTTATTATAAAATGGATAGAATCAACCCCGATGAGTCTATCGCTGCAAATTTGCACACAACTCGGGCTATATGTCTGCTTCATTGTATTTGTAGCAAAGCATTTTTCTGTTTTGTTTTGGTTGCTCAGGCATTGAAACCGAATACAGGTAACATCACTTCCTACGCTTGAAAAATCTTTCAGGTCGTCCATTTTCCCTACCTCTTAAGACAAGGAGTTACAGGTAGGTGAGTACCTTAGGTTAGGTAGTGGGGGCCATCTTCATATCAAGAAAAGCCGGTTCCCACCTCCCTCCCCTAAAGTAACCCCTGCCACCTTACATTCTTAAACATGATTCTTTCCCTTTATAGCGAGCGTAATTAATTGAATTGATTACTCTCTTTATTAATCCTCAATCTTAAGTCATTGAGGTATATATTTGAAGGTATTATGTTTGGATGAATGATATGGCAAACGTTTGACACTAAATTTGATAACTCGTGTATTTGTGTTGTTTGGATGAACTGGGTGCAGGTGAATGTTGATGCATCGGTGAAGGGGAACCCTGGATGGTCGACTGCAGGGGGACTACTGCGAGACTTAGATGGTAAATGGATTGTAGGATTCGAGTAGAAGCTGGGCTGGGATTCCATAGCTCGTTCTGAATTACATGCAATCTATGGAGGTTTATTGTTGGCATGGGATTCAGGGTTTAAACTAGTGATTGTGGAATCGGGTTATTTATTTGCAGTGACCAAAGTTTCGCAACCACTAAGAGATCAGGATCCTTTTCGACAATTACTGAAAGCTTGCAAAGATTTGCTGGACGGAAATGGAGCTGTAGTGTACAACACTGTTTTAGAGAGGCTAATAGGAGTGCCGATTCTCTGGGAAACCAGGCTCATGAAAGTTCTTTTGTGTTTGGGGAACTGGAACTTCCACCGACGAGATTAGCTACATTGATTCAGGAGGATTCTAATGTTGTTCTCCGTGTTAGAGTTAGTTTAGTTTAAGTAGGAAATCGCTCCTATGTACAAAAAAATGTTTATATGTACAAATACAAAAATTATAAGCTGTAATTTGTGTTACTAAATGCAAAATTAATTTTTTTTATCAAATTTATATAGTTTTTGTAATTTGTTTGGTTTTAAACCATAAGATTTTGCATAGTTGCTTACGTTTTATGATTGATACTGGACAAAAAAATTTAATTTAGTAAAGATTCAAACATGAAATTTTATACTATTGATCGTTTTCACTTTAAAACTCAATAGAATCTTATGCTACTAAATAAATCTTTTAGATATTTTTGTTAAATTTTATTTACATTATTTTTGTATTTTTTTATATAATACCATTATATATATAAAAAAAAATGCCTACTTGAAATTGCATTGCGTTCCTAATCCCTAGTTGACTCTTCTTTTTCTTTGGACCCTCCAAACATATCCTTAATTCTGTATCCCATCTCTTATTTCAAAGCAAGATCACAAAGAATTTATAAAATAAAGAGTATAGACTAAAAGTAGGCGTATCTCAAGCAACCCCAATCTCAAAAATTTAGTCAACAAGAAGTAATATCCTTACTATTGAAGCTAAGATCATCACAAAAGATGGGGCTGGGGCCATCGCAATTCCCTTAGCCTACAAATAATAATTTTAGATATAATATAAAAATAATATAAAAATACATATGAATTAGTTTAATAAAACTGTATTATTTATTAATTAAAATATATTTTGTATTTGATATGTAAATAAGATAATACACACTCTAAAAAAAGATGGATTGTCAAATTCACTTCAATCCTTAAACCATCAAAAATTCAAACAAGAAATCATGAATGTCAAAACCAAATCCCAGCCGTTAATCTCACACATACATAAGACAGCAAATCCACGACAGAATTGATCATCATGTGGCTTTTGTCTTGTCTCAACAATAGGCAACGAGATTAAAGCCCATACGGAGTGAAGAGAAAGTGTGTCTGGTTCTTTTGGACCCATTGAACCCATGTGAAGTTATGAACTAAACAATAGCGGGAAATGCCACTTACGCCGTTCGACTAATTAGCACTGGCAGTAATTTTAATTAAAAAATAACGGAGTTCTTCTTTGCCACGTCAACTCACCCGTTACTTTTCTTTTCTTTTTTTCTCACCCCACTTCGTACTTTATTAAGATTTGCACTTTTCATTTAAATTCTTCAAACGCAGTCGTTTTGTACGAAATCTCAATGTAGAATTGAACCGACGCAGGAAAATCTTGAAATAAAAAAAAGAAAGAAATGAAAATGAAAAACCCCATAAAATTTTTGCAGAGAAGCTTTCGATTTCAGTATTCTCTCTCTCTTCCTGATTCAGAGCTGAAGAAAGCTTTTGAGCGAAGCAAAGCTTTCTTTCTTTTAGTTTCTCAGATTCGGTTAACTGTAAAAATACTATATTCTAAGCTGATATCTTCTCTGGATTTTCTATTTCAAAGCTCAAGCTTTCTCATCTGGGAAACTCTGGATACTGCTTCTTATGTAAGTGGTTGTCTTTTCACTTCGCACATTGTTGTTCTTAAGTTCTCTTCATTTTAATTTTTTTTTTTCGGTTCCTGATTTACTCTTACAATGTTGGTTTAGGTAAGACTTGAGAGACAGGACAAAGAACATGTTCACTGAAAGACTTGACAAAGATGCCCTCAAATGGGTTCGAGAAGTGAGATTTTTTTTTTTGAATTTCTTTTTTCATTAATTGGAATTTCTCATTTCCTGTTTTCATTTTAGCAGAAGGAACTTCCCTATTCACGTTCTAGCTTAAGGCCTCGAATGGATCCCATTAGCAACACCCGTACCAGTGGCCGGAATTTCGGTTTACCATCGCCGGCGAAATTCAGAAGCGGCCACTTGCCTGCCACGGCAATCCCGGTGCCGTCCACTGCTTTAACTGGTGAAGTCGAGGACGACAGTGCCTCCGCTTCTGAAAATGACGTCACTACTGACTCGGAGGAAGATACTCTTAATGGAGGGAGGTATTCTCTTGATTCTTCTCCACAAAATGAAAGAATTCCTAACGGAACTGCTCATAGATATGGAAACCCGGCCCAAAGGCGGCCGCGATATGCCACTACTAGTGAATATACATATTCAGATGTTAGTTCGTCGATGGATACGTTATTGGGAGGGAGAGGAGGGAAACTGGGTGGTAGGTTAGGGAGGGGGAATGGGAGATATCCGGTTAGAAGGGATGGTTCTACAGAGGAGGATGAGTCTTCAGATTCGGCTGGTAGCTCTGAGTTTTCCACTACACAAGTGGGGAGTATTAATGGTGGAATTCCTTGGAGTAGGGCATATTTTTCTGAAGGGTACCCTTCGGGTATGCCTTCCCGGATTAATGCCGGAAGTGCAGCTGGAAAGGTTTGTTTTAGAAAAAATTTAGTTTGAATTGTTTTGACTGTTTTCTTGATTGAGAGTTGAGACACAATTCTTCAATTTGATGCCAGTTAGGTATTGTAGCCTATTATAATTGCTGGACAAAATTTGCCTAATCAAGTTTTGCAGAGTAACTTGAATGGAAATATGTGGACATAGTAGGAAAAGGAAAATACATACAGATTAAGTATATTAACTTTACTCCAGTTCCCGAGTTTGCTAATGTTTAGTGCAATTAAGGAGAACTAGAGCTTCTTTGGTGGGTTATGTGGGCTAACTGCTAGTGGCTATGCTCGCTGACTTCAAGAGTTTAATAGTTCTTCATTAGCTAGCCTTGTTACTCTTGTTGTCTGATTTCTGATGGATTATGCAAATGTAGAACCTTTAATTTCATGAATGCCTTTAGTGCAATCCCTCATGATTACAAGTGGTTTAATAGGTAAAGGGAATTCTGTACTTCTTGGTTTCTAAATGTATGTACATTTAGACAATAATTGAAACATCTAATCCTAAATTTTAAATTAATTTTGAACATATATGCATACACACCCACATCACATATATCTATGTATTTGGCAGTTTGATTATTAATCTCTTTTGTATTCCTTAATTTTACTTGATTATCTGGTTCCTTCTATGGTTATTATCAAGTTATATGTATACTGCTCTTTCTGAGATGGTTTTTTTTTGCAGGATTTGAACTCTAGAAAGCTACAGCATGAAAAGCTCTCTGATGACGATATTCCAAGTGCACCACCATTTTCTAGTTCAATGCAGGAAGTTAAACAAGATGCTGAGCACATTTCAGAATCTGAAATAAAAAGCACCCAGTTTGCTGCTGATTCACATGATCCCAAGACATTCAAATCTGTGTCTGGAGTTAAGCCAGAGCATAATAGGAGCAACAGGAAATCTGAGGAGTTTGTAAGGTTTGTGCAATGGTTTTACGTAATACTTATTCAATGAACTTGATCTGGAAGCACATTAATCTTTCCAACTACTGCATATATGATATAGTGCGCATTAATATTATTTATTCTCTCTGTTCCCAGAAGCGGTGCTGGTGCAGAAGCTGCCACTGCATCTTCAGGTGTTCATCCAGCTCGCATCCCGACATTTCATGCAAGGTATCTCAGGCCAACATGGACTGGTAGATGTTCTCAATGGTGATTATACCTTTCTTCCTGCAGTTCATTCTGTTCACTAACTTCTCTAAGTGTTTATTATATCAAAATCAGTGCTCTTGGACCTTGGCATGCTGTAATTGCCTACGATGCATGTGTTCGACTTTGCCTTCATGCTTGGGCTAGGGGTTGCATGGAAGCTCCAATGTTTCTGGAAAATGAATGTGCTCTTTTACGAGATACTTTTGGGTGAGTTTAATCTGTTGCTTCCTTCTTCTAGAGAGGTAACCTTGACTGATGTATTCTCTCACAGTAATTTTTAATATTAAAATGGTTGATCTTGTTCTAAGTTTCCTCTTCATTTTCATATTAGTTAATTTTTTTTGGAGTTCCTGTACGTATGTTTGTTTGTGGTCTTTTTGCTTATGCATTACTAGTTAATGTCAAAATTCCTTCATGTGCTTCTGCTATGCTTAGGTATTGTAAAAGCAGTTATTTGGAGCCGTTATATCTGGTTCTGCTAACATCTCCATGTGCAAGTTTCTACTAAATGTTAACAATTATAGGTAGGCATGTCACTTAGCTTCTTGTTTTATTGTGTCAGGGTTTAGATGAAATTATTCTGAAATTCGAAATTTGAATGGTAAACGGCAGTAAATTATTCACAGAAATCTTAATACCAGTAGGATTAATTGCTTTTAGTATCAAGCTGTCTTGATTTCATTAGTCAATAAGAGTTTTCAGAATGTCTGGAAGTCCAATCAAATAAAAGGTTGACACGACTACATTTGCCAGCAGCATCTTATGTTGATGAATGCTCTCTCTATACTTAGAAGGAAATTATTTAAAGAATTTGAATTTGGTTCCTTAATTGATCATGGAAGTTTTGGAATTGTTTATGATTTGTAAACAAGTATGCTTTATTGTTCTACCCCCACCAAGTTTTTCTCTTACTCATTAAAATTTGCATGTGGTACATTAGATTACGGCAAGTCCTGTTGCAATCAGAAGAGGAACTTATGGCAAAACATTCTTCAGAGCTTACCAGTGAGGCAGCTGCCCCAAAACCTAAGAAAATTATTGGCAGGATGAAGGTGCAAGGTAATGTTTCTATCTTAGATTTGACATTTTCATTTTAGAGTCACTTTCTCTTGGTTATCCCTAATAATTTCTTTGCTTGCAGTGCGCAAAGTCAAAACAACCTTGGATCCACCAACTGGCTGTAGTATGTCATCTCTTAGTCTTAGGACACCAGTAATTAAGCTGGAGACTATTCGGTATCACTTGTCCAATTTTCGGTCAACAGTCTCTTCAAGGTGGCAGGCTCTTAGAAATATTCGTGTTGCACCTCGTTTACCTGCAAATCGTTCTTTCTCACGCCAAAGTTTAGCATATATGCATGCTGGAACTCGGTATATAAAACAAGTATCTGGACTGCTGAAAATTGGTGTGACAAGTTTACGCAATAGTTCGTCATCATATGAAGTTATGCAAGGTATGTCTTTCAAAACCCCTTGCTTTCCCTTTAGAGGTTTCACAAAGTCAGATCCAGTTTAACTGGATTTATTCATCTCATCTGGTGACATGCCTCACTATGCTAAAAACAATAGATGCTTGCATCATATACCCCAATCATGGAACACCGTAGTTCCTTATTGATCAGCTACGCTCGGTATTTTTGTGAAAGATGTGGTTTTGCATATGAATTATAGACCGCTTTAAGGGCATCCCTATTTATTTAATTGTTTGTATTAAAACATCTGTATGATACTTACCTATTGTATTGCTTGGAAATTTGTTACTTTCATTTATTTTCTTTTTTATTTGAATCAGCCAACTTATTCTTTTCTCTTTAATTTTTCCAACATTCTTTCCTCTTTGTCTACATTTGTCATTAGAAACATACTCTTGCATGCTGAGACTGAAAAGTTCAACTGAAGAAGACAGTATAAGAATGCAACCTGGATCTGGCGAAACACATGTCTTGTATGTAATTGTTCCCAAACCGTCCTGCTTTGATCTAAATTTTTCTAAGCCCATTACTGACAAGATAAAATTGGTAATTTTTGCAGCTTCCCAGATAGTTTGTTAGATGATCTAATTGTTGAAGTTCAGGACTCAAAGGGGAAGCATTTTGGTCGTGTTCTTGCACAAGTGGCTACTATTGAAGACTGGGTATTGTTTCAAAATACTGACATTAGTTCTACTTAATTTGTAATTATAGATGATTTAATGATGCTCATATGAAAGTTGAATGCAGACTGACAAGCTGCGGTGGTTGTCCATTTATCGTGAGCCAGAACATGAACCTGTGGGCAAGCTGCTGCTCTATATAAATTACTCAACAAGTTCAGATGATTGTCATCTCAAGGTGAATTAGTCTTGATTAGCTTAAACTTTTAGATCTGTTGTTCTCTTTCTTGATTCATATATTGAAGAAAGTTTGGTCCGTTTATTTTTCTTTTCAACATGGTATTATCACATGACATTTCATTGTTTAATATAGAAATTGGATTAATTTGAAATAGTGTTATGATATTAATTGCTTCTTCTTTCTTGTTTCTAGTGTGGTTCTGTTGCGGAAACAGTTGCTTATGACCTTGTATTAGAAGTTGCAATGAAGGTTCAACATTTCCAACAAAGAAATTTACAATTATATGGGTCATGGAAATGGTTATTAGCAGAGTTTGCCTCATATTATGGAGTTTCTGATGTCTACACCAAGTTAAGGTAATTGAATTTTTTCTTTCTTTTTTGTTGAGTGTTGCAATTCATATTCTAAAAGGCTACTGTTTTGGTCAATGTCTTTAGGTTTGACATCTTTAATGTACATTTTTTACAGGTATCTTTCCTACGTAATGGATGTGGCTACACCTACTGCTGATTGCCTTGCATTGGTGCATGAATTGTTAATGCCTGTTGTTATGAAGAGCAACAATAAGAGGATGTTGAGTCATCAAGAGGTGCTATGCATTTCACGTTTTGTTTATAATTTATAGTATTTTGTTCCTTCCTTTAATTACACAGCTATTTTTTGTCGCTTCACCAGAATCGAATTTTGGGAGAAACCAAAGATCGGATTGAGCAGATTCTTTCTCTGGTTTTTGAGAACTACAAATCACTTGATGAATCATCTTTCTCAGGCATTATGGATGTGTTCACGCCTGCAACAGGGCTTGCAGCACCTGCACTGGAACCTGCAGTTAAACTTTATACTCTTCTACATGACATATTGTCTCCAGAAGCACAGACAAATCTGTGTCATTATTTCCAGGTTCAGGAATTTAATTTCCTTCATGATTTACCTACGTTTCTACATGCCTTGCCTCCACTTTCTAAATATTAGTTTCTACACAGGTTGCTGCAAGAAAGAGATCAAGGTGGCACTTGGCTGAGACTGATGAATTTGTTACCGCCAACAGTGAACCCAATTTTTTGGACCCTGTTGCTATGTCTACTGCATACCAGAAGATGACATGTCTTTGCAGAAACATTAAGAATGAGATATTCACTGATGTTGAGATTCACAACCAACATATACTTCCAAGGTATGTTTTTCCTTTTGTTGTTGTTTGATTTGTTTTAAGCTTGTTATGCATTCACGTGATGGACGTGGCCAAAAATTTAGCAGTAGTTGAGATCCATATTTGATTTTAAGATAAGCATGACATTAATTACTCATTGCTGTTGGGATAATCCACAATCTTTGAACTTTGCTGCTGACAGTGCAGAGAATACGGTCACGGATGTGTTATCTTTTAATATGCTTAAGCAATATGTTTGTGTTTACTATTTTGAATGTAAATGATGTAATATGCCCATGTACTTTTCAGCACCATACCAGGTCAAACCATCATGCATGCGTCAAGTTTTCATTAGGTACATCTGTACAGTGCTTCCTGTGTGGTATGGCTTATGCAACATTAAATTGTCTTCCTTCTTTTGCAGTTTTATAGACCTACCAAATCTGTCAGCATCTATATACAGCACAGATCTTTGCAGCAGATTACGTGCATTCCTTTTTGCATGCCCACCATCTGGCCCTTCACCTCCTGTGGCAGAACTTGTTATTGCAACAGCAGATTTCCAGCGAGATCTTGCTAGCTGGAACATAAGGTAATTAATTTTGGTAGCAACCATTTTTTATTAATTTTTCTCACTATTGCAAACTCAGTTATTTTTCTTCCAGTCATGTGAAAGGTGGAGTGGATGCAAAAGAGTTGTTCCACTTGTACATTATGATATGGATCAAAGATAAGCGGCAATCTCTGCTTGAGTCATGTAAATTAGATAAGGTACTTTCTTTAAGCAACAATCTTATGGCCCATAGCTAATATGAAATGGCAGATTTTTACTGTTGAACCATATTTCATGCTTGTAACTTCATTAATATACTGGGGCCTAATTGATTTGAGGCAGAAATAGCATATTTTTGTCCCATGTCTAAGCAGGCGATGACTTATCTTTATTTTTTTTTATATGATTAAATGCGAAATCCACAAATGAAAACAATCCAAAATAAGTATCTTGCATCAAAATGGTCTGAAGGAATTTTTTTTTCATGTAAAGTTGTCTGAATCTTATATACTTGCAGGTAAAATGGTCAGGAGTTAGAACACAACATTCTACGACTCCTTTTGTTGATGAAATGTATGATCGACTGAGGGAGACCTTGAGTGACTATGAAGTCATCATCTGCCGCTGGCCTGAATATATTTTTGTGCTGGAAAATGTATGTTATCTTCTCCTTATGTTCCACCTCATACATTAACATGCAACAAATGTGATGCAGATCTTCCGAAAACTAGCTTCTTCTATAAAAAAGAGATATAGTGAGATTTCTAGTTGCTACTTAATTATGTTTTGCACTAGTGATCTTCCAATCAATCTACGTCATGAATTGTTTTACCAGCTTTTTTTAATAACAAGTAATAAACTTCGGGCTACGTTTCTACACTAGGCTATTTCGGATGTTGAGAAAGCAATAGTGGAAGCTCTGGATAAGCAATATGAAGATGTACTATCTCCTTTTAAGGAAAATTTGGCACCAAAAAGATTTGGCCTTAAGTACATGCAGAAACTTGCTAAACGATCTGTATGCTCTTATACTGTTCCTGATGAGGTAAGCCGTAGATTTTTTTTAATTAGCAAGAATTTCCCTTGAATTTGCTTACTCTTTGGGGTCATTTCACTTCAAAACTTGATTGCTTCTTTTTCAGCTGGGTATCCTGTTGAATTCTATGAAGAGGATGCTGGATGTCCTATGTCCCAAGATAGGGACCCAATTCAAGTCATGGGGTTCTTGCATCCCCGATGGTGGAAACACGGCTCCTGGGGACCGTCTTAGTGAGGTGACAGTGATGTTGAGAACCAAGTTTAGAGGGTACCTGCAGGCTGTTGTCGAAAAACTCGCTGAGAATGTGAGTCTCATTTTAGTAAAGTGGCCTTTTTAGTTTGTCTTGTCTGGTATTTACAAAAGAAGATAAAATATAGGTTATAATTTAGTTGGTACTGCTGACCAGGATATATTGCAGAGTGATTTCTTCTATTTTTTTTCTATATCCACTGTACAAAATTGAAAATGAAAAAAGAAATCTTTTATTGGATGATCAATATGAATTAATGTCGAACATATCTGAAAACTAAAGAGAACTGTTATATAAGCAAAAAATCTTAGATTATAACAAGAATTAACTTTGATAGACAATTCATTTGTGGCTGTCAGTGTTGGCTATTCTTAGACTCTGAGACTATCTATCCAGTTGACCTTTGATTATTTTGCTGCTTGATGCATCAGCGACATCATTTTGGCAGATAATTTATTTATGGATGTCGGTATTGGCTATTCTTAGGATCTGAGACTGTCTATCTAGTTTACCTCTGATTTTTATGCCGCTTGATCCATCAGCAACATCAATGGCTGCTTTTATTTTCCAAAGCAGCCATCAGTTTTCCTTTTGGAATTTAATTTCCCCTGAAAAGAAGAAAAAAATTTGCACACAAACAAGCGGATCTATCATTTTATTTACAATTTGTATTAGTCAGTTCTCATTGGGATTTAAGTCCCCACCCACCCGCAGCCCCCTCTCAGCCAGGGAACAGATCCTCATAATCACCCATTCAATCACACTCGTAAGACTCATTTTTCATTCTATCTGTAGACTGTATACATCAGTATATATTGTCGAAGTTTCAAAATCAATCCAAACATTTTGATCTATCATTTTATTTGCAGATTGTATCATTCAGTTCTAGAGACAGTATTAGTCAATTATATGTACTTGAAGCATCCCATTCAATTAATTTGAATTTGTCTAATGTTTTGCTTATGTTGTGGAATTCTTTTCTCCAGAACAAATTGCAGAACTCAACAAAATTGAAAAAGATTCTCCAGGATTCTAAAGAAACAGTGAGAGAGTCTGATATACGAGGTAGAATGCAGCCATTAAAAGATCAGGTGACGTGTACAATAAATCACCTTCATACTGTTTTTGAGACTCAAGTTTTCATTGCAATCTGCCGTGGGTACTGGGATCGGATGGCACAGGTAAGTTATAAGTGAATGATGCTGTAAATTGTTTGAATTTTGTGAACCAAGTTTATATTTTGCACAGCTCACTTTATTTATTTATTTTTCTCTCATTGCAGGATGTTCTCAGCTTCTTGGAAAACAGGAAAGAAAATAGATCATGGTACAAAGGTTCCAGAGTAGCTGTATCTGTAAGTAAAAACATAACAATCTTTTCTTGCTGAAAATAAGGTCCCAATTTAGTTATTATAATGTTAAACTAATGGAGCACTTACTGAGCTTTGCATCTCTCAATTGATACTTGATGATTTGGTTCTTGGATTAATGCACTTGTAAAATATGAAGTTTGCCTGAAAAAATGCATGTCCTACTTGCTTAGAATCAACGTCCTTTTGTATTTTGACATTGTACCCTGTTGTTAATTTGCAGATTCTGGATGATACTTTTGCATCACAGATGCAGCAGCTTGTCGGCAATGCACTCCCGGAAAAAGACCTTGAGCCACCAAGGTCTATCATGGAGGTGCGGTCAATGCTCGGTAAGGATGCTCATAATCACAAGGACAACTCGTACTACTACTAGGCACAGTTATTTGTGTAGATAAGAATGAGCCAGTGGCACACACACATTACCACAAAAGCCTTGGGAGGTTGGAAAAAACCATGGGAGATAGAAGTTGCCACTGACGAAAAAAGTGATGACTGAGGCTTTTTGGGCTATTGGCTTTTACAGTTTTGAAAGGGAGCAAGTGACTCAATTGCTCTAAATTCATGTCTGCTTTCGTCAATATAGATATATAATTATATAAATACAAAGAATACTGAGAAAAGTGAAATTCTTTGCCCTGTATTTTTTTTCTTTTGAATCTTACATATCCCCAACATATGTTTTTACTTTTTACTCTTTTCTTTCACTGTTATTAGGAATGCAACCGTGTCAAAGCGATAATTCAATATCAAGCACAATTTCGGCTTAACTCAAAAACTTAAATTAAACTTAATTTTTAAAATTTAAGTTTAATTCAATAGAATATTTAAATTCGATTCTGATGAATATTCGATTAATTTGAATTTAATTTGAATTGATTCATTATTCGAATAATTTAAATTTAATTGAAAAATAAACAAATCAAATTAAAATAATTAGATAAAAAAATTTTATTCACAATTCAAATATCTTTTAATCAATTAAAAAACACAATTTGACCTAAATTAACAATATTTTTGACACCCGTTACAGTCAAAATCAATTTCCCATTTAACTTTGCTTCAAGCCTTCGATATTCACAACCTCAAACTATCGTACCTATAATTTGATGGCCGGCTGTGGCACCAGTTGTAGGTTATTGGTCGCGGTTTGCTTTGAAAAAAACATTAAAATATTTTTTTTTTGACTTTCTCATTTAATTACTTTTCAAAAAATACATAAAAAAATCTTAAATCTAATGATTAGTCTGCGGTATCAATTTTAGATATAATACATCTGAAAATTTTAGAAGAAAGAATATGAAATGTTGAAAATTTGATATATTTTTAAAAGCGAATAATCGGCGTAGAAGTCGATTACTGAATTTAGAAAAGAAAAAAAAAATTAAAGGCATTTTTATTATAATATAAAAATAAATTTTGAATTGTAAATAAATTTTTTCGTAACTTATTTCATTACATCTTTGACGTCTTGTCCCTTTGCTTTTTCTCTTGCTCAAAATGTTTACAGATTCAAGGACTTTCCAGTTTCCTGTACGTTTGCCCGAACCCTAGCAGCGACGGCCAGGCCAGGCCCAAACAAAAGAAAAAATGTCTACGTTTCAGAATCTTAAGAACTTGAAACGGTACTACATGAAGAGGCTTATGGCCAGTAATTATGAATCTTTGAAAGGATGGAAGTTAGGGGTGTAAATGATACAGTGGTAGTTACAAGTTATTCGTGCTCGATTTTAGTCGAGTCGAGCTCGAGCTCGAGCTCGAGCTACTCGAGCTATCGAGCGAGTCGAATTCGAGCACTTAGATACTTGGCTCGAGTAGCTCGCGAGCCTAATCGAGCATCGAGTTTTTATATATTTTAAAAATATAATAATATTTATATAATGATTCGAGCCTAATCGAGCTTAATCGAGCCTAATCGAGCCTAATCGAGTAGCTCGAATTCGATCTCGAGCTTAAAAAATAAGGCTCGATCGAGCTCGAACCAAGTATCTAGCACCGAGTTTCGAGTCGAGCTCGAGTTCGAGCACCTCACTGTATCGATTCGGCTCGACTCGATTACAGCCCTAATGAAAGTGACTGAACTGCTCTAAATTCACATCTTCTCTCGTCAATCTATATATATAAATACAAAGAACAATGATCATTTTCTTTTAAATCTTATATGTACCCTAGTGCGTTTATACTTTAAAATAATTTTTTACTCCGCCTCTTAATATCAACTTTAAAATTAGTTTAATTTAAAAATTTGAATTGAGATTATATTTTGAAATTTAAATTTGATTTATAGAATATTTAAATTTGATTCAATTGAATATTATAATAATTTTAATTTGACCAGATTCGATTTATTACACAAATAATTTAAGTTCAATTAAAAATAAACAAAAAAAATTTGATTAATCATATCTAAGAAAAATTCTATTCACGCTCCAAAATTTTCTTTTCACAATCAATTACCAAAAACGCAATCCAATCAAAATTAAAATTTATCATTATAATCGTTATCACCAAAATCAATTTTCCATTTAATTCATTTTCAAACTTTTCAGCTTATACAACCTTAAACTATTATATTTAGAATTTGATGGTCGTCTGTTGTGTCGGCTAGTAGTTATCGCTCGCAATTTCCTTAAAAGAACACCAAAACATCCTTTTGGACCTTTTTTTTCTTTCTTATCCAATTACTTTTCAAAGAATACATAAAATTTTTTTAAGGTAAATTTTATGTAAGTCTTTAAAGTTTAATTTTAATTTAATTTTAATTTATTAGTATTTCAAATAGACGCTCCATTTTAAAATTTTTTATTTTGTAAAATAAGTTAACTCTTTTTGTTAATCAATCATTAAATCAATAATTAAAAGTTTAATTTTAAAATTATTTTATTCTTTAAATTATTTGATTGTTTGAAGCAGAGTATTCATTTTTTAAAGTAATGGACTAAAGTTGAATTAAAGTCAAACCTTAAGAAGGTAGATGAAATTTATTTTATTTTTATTTATTAGGTACTGTACTAAATAGCATATAATTATTATTTTTTATCTATAGAAATATTATTGGTTAGTTAGTACAGTGTGCTACTTAGTACAATATCTAATAAATAATAATTTAAAAAATAAAACTAATCTTTAAAAGTCTAATAACTCTTACTATTTCTTTATCATTATTCATTTACTTGAGTATTTAAAGTATTTCAAATAATTTAAGGGATAAAATTATTTCAAAATTAAGTTTTTGACTATTGATTTAAATGTTGACTAACGGAAATACAAGTTGTAATGTAGAAAAATTGTGTTTATTTTTTAATACTAATGTATTAAATTTGAATTAAGATCAAATCATAAAGACCTAAATGAAATAATTAAAATTTTAAATTTAAAGTCTAAATATGTGGTTTCAATATTAGATTTTTTTTTTTTAAAAAGGTAATATTAGATTTAATACTTTTTGAATATTTCTAAAAGAAAGGGAAATTAGAAATAAGAAGATGAAGAAATGATAAAAATTTTGATATATTTAGAAACGAACCGTTGCAGGTGACAATGTTACTAATCGGCAACAACAGACAGGAAGATTGACTGTTGAATTCTAAAAAGAGAATAGAATTAAAAGTATTTTTGTCGTAAAATAAAAAATAAAGCTCGCATCGCAAAGAATAACTCTTGGATTATAAATAAAGTTCTCCATCGAATCCAGTACTTTTATTCAGTTACATATAGGCTTAATTTGAGTGTTATCAATCTTTTAATGCGATTTGATAAAAAAATAAAATTACTTTTTATTTTTATTAAATATTAATAATTATTTTATTTTTTAAAATTTTATTAAAATTAATTTTATCGTTTATTTAAATTAATTATTTTTTATTTTTCTCTTGCTCAGCATGCTTGTATAGACTTTTTTTTTTTTTTTACGTAACATGTCCAACCGGTTATTAATGTATTTAAAAAAAATAGATTTAATTGATTATTTAAAAAAGGGTAAGGATTTATTTATAAAAAGTAAAGGTTCATGAACTGACCTGCCTAGTATAACAAGTTCTAGTCTCTCACTCTCTCCCGCCAGCTCGGACTCTCACTTCTATAAGGTTCTTCTTTCGCTGTTCACATCACATTTCGTCTTCTGCAGTCATCAGCACAGGCCGCACCGCCGACGTCGACCGCCCGAGCCCCTCCCGCACTAGATCCCACCCAATATTTATTTTTCTTAAGGAGTGAGGTAAGGGAGTCGGTCTGTTTAAGTTTTCCTCTACACCCGTGAGCTTCTTCTGTTGGTTTTTATGTTTAATGTGAGTATGACTGTATGAGATCCAAAGATCAGGATATATATGCTCTCTGTTATTTGGAACTTGAGTGGAACATTCATGGAACACGGTTACTCATATGGACGAAATCATGAATAGATCTTTCTATGTGTTCTTAAAGCTCTAAAATGAAAAAAAAAAATCCTTAAAGAATCAAATATTTGTATGCTTTTAGATTCTTATATGTTTCCACTTAGAACTTGTCAAGTAATTAACGGAAAAAAATGTCAATGATCTCCTGTGGATTGTTGAGTGATACTGATTAGTGATTAATTATTTATTGTGTTATGAATTTCATTTGGAAATACCAGCTTTGACATGGTAGAATTGGGATGTGCTCTGGCCTTGAAATTGTCCAGAAACAATGCTGCCATGTTTTCTCCGAGGAGACCAGGCATGTTGGTTTTCATGAGGGTATTGAGAAACCCTTTCTTGCTTCATAATTCTCTAAGCACACGGCAAATAAAATAATTCCATGTTTTATTTGATTGTTTTGTTGGTGGCAAACAAAGGGCTCGTCCTCCAGGTTTCATTTCTATATGAATTGTACCAAAAATGATGGAAATATGCATATACTTTTAGCTTTGGCATTGAATCAGCTGGTTTAATTTGGAGCTTCTCAAAACACTCTGTTGGGTTGGGAGAAAGAAATATGGTGATTAGAGAAAGAACAAATTGCTGTCAAATTTTAGGACTTAACTCCATTCTGTTGTTTAGGGTTTAGGGTTATTTCTACGGGATGGATGGCTTTGTTATTGTTCCTGGGCCAGCCCGTGCAAGAAGCAATTAGAAAATAGGCAGTGCTGTTGATTGCCTTTCTTAACAAGGAATAATTTTCCATCCATACTTGTATTTATAGGATTACTTTTTTTCTTTGATGGATGGAATTTGAAAACAGTTCTTACCTTGGTGATTACTGATGTGTTGGCAGAACAAAGATTGAAGCAAGCAATGAAGGGTTCAAGTGCACATACAAATCCGAGTCCAAGGACCGGTGGTAGTGGTGATGGTGCTGGTGCTGCTGAGCTTCTGTGTGGTGAGAACGTGAGAACGCTGCTGGATTCCGTCGATGCATTTCTCTTCGATTGTGATGGTTCCATTTCCACGCTTTTCTACTTCACTTTGCCTGTTTTGTTTTTTCATTGATTTTGCAATGAATAAAAGGAATGATGCAAATGCAAATGCAATTGCAGGTGTCATTTGGAAGGGCGACAAGCTGATCGATGGAGTCCCCCAGATGCTGGACATGCTTCGATCCAAGGTCTCTCCCTCCCTCACTCTTTCACCCTTTCACTTTCCATTTCTGATTCATTTCTCACTTGTGACTTTGTGAAGTGATTGATAATATTATTATCTGATTAAAAGGGGAAGAAGGTGGTATTTGTGACCAATAACTCCTCCAAGTCCAGAGCCCAATATGCTAACAAGTTTCATTCTCTCGGACTTTCTGTTACCCAGGTTCTTCTTCTTACCATGTATAGTAATAGTAGTAATATTATTAAAATTTTGATTTCCTTTTTTGCATCCTGCAAACTGAAGAAAAGAAAGAATTCTTCTGTTTCTGTCTGACTGTTCTTATTTTAGGATGAGATATTTTCATCGTCTTTTGCAGCCGCTATGTACTTGAAGGTCAACCATTTTCCTCCCCAAAGGAAGGTTCCCGATTTTTCTCTTTTCACTCATTCAACACTCTAATTACTCATTGCTCTTCCCTCTTAAATGTATGTTTGACTGGTTATTTCTGCTTACTTGTCCCTGATACCCTCTATCCAAACGGAATGCAATTTTTGCTTCATGCACATTTTCCTTTTCTTACAACACAAATTTTCTACTAGCATATTTATTTCATCTTCTGCACACTATTCTAAATTTGTTCCTTTTTCAGGTTTATGTCATTGGTGGGGAAGGCATATTACAAGAGTTGCAGCTTGCTGGATTTAGCGCTCTTGGTGGCCCAGTACCTTCTTTGTCTTTTCAATTTTCTTTTCCAATTCATGACGTTGGAGTAGAATACATTCTCTTCTTTATTTACATTGGAATAACAAAATCTTTCTTCACTTTTTACCCTCCTCACCTTTGGTCCATTACTACCTTCTTGTTTATACCTCAGGGTTTAGTTATATGTTCCTTATATAATGGACTCGCTTTATTATATATGTTTAAATTCTTTTTGATTGTTGTCCATGTATCATTTTATCCATAGGTGCAACATTTTCACTATATTATTTCATCCAAAAGATACATACAGTACAATTGACATACTTGTTTGTGTGGACTACTCTTGCCTCTGCCTTTTCTTGTTGCTTTTTTATAGTGTGTTTGTTTGAGTTTCATTATAATCTATTTGTTTCTTCCATTGTGTTTGTTTGTCTTCCATCATAATCTCTTGCTTTATGGAATTCTAATTGCTTAGAGGAAATATTTATTGCAGGAAGATGGAGAAAAAAGGGTTCAGTTGAAATCAAGTTATTTCTTTGAGCATGATAAGGATGTAATGCAACCTCTTACCCACAATTTCTATGAGCATGTTACTTGTTCTTTTCCCCATGTTAGTTTTATAACAATTCAACTTTTAACTAGGTTGGAGCAGTTGTTGTTGGATTAGATCCAGATATTAACTATTACAAACTTCAGTAAGTTAATAATTTCATCCTCTCTTTTTTATGATGTTAAAAGTACAGTATATACAAAATTTTCATGTCGCTTTTGAATATTTGCAAACTTCTTCTATTCTTATTCCTCAAGAATGTTATATTTTGTGCAAGTGCACAGAAAATGTTGGGTTTGAACCTATAGTAAGTGCATGTCTACTGACTTTGTCTTTGGCTTTGGGAAACTTTTTAGCACATTCTCTAAAATTATGGTTGTTGCGAAAGCTGTCCTCTGTCAAAATAACTTAGAACCATATACACTAAATACAGCCTTATGAGATATTTTATTACTGTGATCAGAAGTATATTTTCTTAAGTTTCTTAATTTATATTTAATTACAAAAGGTTTAATTCTTCTATATGCGTGTCTATCTTATGAATCCCTACACATTGTCAAACTGAAATTATGAGTTGTTCCCTTCTAGAATAGATATTTTCAGCAGTGCATGCTCTCAGGGATCATTTTTAGCATGTTAAATTCTAGTTACCCTTGTTTCCTGTCCTAACAAGATGGTTTCTTCGGAATGTTGATGAGATTTTAGGTTGCAATGTTTAGCTAGATGAGTAGCAAATGCTAATAATTTCCTTCTATTAACCTTGCAAAGTTTATACTAGTTCTAAACAAACCCTTACCACATGGGTGAGCAGGTAAGATTATGCATTCTTTATCCCTTCTTTAAAATAATTTCAACTGGCAGGTATGGGACCCTTTGCATCCGTGAGAACCCAGGGTGCCTTTTTATCGCAACAAACCGTGATTCAGTGGGACATATGACTGATCTACAAGAGTGGCCTGGTAAAGAAATTAGATTGAATCTGCAAAGCTTGCTTGTGAGTTCCATTTCATTCCCTAGTTATTTTTTTCAGGTGCGGGATGCATGGTTGGTGCCATTTGTGGGTCAACTGGACGAGAGCCTATTGTAGTTGGAAAACCATCAACCTTCATGATGGAATTTTTACTGCAGAAGTAAGTTATTTAATAATGTATGGCAGCCGGCATGCAATAAAAAAATTGTAAATTTGTATAATTTGCATTCATATGGACTTAGGTCTCTGGAGTCCTCTTTTGAACTGACTAGGAAGTACTACATGCATACTGTGAAGATTGAAAATTTCTATTGCACAGTTATGAATGAATCTGAATGTAAGGCTCTTAAAATTTGTTTCGCCTGAGATGGTTGTTTCCACCACTTTAAAATGAAAATGACATTTTCCTAGTTTGGAAACAAAAATAGTAGGAACTGTGCTATGTGGGGTGCTTCTTAACGTAGATGCAAATAGAATTAGTGACATTGTGATAGACCAGGGAATTATTCTTTAATGCATAAGAATGTTGCATGCCGACCTTTACTGTAATTATTATGATCATGTTTTTTACGCTATGTTCTGCTTTGCAGATTGCATATAAGTACATCTAGAATGTGTATGGTGGGTGATAGACTAGATACCGATATTTTATTTGGACAAAATGCTGGTTGCAAAACCCTGCTTGTTCTCTCAGGTATATTTCTATCCCTTGTTCTTAAGACTGCCAAGGTTTCTTAATTTTTCTTGATGTTTGCAATGGCTAAATTTTCAGGAGTAACAACACAGTCCATTCTTGATGAGCCCTCAAACAGCATTCAGCCAGATTATTACAGCAGCAAAGTCTCTGATATTCTCGAATTATTGGGAGAATAACCTGATTGTTTTATGATGAGTCCTTGCACATTTATATCTGAAAAAATGCATTCAAATAATCCTGTGCCTGGAAAATGCCAAAACATTCTCAAATCATCAGGAAATTGACCAGATTGTTGCATTATTACTCTTTGTTCAAAGCATATTTTCATGAAAAAAACTTTAATCTTTTTGCTCTTTCCACAGAATTGGTGAACATCACTTATTTTATTTGCCTAGATAATCACTCATTAGCGAGGGAAATAAATAATAAAAGATTGAAAATCACTTTTTTAACAAGTGCTTGCAGCTAGCTGGTGCTGTATAAATGACTTATAATATAAGATTGTATTTATTTATTTATTTATTTTACAGTGTTACTGTTAGTTTATTAGATTTCTCTATTCTGCTATCTAATACATTTGTTATTTAGACCACCAATCTTCTTGTAAGAGGAAAAGGTATAGTCTTTTTCAAGTATACGACAACATTGCACATATTTGAAAAAAGAAAAATAATGAATGAATTTCTGATTAATTTGCACTTAATTTACATTAATTAATTTGTTAAATTTCATTAAATAAACTAGTGATTATTCTTTTAGGTAAAAGTAAAACATCCAATGGCTTTGAATTGCAATCAGAAATGCTTCATCGAGAAGAAATACTTACAAAGATCAGACTTAGAAAGAAAGATCAATGGATCTGTCGCACGAAAAAAGAATGGTATTCATGTTAAACAACAGGCGAAACACTAAGCTGCATTTGACAGCAGGAAAGCATAAATACAACAGTGAGTTCCAATATCACACTTTGTTCTCCAAGTAGCACAAGCAAATCAGAGAAGCTTTGATATAACATGACAAGAAGTCCAGAAGGCTTTCGAGGCGGCTCTGAGAAGTAAAGGGTTTTGGTATATCC
Organism: Firmiana major; assembly: GCA_033439115.1. Taxonomy (NCBI): domain Eukaryota; kingdom Viridiplantae; phylum Streptophyta; class Magnoliopsida; order Malvales; family Malvaceae; genus Firmiana; species Firmiana major. Next base: position 48,286,226 of record CM065909.1, read on the forward strand.
TGTTGAGAACAAACAAATAAATGTGTTGCATCGCCGGGAGAAATGAAGTGAAATCAGAATGATGTTAACCGGAAATGCAGCATATCATAGCCAACTGAGAAACTACTAGCAGCAAAATGGAGGAAATTAGTAACAACGGTTTGTCGCGGTTAAAATAATAACCTACCCAATTGCAGTTGCCCCCCAGGATGCTACATTATAAATGACTTTACTTCCATCCCATGCTTTTCGAAGCTTTCCCTTTTTCTTTTTTACAGAGAAGGTCTTGCTTAGCGCTATAAGAAAATTCATAAGAATGTCATCACTGCTACACCAAGTGAAGGGCCAGAAATATTGTATCGATATGGAATAAAAGATATTTGAGATGGAAGATTTAAGTTATTTTGATAAAATTTTCATCAACATTTAGGGAGGAATATAATTGCATATCAAAACTCACTAATGAAGACAAACAAACTCACCTTCCTGAAGTTGATTGGGGGTCAAATCCTGGGTAAGGAAAACATAAAAAACTCTTTAGCATCCAGTGCCAAATAATCCATGACGAACATGCAAAGATAGTTTTATTCAGTCTGCCAATAATTAAGACCATAACAAAAGTTTTGCATAAAAAAAAAAAAAAAATTATCTGGCTTAAGTGCATTATGTGTGAATGAGTCAAAGAAAGGATTGAAGTCCAAACTAACAATAACATCAACGAAGAGCGAGAAATTCACATGCCTTAGTCTGTTTAAGGGAGAGCAAATATGCAGCCATAAAACAAGCAATGCCATCTACTATATCTTCCTGCCTAACAAGAACATAATCTTCTTGATCCAAATCAACACCTTCATCTTCCCAGAGATCATTTTCATTCACCATGTCCCAAGAACTACCTTCTTCTGGTTCCAAAAAAGAATTTCATTAGTATCCAGGCAACAAATATCATTTTAATCGCAAGCAAAAGTTTCCTAAAAGCAAGGACCTCAATTTACTGAATAAATATGCCTGTTCAACTCCTTTGCAATGAGTTGAAATGATAAGTGCTAATAGCCTAAAGGGACCATCATTGGATGCATACCAGTAATGTTTTCTAGAACTGGCACCTGAGCACACTCTAGCTTTTCAAGGAAGTCAGAGCATTGAACTCTAGATTTGAGAAGATCGCACAACTGCATTTAAAATAAGGGCAGATGCATTAGATATCCAAGTTATTTGGAAATATTTTATAGGGAAGCAAATGCCAACCTCATAAAGTATTGCCAATTCAGAAGATCTCCTTTCTATCAGGTTGCTAATTTATATGCATAATCTATGTCATAAAGCCATTCACATTAAATTAAGGCGGAAAAAAAAAACTATTTCATAAATTCCATGGCTTTAGCATATCAAAATCATGTATAAGGGATCATCATATAAAAGTGAGATTTCAATATTTACTGCCATAAAAAGATGTAAGTTGCAACTAGAAAACTATAAAAGTGAAATACAAGCTTTAATTTTGATCCATGACATTTAATAAAACAGGTGACTGCAAATCGGAATACAATGAACAACAATAAACACACACTTCACACTCCAAATTGGAACACAACCATCAGAGGGAAAAATATTCTTTACTTTTCACAACCATCAGTAACTCAGCTTCTAGAAAAGCAAGAAGGTTCCAGTCTTTCCACAAACTCTGGACTCTGATTTTACACTTTATTTATCAAATTTGAAACCCCTTTGGATTAGTTCCTAATCCTATATTTTTGGACCAAAATTCTACTTCATAGGATGAATGTTAATAGAAAAGTTTCAATCTCTTCTCTGTGATTCATTCTCATTTCTCTTTTTTCAAAATAAATATATATACATAGAGAGAAACAAGCACAAATTGAGATGACATCAATCAGAAAAATGCTAAGGGGCAAATGGACTCTGAAGCAATGAAAGGCATTAATGAATTGTACAAGGCAAGGGGGTCTTTTAATCTATTCACGATTTATTTAACGGTTGACTCCTACCCTCCACCCTCTTGCATACTTCCATCCAAGATTTTTCTTTTTTTTCCAATTTAATATTGAAAGAATGCAATCCCAGCCTAGATTGGCTTTTAATCAAGAATATCATTTCTCCACCTTATGACAACATACAAACTTCTCAACTTAGCCCAGACTCACAATAGAAACAGACAGTCATCATGGCAAAACCAGCAAACTTGCATCAATAACTAAAACAAACAAAAAGCAAAGCTCAAACAGTAACTTACTTTCTTGAAAAACTACATTTAAGCATGCAGCACCGAGAAAGTACGTGACGCAGATGCAACTGATGCATCCGACACAAGTCAGACCATTATCCAAATTAGAACCACCATCTAGCTGTAATATTAGTTCAATTGTCTCATTCAAGCCGAGTTCAACTCAGATCCGATCATCACTCAAATAGAAACATATAATCCCCAAATGAACTACTTAACTTAGCTGAATCTCTATGAATTAAAAGTTTCAAATATCTCCTCTGAACATATAATTCTCAACACCCCCACCCCCCCCCCCCCCCCCCAAAAAAAAAAAAAAAAAAAAACAGTATAAGTTTAAACAAACTAAATCTTCATATAGAAAATGACAAATCCGCCAATATTAAAATCAATCGTTTTTACTATCTAAAAACTGATTGTGTAAGATTCTCACATAGAATTCATATCCTTCTCTCTTCCTTGTTTTTCTTAGCAGCGGAAACAGAAATACAAATCCAGAATCAAACGCTGAGAAAAGAAACAACAAATAATAAACAAAAATAACTAAACAAACCTCGTCGGCTTCTTGATCTCTTCGAAAACCGAGACCGCAGACTTCCCCTTGAGGATCCACGTCATCTTTATCTTCGTCCCCTTCATCGTCATCGTCGATTCCACCTTCGTTGTTACTAAGCAATTCGAGAGCTCTCTGGCACTGTTCCAGCACAGCTTGCAAAGTCTTCCGCTTAACGCGAACCGGATCTTGCTCTTCCACAACTTTTCTCTTAACCTCCCTCACTTCCATCGCTAAAGATTCGTTACTCGAACCCGTTACGTCCATCTCCATATCGCCAAACCTAAAACAATCTCAAATTTCCACCAAAGCCCCCTCGAATTCAAACCCTAGAGAAATCAGATCATTGTTTTTTTTAATTCTCGTCCCATGAGGATATCGGAAATCGAATGAAGGCAGGTAGTCGAGTTTTATTTTTCTTTTTAAGAATTATTGTGAGGAAAAACATGAGTTTTTTTTTTTTAATTTAAATCTTTGTTGGGTTGTAAAAGAAAAGAATGAAAAGGGGCGGACAAGGGGCCATATAGCCGCCGTGTCAGCTTAAGTGCTGCTACATGCTGGGTTTCGAGGCTGCTGTTGGTTTTGGGTTGCTTGCCCGTACGCACGAGAATGAAAATTTGGTCAATTTAATTAATTAATTAATTAATAATTATTTGATAAATTTATTATCTTATTATCCGGTAATTATGTTTTTAATTTCATATATATATATATATTTATGTGTATCATTTTTAATTTTATTTATGTAATTAAAAAAATTATTATCAACATAGTGACTAATAATTCAAAACTTACTTCATATATTCATTAAAAATTTTAAATTTTATGAATGAAATTATTAAAATCATACGTACTCTTTAATATAAATTAAAAAATTAAAAGAATATTATGCATGGTAAATTTTTAACCGAGTTAAAAACTTTAGATATAAAAAACTAACATTATTATTACATCTACTTATTTCCGCAAGATCCTTTTTTTTTATTTAAATAGAAAAAAATGATGGATATCACATGCCTCAAAAAATAGATGAATTCTTACATAACATTTTACAAACATAATTACTTTTATTAAAAATATCTAATAAGAAGTAAATTTATGATAAATTATGTGAATCAAACCATTCTCATCGTTAAAGAATACTACAAAATACGTTTAAGAAAATTAAAAAAAAAAAAACATAAAATGACATTTTTTTACAGTTAGTTTGGGGATCGATTGCCTTCGAGAGGCACAATCTCCTACTAAAAGATAAAATTTGGAATAATAAAATTATTATTTTGTTTTTTTATAATTTTTTATTATTTTATTAAAAAGTTATATCTATAAACTTTTTTTCATTATTTTCAATCTCAACATAGTTAATTTCATCACCTTTCTATGCTAACCCTTAATTATTAAAATATTTTTGAGTAATTTTATAATAAGATCGGTATTCTTGAAAAATTAATTATTTTTATTTTTATTTATTTTTATGTGTAAACGCTTATTTACGATAAAATTATATTGTTTTATATTTATTTAGATATATTTATATTTATTTTTATGTGTTTATACTTATTTTTCATACGATTACTTCTATTGATATTAAATTTATATTTATTACACTTGTTTACCCTTATTATAATGTAATTACATCTAATGATACTAAAATTATATTTATTTTCATACTTTTATGATACTTTTAATATGTAAATAAACATAAAATAAATTTATCTTACAATATTGACTTTATTGTAGAATTTTTCAATCATTTACATGATAAAAAATTTTAAAAATAGTTTAAGAAATAAAGAAATTATCATAAATATAAATTGTGAAACGAAACACGTTTAGAGGATCGAGCGGCTCACTTAAAACCTATTATAAACGTGTATAATCCAATAAAATCCACAGATAAATTGTTCAAATTGTATAACGGTTATTTAATTGAAAACTACGAGTTTGTGTAAAAATACAATCGCTTTTATGTTTTCAGTGTAATTTACTATTATAAAATAAACAATTAAATCCAATAAAATGATAAAAACTTATGAATAAATCAAAACATAGTGATAATTAATTGAAAACAATCTGTATTCAAAAGAAAAATAAACATTTTCAATGCTAAAACAAGATCATAATAATGATTTATTTATTTAAGAAGCTTGCACCAAATACGGAGATGGAAGATTTTTTTTCCTTTTTTACTTTTCATTTTTCTTTGACAAATTTTCTCATCTTTCCATTTTATTTCTATCATAATAATTAATAAATAAAATATTTTATACGCATTCGTTAGTAGATTTTAATAAATGTTTTTCAAAATTCAAAAAAAATTAAACCAACCAATTATATTAAATCTTATCTAAATATGTAATCTTAATAATTACATATTATAATAATTTATTAAAATATATATAATTTTATAATTATTAAATAACAAACAAATACTAAATAATTTATTTAGTAAACAAATTTTAATAAATTTTAATAAATTTATTCATAAATATAATCGAACAAATTATAAATATGTCGTAATCATTTTGTTAAACTTAATAAATTAATATAAAAAAAAAATCAAATATGTTCACCATCGATTAAATAATTACAAAGTACGGGTTGAGATAAAAACCTGAGGCTTCTCCCTTGGGCCTTGGCTCGAGGCTCAAAATGTCTAAGTAGAGGCTCCCTCCGAGGCTCCCCTTCATCAGGCTTATATTAATATATAAACCGAGAAATCTTAAATCAGAAGTTGTATTAGCATTTTGCCCATACAAAAGCACGTAGTTGCTATACTAACCAACTTGGTTTCTCTGACAACAAAAATCAGTCACCAAGATTTGGAATTATTCAGCTTACACCTAGGACATATTAGTTGATATATACATCTTGACTAAGGGATATCAGCCTCTAGTCTTAGTGTGGGCATCAAAATCAGTCTCCTAGCACCCCTTTCCGGTAAGCTTTAACATCAGATTAAGGTAAATTCGCAAGGATAGAAACAATGTTGCAAGCAGAAAAATGATTGAGACTGACCTAATTCTTGAGCTTTATCTTATCTGTAGGACACCATGGCCTTCAGATCATTCCCTGTCTTTATTGGCCTTCTGGTTTTTTACCTCCATCCAGGTTAAGTTACAGCCTTCTTATCCAATCAGTTTGTCTGGATTCTAGAGTTATTGGCTAACGTCTGGTCCTCTAGCTCTTTCTGGATTTTGAACGGTTTGAATAGGTTCTGGTCCTCTGCCTTTATCTAAGCTTGGAACAGCTTGACTTGAACCTCGGCCCTTCTCCATGCCTGCGATTTCATTTGCAATCTGGCTTCGCCGCTCCTTCATAAAGTTAAGCCGGGTTGTCAGTTTTGTCAGTGCTGAAGTTGTGGAACTGGCTCCCTGAACAACAGTATTAGTTTTTATTTGAACGACCAAAAATGAAACCAATTATTACCAACAAAAACAAAAACTTAACACATAAGGCTTCATACAGTGGAATCTAAGAAAAATCATATGAATATAATCTTTTTCTGTATTAACTCATGATTTTTATGTAAGAACAATTTTTATTATTATACCAAAGTTCCATCTAAACTAATTATTAATAATATTCACCGAAAATGTATGAGGGCAAACTATCACTGAATGATGAAACAAACATATTCTCTCATGTGAAGAGAACATAGTAATTTTATCTTGAATCATAAATTTTGGATGGTGATTGTTTCAAATTCTAGAAAACTTTAGGTTAAAGGATAAAAAAGCCCTTGAAAAAAAAAGTTTTATCAATCAATTGAACTCTCACATTTCAATTTTCACTCAATTGAGTCATTTTATAAACGGAAACTGTTACGTTTGTACATGATTTTTTATACGTGACCCAAAATATAATGGTTTCGGTTATCAAAAAGACTCAATTGAGTGAAAACTGAAATATAAGAACTCAATTGATTGCGAAAAAAAACATAAAAGCTTAATTGTTAAACCATTTTTTTCTTGAGAGCTTTTTCGACCCTTTTCACTAAAACTTTATTAGAGTTTCATACAATGGTAAGGTTTTAAAATAGAATCGAACATACCTCACCCTTGGACTTCTTGGAATTGCTTGAAGCAAGGGGCTTCTGTGCAACTGTCTCTTCTGCATACGTACGGTTGCTGCTATGTGCTGAATGATCTAACTCTTGGTTTTGAGGTGGATGTTTGTTCGCCGAAGATGATTCCTGCATCTTCTCATTCTCGTACTCTACTTTGTCCACGGTTTTATCCTGCTACATCAGATTCTAGTCACGGATAACCCACAAGTTGACAACCAAGTAGAAATACATTGTCCTGAATAAGTTTACAGAAAACCTAAAGAAACACCTCATAGAAATGGTAAAGAAAAGTGATGCAAAAGCTGGTGATGATCATCATATAGTTGCTAATTTGCATGGTAAAGTCTTTATAAGGTTAAAGCTCAGCCTGTATCTAGAGCAAATGCACAATATGCTAACCTCAGCGTTGAAACATAACCAAAAAGAAAAACAAAAGAGGGAGATAGAAAGAGAGGAGAAAGTGCCAGAATGGGTTCAAATCAAGCTCAAATTTGATTGAAAACAAACCCAGCCAAGCTTGGAGAGCTAATGCTTACTTTAAATCTTTTCAGAATTCAGATTTCAGATCATCTGTACATGAAACATGGTGTCTTCATAAATAACAATCTCTGTTGAGTTAGAGTTCATAACTAGTAAAGATATTCAGTACTATGAAGCTGAAGATACTACAAAATTTAGCCATAAAGTTGTTCATCAGGACAAAGAAAACTGATCACATCCTTTAGAGCCTGTCAAATCTGGAATCTCTATACATCAATAGACAACAACCATTTAGGCTTATGCACTGACAGAGCAGTGGCTTAATCGCCATTTGACAATTCATTGGAATTTATCTTCAAATTACTTCAGGAAATTTGAATTTGCTAACTGATATTATTTCCATGCTAACAAATGCAAACACTTCCAAATTCAAGAAACAGGTAGAGAGGTTTGGATTTCAAAGAAAATGAAATGATGTTATCATAATCAAAAATAAAACAATAGAACCAGTTTCATTCAATTTCTAGGAACCTAGAGAATGTTATGCTGCCTCAAATGAATGTGAGTTTACCTTGCTTCCTGACCTTCCAAAAGCAGCTTCATTACCCTTTGGCTTATCCTTCCTGTTTTAAGAATAAAACAAACATGTATATAGTTAAATCAAGATCATAAAAGAGATAAGAATGGGAGTTGAAAAAATATATAAGTTAAATATAAATATAAAGAGGATTATATGTTTTGAAGCATGAATTATTGGTAGGTTAAAAGTTGCCAAACAACTCCATATGTATTTACTCTAAACAATTAGAATCACTACAAGGATGACATGTTTTCAACTCTCAACTCTCACAAAGAGACAAAGTAAAGAAATGTTTTGTAACAAGTATCCAACAAAACATGACATTGCGAGAGAGAACCAACTGAAAGATTACATTTTTGCTTGATGATTTGGTTGAGGTTGATTGCATGAATCATTCATGGAATCAGAAGTTTGCTCACGCTGCTGATTAAGCTGCATCCCCAGATCATCAACCTTTTTGTTCAAGTTGATTATGTCTGCCTCTGCTTGAGCTATGTCCTTGATATCTGCCTTTGTCTTTATCATATTCGCAAGTTAAAATTGATACAAAAGAAAGATTAGGCAACTAGTTAAATCTGATGTAGGCCATTGGCTACCTTTTCATCAATTGTAGCTGGGAGAAATATGGGTTCTTGGGATGGGTTTAGTCCAGATTCCAGAGCTGCCCTCTTATCTCTCTCCCTTTTCAACTCTTCCTCTAATCTTGCTACCTATAAGGAGGAACAATCATGACTAGGCCATTCTCATAGCTTTGTGCAAGTAACTAATTAATAACATATAAATTCAATTACAAAGTTAAATTCCATAAATTAACAAAAAAAAAAGTTCTTTTTAATATTACAAATGTATGCTTCCAGCAAACATATAATTTGTCACTCTAGATGTATCTTCATGCAATTTGTTAGGAAAAACCTTGCCATCTAATTCAACCCACAACTCTTTCTGCTAGAGAATAAAGGAAAAGTTGCATACCATGCCAAAAAAAGGAACAACCAATTTGCATATGGATTTTGTCTTATGAATAGGAGTTTTTGCAGTGACAAAAAAAACCAAAATGAATGATGATGCACTTACGTATTTTTCATGCACCTAAATTGGGACTTTGTTTTAGCTATGCCATTTGCAAAAGAATCGATATTGAAGAGAGAAGAAAAAAAATGCATAAACAGATCTCTAACCAACTTTAAAAATATTAAGGTAATAAGATGCCTTTAATACATTTTTTTTTCAACATCACAACATGCATCTTTGTTGCTAATACATAACCTAACATAATGCATGAAACAGAAAAGACAGCATAAAAAAGAAATTTAAAAAAAAAAAAATCTCCTGCCAAACATACATCTTTCTCAAGAGCTAGACGACGCCCATACAATGTCTTCTTTCGTTTTTCCAGGCTTGCTTTGAGAATGGAATTACCTCCAATCTATATTAAAAAGATGACTTATTATGAAGTCTCCAAACGAACTTGAGAAAACAATAATTAGAAAGGGTGGATTTGGCAGAACCTCTTCCATGAGTCTCTTTTGCAAGTCAGATTTTTCAGCCTCGAGTTTCTCTATTTCATCCCTAAATTGGGGCAAAATTAGGTAAGTAAAAGGGAAAATAGAGCTATTATCAACAGTATAAAAAGGTCAACTCTATATTGCTTTTGCCTTTTCCCTTTTGGCTTTGAAAATTATGTTAGGCAAAGCATAGATTGCTTCATCCTAACCAGGAAAAGAGTGGCGGTAGCAGGAAAATTTATAAAAGGTTTCTACATACAGATCATGGGAACATCACTTACTCTTCTTCACATGGAAAATCAATGGATTCCATAGAAAGGTTCTTCTTTGCCTGGACAAGCAAACCAGATAAATTAAATAATGTTACTGCAAGGCTATATAACCACATAGACCACTTGAGCAATTGTAAGTTAATATTCTACGGTAACTTGCAAGAGCTAGAATGCATGCTTGGAAATACTTATTAGCTAAGAGAGGAAGTCAAACGAACTAGGCCAAAAGCATAACACATTATAAATGTTGAAAACAACCACTTACAGCAGTACGTCCCCAGAGATTGGGATATCTAACACTGTGGCCAGGTCCATTTCCTAAAGATGAGGATTTTGGGATGCTTGAGATTTGATTATGATGAGTTAACTTATCCTCCAACTTGGTTACTTGAACATCTTTGGACAGCTCAGCAAACTTATTGGTCTCTATTGCTGAACTATTGCTTCTCTGATTATCCTCACTCCTTTCTGAATCATCATTTTTAGACGGTGAAGAGTGAAGTGAACTTGAAAACTTCTTGGTGGCTTTTAAATCATCACCATCTACGGAGGACTCAGAACCTGAGCTCGGATAATCAGAATCCTGCAATTTTTTTTTTTCAGTTAATGTAAGTATAGTACATCATCTTTATTACTGATTTATTGTTCTTTTCATCTTTTAAGTTAAACAGAAACAATTCTCAAAATCTAAACTGAGGGACCACAGAATGTAACAGCAAACGGCTACATGAAAACAAGCTGCTCTTTATCAATCACAATTAGCAAAGGAGAACAAATCATGAGTCCTATAAGTTGCAGAGAGAGAGTACTATATTCACTGATTCTGATATGTACCATTCTGCAAAGTTAATTTAGAATGTATTTTGCTCAGCAGTAAGTCAAGTTCATGTTATGAGCATAAATCCTAAGGGGAAAACAAAAAAAGACATGGAGACAATAGAAACCTTGAGTTGCCAGATGGTGACAAAGGGAGCAGATATACAAGCTACAAAATCATTAAAAAAAATGTAGAATGGGCAAATAAATCTAGTAAGCTACGAGCTCAGCGCATTTAATGCATTAAAGAGGGTAAACGAAATTTGGAGAAGAAAGGTTTTAACTGTTCCAATATTTTTATTAAGTTTGTTACTGCCATCATTTTTATATTTTATGAACAAAATATAAAAAATGTAAATGCCATTTGAAAGTAGAGGAACAAGCCTTATCGACTTCTAGATCACTGTTAACAGAGTGACCACTCTCGCTGTATGTTCCACTAGCTGTATAGTCATCATCAGTGTGTGCATCAGACCCTTGTGTTGCATCATCGCATTCATCATCTTCATAATCTTCATCATCTTCATAGGACTCATCATCGGTTGCCTCCTCACTTTCACTTCCACTCTCTTCAGTGTCAGAGTATAAATCAGGGGAAATAGAACCTTCCTGCCAACAAAACGCTGAGCTTATAATCACAATGTAAAAAATCAAATCCAAACCCAAGTAATAAACAATTGGAACATGGAAAAAGAACAGCCAAATTTCACATCTTTTTATGTTTTTAAACATTATTAATAGGAAAATGTTAACCAGTGCCTATTAGCACTAATTAAGGTGATATTTATGGAAAGAAATATGTAATTAATACATTATCTGCTTTTGAATTTAGTGGAAACAGTACATTAAACGCAAAAGTATTTCCTTAAATAGTATTTTAACTATTAACCAGTGCCTATAGGCACCTGTTAACCAGACCCTTATTAGTACTATAAAACTTAGAATTATTCAATTAGCTCCAGTATGATGGCTCTCACGTTATTTTCTTGCATTGTAACAAAAGAATGTAGGATAATTTCTGTATAAATAAGGACAAGAAGACAATATAGACAGTTCCATAAGAGGATATAATGACACAGCTCAACTTTATTCAAATTCCACCATTAGACAGTCATAAACAGATACTTTAGATTCTGTACCATTGATAGCACATACACACCAGGACAACACAAACAATTTTTGACCTAATGATCATGTTTGCTCAAAATGAAACAGATAAAGCCTTACAGCTCATAAATTTAAGGCGTGCATACTTCTCTGTATAGTGACTATAGAAAGACATATCAGAAGCAGTTGTGAAAAAGAAGAAATAGTTACAGCTTACCCCAAATATTTTATCATACTCCTCCAATAATGTCATAACAATGGCTTGAGCGTGATTGGCTGCAGCAGCTGCTTGCAGCAGTTGAATAGAACCATCACCACCCACATCAAAATCATTTTCAATCTCACAGTCACCAGATAGAAGGGGGCGAAGAAGCAAGGGTGCCATGCATGCTGCCACGGCTGAAGAGCTCATCCGATTTTCAGTTTGGTTAGAAGCCACAGTTTGCATCATTATTAGAATTCTGAAAGAAAAAAAAAACATAAAAAAAGATAATTACAGATAAAGGCAAGTAGAAGCCAAGATGGCAAAGAATGAGAGTAATATTTTACTTGTGGAAGTATAGTCAAATCCCAATTTTTTTCCAAAGTGCCTGTAGCTACAAGAAGATCAAGACATTTCACACAATTTTTCAACAACAATCATCTTTTTTTTTTTTTTTGGTTCATAGGGAGGTAAAGGGGGAAGGGGGTTCAAACCTTCAACCTAATCCCTCCTAAGGAGAGGTAACTATAAGCATCTTAGTGCTGAAAAACTAATAGAAAGTTAAGAGATGTATTCAACTTTTTGAGTGAACAATTTTACATTATTCAACAAGCTATGGTGTGCTAGGTCTATTGAATGTAGTTTTAATATTTATGTCCTCTAAAAGATATCGTTTTCCAATTTCCCACTCACCCGTTTTTGCAAGGACCAAGACTTATATCAGAGGTTGCTCATCCTAAAACTTGTTATACCAACAAGAATTTGTGGTAGATCAAACAGTTTGGGTGAAGATTTTCATGCACCAAAACAAATGACATAAGAAATTTTCTCAAGAAAATATAAAGTGTAATTACAATGGAAAAAAAAAAAAGAAGAAAGAATTTGACCCCCCCTCCCCCCCTTTCTCTGTTCCAGAGATAAAACGAGAACTGCAAGCGAAAATTGCCAAGAAATCCAAAAAGAAACAATGTAAACGTAAATCCAATTAACCAAATGCCAACAAAAAGAGAAACAATTGCTCATATCTATCCATACTCTATAAAGAAGTGGCATAATAGCTGTGAAACTTCGGTGAAGATGAACCCTTTTTTCACGTTTATTTTCACAACACTTAACATTCTATATCTATTTTCTATTATGAATTAACTTTAATGTGGTTTTCTAATTTTATACATGCAAGGGCTGTCTGTTAATTGCACATCATCTTTTTAATTTTGATAAAAAAATAATAATAATAATTGTTTTTGGGAAAGAACATTAGTTGCACAATTTTAAATAACAACATATCTTACATTGTTTGCAAATTATTTAAATCCATAATATAAAAATATTCTTATTTTAACTACCACATGGAATAACAGCTCTCTTTGTAAAGTATCCATAATGCTCAGGAAATAAATGCGCAATTGCATGTCAAATATAACTTGCACTTAAAAGGGTAAAGAGTGAAATGGTGAATCAACTACCTCTGTAATAAGCGACGGTTCGGCTCCGGAAATGTGTCCAATACTGCCATACGCATAGCGTTGACTCTAACACCACGCTCAGTTCCTAATTATTGTAGGATTTCCAATAACAGAACAATAACAAAACCAAATCTTCAAAAATCATAGAGATAGGTAAACATCCAAAATGCAATGTCATAGAGCTCAATGATATGCAACTGGACAATTTCCACTACATCCCTTAGGGAGCCAACCAATTTACAACGCAAGAACTTCACCCAATAGATGCTTAAAAAAAAAAAAAGAAACCAGCACATGATATTCCTAATTTACTTAGATTAATGAATAATAAAGCACAACATATTTAACTCCAACAGGGATTATGCAGAACATACTCCCCTTTAAAACTAGAGGCATCAGGAACCCAGTTGTGGTGAAGCTTGTTATGAACTCAATTTGTTACAGGGTAAGATAGCAAAAACAGAAACACTTCAATGAAAGACTTACGGCATGCTTCTAGTAGCGCATTACAGCATGATGCAGGGACAGGAGATGATGGCAACTCACGAATGACATACTGGAAGATGACATCAAGGAAATTAAACAACAAAGTACCAGAAGCAGTATATGCTGTAACTTAAAAGAAATATATCTGTGGAAACTAGCAAGGCATACCTTGACGCAATCAGCAATGACATGTGGATCCTCCTCAGAAGAAAACTCACTTTTTCCTATATAAAAAAACATAACAAAAGAGTTTGAAGAAAATTAAACAGAAAGTATTGTGATGTAGAACTACAAGTATGCAAAGCAACTTTGGGTTCTTGCTCTGTCATATTCAATAAGCAAAGAATCTTCCTTTACATGAATATCAATTCAAATTTAAGTTTTTAAAAAGCTACCCTCGATAGCATTGCTTACTGCCAAACACTAAAAATTGAATTTGTAAATCCAATGAAATTTTACGAAAAGAACACAACCTATGGTAGCGGTAACCAATGTCAAAAATTAAACCAGAATATAGTCAAGGACAGAGTGTTTCTAAACAAACCCTGTTCATATTCCCGAATTCGGTGCTCGACATCTTCAACGTCTGCAGCTTGTCGTAAGATCCCTTCTACTTTAATTCCTGTTAAATTATTTTAACATGATCAAAAGTAGCTCAAAGAATATGAATAACAGTTCTTTGCCATATGACTTAAATCAATGAACAGTGACATATCGCACCCACAGCTTTAGAGGCCAGTAAAATTGTGAACATATAGAAAATTTTTGAAACAAAGATAAAGAAAAGTTTGGCCACTGGAATAAATTCTTGGAATAATTCTTCTATTACTAGCACTGACTGTGTGTTCTGTGGCCTTGCACCAGCAGACCGTGACCATCTTTTCTTCTCCTGTTCTTTTGCACAACAAGTTTGGAATGCCGTCCTCCAGATGTCTGGCATCCATTTAAGATTGGAAACTGGTCCTTTGAATTGCAATGGGCGATTCATACTCTTAGTGGCAAGTTCCTAGCCACTATTATTCTTAAACTTGCTTGTACAGCTCATATATACTTCATTTGGAAAGAAAGGGATCAGTGCAGAGTTGGATGTCCTTCACACGGCCCTGATTTTATAGTTACTTTAATTAGGAAGTCTATTCAGCTTAAGCTTGGCAATTCTCCACAATTATTCATCACCACAAGGAATCAGAATTTGTGTAGCTCCTGGGGTTTGAATTAAGAGACTTTGTCTGTTTTCTTTATATCCATTTGGACTGATGGTTGCACGAGCAACTGGTGTTTTGTAGCAAGTTTATCTTGCTTCTTTTGGATGAATAAAACAGCATTTATCCAAAAAAAAAAGTTCAGACACATGCAGTGGTGCAGGAAGATGACCCAGAATACGGTTATCTCAAGAGAGGTAAATGAATAAAAGCACACATGCATATATTCACTAGATTATATGGGCAGTAAACAGTTACCCAGTATATGGTACTACTCAAACGAGATTGCAACAATTAATACAAAAGAAAAACTCACCATGCTCTTCTACAAATCTTAGGGCCTTCTCCAAAAATGTAGGAGCTCCATCAACATCTTCCAGTGCAAGTAAAATTGGTCTGCCTATGACTGTAGATCTCACAGGTTGTTTATCATTCACTAAAAAAGAGAAAGACAAGAGCATAGATACCTCGTATGAGAGGAAAAATAAATCAAAACAGTCAACCAATTTAGAAACTTGGTAACTTGTAGATTCAAGAAACAACTTAACAGGCTTGTAAAAAACAGGAGTGAATATATAAAGGAAAACTAGAAGAAAGAAGAGCTTGATGAAACAAGAATAGGAGGAACTGACAACTAAGGCTCCCAATTTGTAACATGCTTAAATTTTTCTAATTTTGTTACATAATACAAATGAACTTATAGATCATGCATTATATCCAGTGCTTAAATTAGGAGCCTACATACGAATGAAGCCCCAGTATATAAATAAGTGCAAAGTTACACATCACTCAAAAAAATGGCAGCAAAATGTTACCTGGTTCCTTAGAACCACCAACTGCATCTGCTTTGTCATTCCCGAAGATGCCATTTTGTCCCATCACATGAGCAGAACTTGGCGCTTGAGACAAAGCATTCTCAAGTGCAGCCTTCCATTCATACAAATCCTCCAAAGTTTCAGCCTGCGACACCAAAAAAAAAAGGAACCATAATGTCATCTGAATTTTGCAAAATCTCACTGTTTTTCAATTTGGTTAAACATTGAATTCTTTAATAACATCAGAATGACACATAATCAGTGCTTTTCTCTCTGCATTTCTGCCTTCAAAATCAGTGATGTGGCCAAATTGGTTCTTAGTAATTGGTTTCACCAGATAAAAGAATGCTGCCAGCAGGTTTTAGACTGACTTGAATAAAACTTTGATACCTAATATGATGATATTAGTTCAGGCATTCTGGTAACACGCGTGTGTCTGTTGCTCAGTAATAAGGTCTGCAGCTTTTCATTAAAGCTCGGACTTGGTTAGATTCATTCAGTCATCTTTAGATACTAGGAAATTCTTTTACTGTTTTGGCGAAATCTTGATATTTGATGCGCTTCAAACAGAAATCTAACAACTATTTATCAAGTCAAGGAAGATATAAAACTAAAAGAGTCATAAATCTGAGAACCCACTCAATTAAACAATTTACAGAGAAGTATGATCCAAAACAGCAAACAAATGTAATCAAAGGAGAAATTATAGATGGAGAACGGGAGGAAGCACCTTGAGTGTGAAGGTTCGTCCATCACGGCCATCATGAAATTGTACAGTTATGAGTTTTTTATCAGCTTTGACAACCACACTAGAAATTTTGAAAGGAACAATGACTTAGTAATGCTTCCAACTTTCATGATATTCGCAACTTGAAGAGGAGATCAAGAATTGATAATCTATTCAGAAAAGCAAGCCAACCTGCCTGAATTGTTGAGATCAATACCGCCAAGAGTTAAATTCACTTCATTACCCTTCTGAGAAATGGCATTCTGAGAAGTAAAATAACAGTACATTAATTTTCTAAAGCCGTCAGTTCACAAAATGCGGCAAGAGAAAGAGAAATGGACTATATTATAGAATGTGTAGAGAAGAGAACAAGATATCACCGGGATAATAATAACATCTAACCCATAAATATCAACCCCTCTAGATTTTTACTTTTGCCTCAGGGACTGCATACTGGAGTTATTCCCCAATATCCACACCCAAATCCTTTCCTCAACCCAAGCAATAGTTAAATCATTTTCTATATCATTCTTCGAGCTGAAGCTTTAAAATATCACTCGTTGTAGAAGAGCCCCATATGTGTTATGGTGCAACTTAATAAAGTTTAACCCAATTATAAATCGGGAGGACCTATCTAATACTTTCCATCTTTCAAGTCTAGGGTCACTTTGCTGGAGAACCAAACAAGAAATGGCAAATGAATTGATATCAAACTATAGTACCATAATTGTCAAAAGCTGATGGATCACTCTAAATTAGCATTCATTTCCCCTTGATAAGTACTTTAGAGCGCACTAATGACTTAATCTTTTAGGTCATGTTTCCCAAATTTCTTAGGTAATGTAGCACGACAATTTCCTGATATTCTTATTTAGTCTGTCTAAAGACCACCTAAAAACTGTAAAACCAGTGAGAAGAACTGCCGCGTGAGATAGAAACAAAAGTTTCATTTTCATTCATCTTTTCGATTGAGAGAATTTGTGCACATAAAAGATAATTGTAGCAAATTAGTTTCATCCCTGACCCTGATGATCTTTAAATATAGTAGAGTCAGAAAAACTGCAGCATATCATTAGACCTCATATCACTTTTCTGATTCTTTTTTTTTTTTTAAGTCGCTTTACTGTTTCTTTATGATCATTCAGTTGTTGTGCCAGGAAAACAGCAATAGAGGATGTAAAAAATGCATAAACAAGCACATGCAGCCATGTTGAGACCGACAATCTGCCAGATTGCAAGTACTTACAGGGTCACTTCTGAAGAAAACCAGCGAGGTATTTGTCAAAATAAACCACCTTTTCTTCCATGATGTCCATCCAATTCCTTTAATCAAAGAAAAATAGGAGGAAAATGCGTATAAAAATAACCCGGAGGAATCCAAGTCATTATTCTGGGACTGTGATTTTCAACACAAACCTTATAATGCTTATTTTTCTACTAAAACGTAAGTAAAGGTTGTGCTTCACAAAATGAAAGGTGAAAGGCAAATGAGTGAATTAAATTGCTAAGGGTGATGAAACCAAGCAAAAAAAACAAACCTTTGGATGATAAAAAGAGTGGCCCGCTCTTTAAAACCTGCAAGAAAGTTTTAAACCTTAAAATGCATTAACTTTTACAACTTTGTAATTGCATAATAAGAAACAGCAAATGCAGGTAAGCAATGATCTCTGGAAGGTAAAATCTAGCAATGGACTTAAAATACAGAACAAAGTTCATTCCTTTGCATCCAAGTTCCTTATGGTCACTTAAAAGAGTCTAGGATCAAGCTTAATGTGGTTAGTAACAGCTACAATATGCTTGATAATATCAAAAGAAAATAACTGCTACATAGGCAATCTTTCCATAAAATGGTTCAAAACTTTTAGTTGAAATCCCAGGCACATAAGATGTAGACAAGTGGTAGACAAAGATGATTGTAAACACGATTTCCATGATGATAAAGATGAATGCAGGGTAATTTAGGGAATGAATAGTCACGTGCATTCATACAATTTTCAATCAACAATTCAAATTCAGAATTTTGTAAATAACAAATAGTAGAAGAGACACAAAGAGAAGTTTACCGAGTTGCCAGCACGAGAATGCAGATGATCTGGCGGGCCTGGTGGACCGGCTGGACTTGGAGCAGAAGCAACTGCAGCACCCCCCTTAAGAGAAAACAAAAATGATTTTCATTCAACGCAAATTATCTTTAAAAATCGGATT
The DNA here is from genome assembly GCA_033439115.1 of Firmiana major. NCBI lineage: Eukaryota > Viridiplantae > Streptophyta > Magnoliopsida > Malvales > Malvaceae > Firmiana > Firmiana major. The sequence continues at coordinate 48,304,935 of CM065909.1, forward strand.
TTTTTTTTTTTTTGTCCCCTGACGGTTCAAATCCATTCCTTAAAAATCAGAAAAGAAAGCAAGATTGATTTACACCTGATGTCCTTGAGAGAACTCTTCCAACTAATAATAATAATAATAATAATAACCAACCTGTTGTGCTTGAGACGGTTCTTCCTTTTTGCTAGGCATTTTCTGATCAATAAATTAAAAAAAAATGAACGCAAAATCTCCATTAAATTAAAATGTAGTTTTTTTTTTCTTTTACTATTTTCTAGGCATCAAAATCTTTTAAAAACGAATAGAAACTTAACACGAGAAAAAGATAAAAGATAAAAGAGATTGATCAAAACCTGTTGTGCTTGAGACGGCTCTTCCTTTTTACTAGGCATCTTCTGATCACAAAATCAAAAAACATTAACGTAAAATCTCCGTTAAAAACTCAAAACGCAATTCTTCCTCTTTCTGCTTCTAAGTACCAAAGGATTCTTCTATAAACGAGCTATAAAATTAACGCAATAAATAGAAAAAAAAAAAAAGAGCTCGATTAAAACCTGTTGTGTCTGAGATGCTTCATCCTTTTTGGTAGCCATAATCCTCTGATCACTCAGAATCAGAAAACTCGCATCCCAAACAGGTCAGAAAATCAAAGGATCAGCAGCCTCTGCACCAACCTGCACTCATCAATTTCAATAATGCCGCTCATTCGCAACATTTAAATAAACAAAAACAATTTCAAAACTCAAACCAAAATAACACCAAAAAATTCAAAAAATAAAGCAAAAAAAAAAAAAATTTTACCGTAATTTGAAACTTACTCGTGGAAAATCGGGAAAAGGAAAATGTAGAAGAAAAGCAAAAAAAAAAAAATAGAGATAAGGAAGAAGCTTAAAGGTGAGAACAGAGAGAACTTTTCTCTGCCTTTTTTCTTCGTTTTGTTTGTTTGAGAGTGTTTTGGCTCGGAATTCCTTTGCTCAACGGAAACCCCGTTTGGTCAAGCAAATGAAAAGCCTAAATGCTCTCCCTCCAAAACGGCAGTTGTACACGTCGCCCCTATTCTTTAGTTCTATCTAATTCTTTTTTTTTGCCTCCGAAAATAATTGCGTTTGGAGGGAAATGGCACTCCCGGTAATTTTCCCCTTTTGACTGACTTTTGTCCCGGTGAATTTACAAGTTGGGCCCACGGGCCCAGATGATTTACGGAACGGAGAAATGCCTTACTTATTTTAAATGGGAAATTACTTGCATTGGGTGATTTAAAAGCGAGCACAATAATTTTCTCCAAAAAAAAAAAAAGTTCAATAATAAAATAATAATATTTTATATTTTTTAAACATCTATGATAATTATTTTAAACTTGTTTTTATTAAACTTAATTTAAGTTATTTTATGTTGTGCATAATAAAAAATAATAAAAGTATGTCACGTGACGTACGAAAAATGTATCACGTGGCACACGAAAAAAATATATGAGAAATAATACAAGTCTTAAGTAAGATAAAAATTGTAAAAATATAATTAATGACAGAGTAAATCCCTATAAATAAGGGTCAAGTACGATTCGTGAACCTAATTCTAAATTTTTCTACTGAAATTTTGTCCAATTCTCTGACTGACTTAAGTATCAGAGTGCCAATACAGGAAACAACTTCTGCGTCTCTCTGATTATTTTTTTCTTGTAGAATATTTAATGATACGTGACATAAAAATTAAGACAAGGACATCAGTAACACGTCACCGTCGTAACCAAGCAATAACAATTTATTTAAAATTTAATAATTAATAAAAAATAAAAGGTAAAAAATGAGAAGGATTAGTTGGAGGAGAAAGCAACGAAGCCTATAACTCAAATAGAAAAAATTCAAAATTTTACAGAAATATTAGGAGAAAATCTTATGGGTCTGATCAGAAACGATCAAACCGGCCTTTGTAAGAGTAAAAGAATACAAGCACAAGAATGCAATTTGATAAATTAAATGATATTAAAACTTATTACATGACATATTTAAATATAGATATTTATTTTCTTTTCAAGTTAATTTTTTTTGTTAGATATTAATAGCTCTTTATTAATTATTGGAGTTTTTAATTTTTTTTTTTACTAATAATATGAGTTAAATAAGTGAGTTAATTGATTTAATGAGAGTTGATTTTTAAGTAAATTAATTTGATTAGAATTGATTTTATGAAAATAAGTATAAGATGTAACAAAAAAATGAGTTTAAGATATTTATTATATAACTTTAAGAAATTATAAGATATCATCATTTTATTAGTATCTAAAACATTCACTTTTAAACATTATATTGATATAAATTATTCTATTTTAAAATTTGCAGTTAATGTTACAATTGATTTCTATGGTTGTGGTCAATGGCATCAAGTCCTGGAGATATCTATTGATGAAGGAAGGGTTAGGCTTTGAATAATAATAAAAATATATATTAAAAAGATTATTAATGTAAGAATTAAATTACAAAATAAAAAATAATCATGAAATTTAATTATTAAATTAATAAAAGTTTTGTTTCCTTATTTATAAAGTAAAGTCTTAATCTTTTTTATTTAAAGTTATTGATAATTGAACCTTTGAATTTAAATTTTAATATTTTAATTAGTAAAAGTTTAGGGCTTTTAAGCATATAACACTGAAAATAATAACAATAAAAACAAATTCCCACGGATCAATTTCAATTTGCCAACCTTTGTTTTAGATCAGTTACTTGGAAATTGAATTATGATAAGTTAATATATATATATATATATATATATATATATATATATATATATATATATATATATATATATATATATATATATACGTACACACACATTTTACATTAGAGCCAAGTTCCCAACTCCATGGATGTTCGGAAGAAAGAGCTGTAACCAATTTCTTTCAGATGAATTTCATAAAATACTTTCTCATTGCACATCATTGTCTGTCAGCTAATCGTATCCTTAGTCCTAATCTTAAGTCCGCGGCACCGCCACACATCGGGCTTCATTGTATGCCTACCAAATTACCACGTCCATGAGAATGGTGTGATTGGTGAACACGAAGATGCCATGCCACAGCTTCAGACAGTCAATTTCTGCAAAATTGAGGCTGAGAGAAACTCGGGTATCTTTGCCGAATGCGATTGCTGAAGAATCTTCAAGGCCAGAAAATTTTTCATGGATATAACCAGGGGCAGCACACGGATAAGACAATTTCCCAACAGATGTGGAACCTTAACCTTAACCAATCAATCCAAACTTGAATAAAGAGTTAAAAAAAAAATTTTATTAGATTTATTTATTATTTGAATAACTCAAATTTAATTTAAAAAAATAAATTAAATTCAAATAATTATCAAAAATAAATTTAAACTGCTCACAAATAATTAATTCGTTTATATCTTTTCTTGTCAAAACAAATTGTCATTTATAAAATAACAGTGCTATGGAGTGCTAATAAAATCTATTAATCTTTATTATCAATAGGAGTGGAATACATTAGCAAAAACAATTTTTATCAAATAAACATAACTTTTCCAATCTAATTTATCGTCACCATCAATCTTTAATCAAAATTCCTTAAGCAGCTTCCTAACTTGCTCCAATGTCACAAACAAAACCACCGTAAACGGCCCTTGCCTCGAAACCGTCGGCAAAAACCCTTTATAAAGTGCTCTAAACCCTTCCCCTCTCACCGTCTTCATTAAACAATCAACCGCCCCATCGTACATTGGGGGCTTACCAGCTTCCACCTTCATGTTCATCACTCTCGTCTTTATAACATCCACCGGGTTCGACGCAACCGCCGCCACAACCCCCGCCGAAAAGCTCGCCGCCACGTGTGTTCCCATCCCATCTTCCATGACCCCATTCTCTAATATCGCTTCCTTGATCTGATCGTAAGTTGCCAACTGTGACGCCGTGACGATCATCGCGCGGTTCACCGTGAGGGATGAGCCTCGCCACAGGCTAGCCACGCCTTCTTGCTTCGAAATCCGTGTAATGGCATCGAAAACGCTTTTGTAGTTACGGCGTTGAGCTTGTGGGAGTCTTCCATCGGCTTGCATGCGTACCATCGCCACGTCAGCTGGGTTCCCGACCGCCGCTCCTATTCCACCGGCGATAAGTCCGGCGGCGATCTTCTTTGTCAAGTGCATAGTTTTGGTCTTCGGATCGGTCCACCGTTGCTTGAACAGATCGTAAAGGCCCATGCGGGTGGTGGAGTAGAGGGTTTGGCGGAGGACCGTAGCGGAAACGCCAGAGAAGATAGCCGGGAGGCCTTCGGAGTGAACAATACGGAAGGCGAGAGAGATCGGACCCACACGCTGAGGAGGAGAAAGATGAAGAGAAGTATTAGCCGTAGAGGAAGAGAAAGCGAAAGCTGGGCGAAGCTGGTGAGAGAAGGTGGTTGCTTCTCCTTGAAGCTGCATGCGGACTTTGATGAGATCAAGAGGGTGAGTAGAACAGCCGGCTACGACGGAAGCTACGCCGCCTTCAACAAAGCCTTTAAAACCCATGTTGGCTTTAAAGGAACCTGAATGTAAAGCTTAGAGAGATCTTGTCTTGTCCCTTCAGCTCTGCCTTGTTATGCGTTAAGACAGTGGAGATGGAAAGAAGAGAAAACTGGCGTTTGAGAAAGGAGACAACGGATAGGTTTTGGAAAGACGCGACATGTTACACTGAGCGAGCCTGTAGGGCTTCCAAGGATTTATGTTATGGGAAGAAGAACACAAGAAAACTCAAGTTGAGCCTTGTAGTTGTTGGTCCTTGGAAGCAGTGTGAAGAGCCGTTGAACCTTGAATTGGGCTGACCCAACACAAATCAAAATCGACAAGCCTGGTTTGTTATAGGGTTTTATCATTTTTTTTTTCCTGTATGAACTTGCGGCCCTTTTATTGAAGAAGAAAACACCTTTTACTTCTTTTTGTTAGGGTGTTTAAATTCAAATTTTAATCAAATTAATTGGTCAAATCAAAATTTAATTACGTTAATAAAAATAATTTTTAAAAAATTAATTTTTTAATAATTCGATTAATTAACTGAATTAGCATTGTTAATTGAAATTTCATCTTGAAATATAGAAAAACTCAAGGATAAAATTAAAAATATATGAAATTTAAAAATAATTTAATATTGAAATTTATATGATATTTTAAATTTAATATTGTTAGAGTTTTAATACTTTGATATTTGAATATTTTTTGAATAATGTTATTTAATCTGTTTTGAAAAATGAGAAAATTAATAATAATCAGATGTATTTTATTATTTTAGATAATTTGGTTAATTATTTAATCTAATTTAATCCAGTTTGTTTAATTTTAAAATTAAAAATTTTGATTAATTAAAAAATAAATTAATTTAATTAAATTTTAATTTAATTAATTCAATTCAAAATTAAGCGACCCATGAATGAACAACCCTTCTCCTTTGTCCTAAGGTTGATATTACGGTGAAATGGTGATACTGGGTTAGTAACATTAATGCAGTGAGAAAGCCGACCGGAGTTAATTTGCTTGGACACAACAAGCAGCGTTGAAAATTTTGTTTCTTTTATGAGGTCTAATAGACACTTAATTTCGAATTAATTCTAGTATAATTATTAGATAACAAAAGTCTAAAAAAAAAAGAATGGAGGGCAGATGGCATTGCAGCGTTAGCTTTGTATAACTCTGCAATTGCAGAAACCCATTCTCTTGCATCAAAATTTTATCCTTGAAAAAAGAAAAGAAATCAACAGAAGTCCTCAGTAATTTGAGCCATGAGGTTATTGAATTATTGCTCATCTTTATCCAAAGCAAAAGAAATCCATTTTGTACATATTTTGAAACAAGATCATACGTTTTACATTATTGAATCAAAGGGTTTGTCCAAAAAATAACCTCACCATGTCATGTTAGAAAAGAGCTAAAGAAGACTACAACAGGACAAAACAGGCTCTAAAACTAGAGATGCTCTCCAATAAAAGGATAAATACAGTATAAAGTTTTATCATCAAAACAATTCATGTATTAAATTATATAAAATACAAAAAATTATTATGTTATGATTCACGATAATATGTCAAATTTCAAGTCGATTTTATAGTTTTTGTTAAACTTATATACAATTTTTATATTTTTTTCGTATCGTTTTCATTAGATCTACTAAAAAAATGATAATTAAGATGCTTTCATTCCTTTTCACAATTAAAAACTTACAGATATTATATTACACATACCAAAACAACAGGATTTTGTCCTGTTTATTAACTACATCTATTTTTGGTTTAATGAAAACAGAAAAGCTTAGCCTTAACCACAGGAAGGCAGCAAGCAATAAGTAATAAAGCTAATAAAACTAGTTACAAGCTTCACGAGAAATTCCCAAGCGAGAATTGGCCACATCAAACAGAATCCTGTGATTCTGCTGCTGCAAATTGGCTATTACATTCATGGCGGCGTTCACATTGTTTGGAACTGGTGCTATGGCCAAGCAAGCGCGTGACCCTGCACTGGTATGCAAGAAGCTGTTTTCCATTGGCAATGTCATGGACAAGCCTTCAAAATGTAATGTTAAAAGAGGAGCCTCAGCTTCTGCTGTAGCGTCAAAGCATGTGTCAAATACTCCTATGCTTGAAAATGGGCCTTTCACATGCTTCACAAACTCATCTCGGATTGCCTCATAAAGGGGTTGGACAAATCGGGTCACAACCGTACCCGAGTCAACTATGGTCCCCGCCCCGGTGTAAGGGTTAAATGCTAGGTATTCTGGGGCGATGGGTACCCGAACCCGTCCCACACTGACCCCGGTTAGGTTGACGTAGTAAAGTGAGGGCCGGTGCGGGTTCTTAAGGAGAGGGGTGGTTCGAATATTCTTGGGCTGACCCACTGGCCCGAGTTTGAGGGAACCCGAGAAGTAGTATGACTTGAAACTGGGCAGACAATATGAAAAAACACTTGAGTAGAGTGCGCCGGATTGGGAAAGCAATGAAATGGGCCCCCGGCCCAAGCCCAATAGTCCTTGGGGAGGGATTGACCCACCCGAGACAGTGTTAATACATCCAAAAGCAAAATTTGGGACGATGTCAGTGGCTAACGTTAAGGAATCTTGCACCAAGTTGGCAGAGAAGGATGAATCTCCACCGTAGGATTGGTTAAAAGAGCAAGCAGCAGTCCCCGTATCCGGGCATGAGAGCCCACGGACCTGGGCGCATTGGGGTAAGGAGCAAGCCAATGAACCATAACTTGCAGAAGCGTTGGGTGAGAAAGTGGTAGCTTTGCACCCGATGCACCCGGAGCATGGGACCCAAGCAACATCATTGCTAGTATCCAGAACCATGAACATGAGCTGACCCGGGGTGCCAATCTTGACCTTGACAACATAGTTGCCAATGCTTAGAACTTGTTGGCCTGAAGCAACTGGAACTTTAGTGGTCTTTTGGGCCACCAGGCTGGACAAATACTTGACTCTGGCTGGGTCTTTTGAGGCCATGTTAATGACCGTGTTGACCCATGAGTCAGGTTTAGGTGGGTTGAATGGTGAACATTTGCCATAGATTGGAATGACCGAGAGGTCCGAGTTATCTGGCCGAGAGCCACAGGGGTCTAAAGCCGCGGTGGCTGAGACGAGAAGAGCAAGAAAGAGAAGTGTGGCTGTCAAGTCCATGCTTCAAAGCTAGGACTTCAGCTTTGGTGAGTGTGCATTGGAAGTGAGAAGCCAAGAAGATTTTATACATGCAATTCGTGCACTAAGAATTACTGAAATAGCCTTGTAATTATGATAGGCAGGAGGTGACTAAAACACAAAGTGGGCCAATCAGCACGCAGACAATAGGGCGCAAAAATTGTATCTCTATGCGCAATGATGTCTGATTATTCTTAAAAAAGGCACCAAATTGGGGGTAAACTGACGCAAAACCACAAGCTTTCAATGCAACGAGAGGGCAGGGACAAAAGCAAGCCTTGATTTCAGACAGCGAGTAATATGCAAGGTTTAAGCATGTCCTTATCCGGTTAGATTTCCACCGTCAAAGTTCAAACATTGCCCTTTTCTTATCCACCAAAGCCTCAATCCTACCAAATTGAGCCATACACGAGCAGTGACTTAAACCATGATAGAAGGAAATAAAATTTATCCTAAATCTGTCGGTATGACTCTTTTTACTTAGGTAATTTAGGCCGCAGCTGATTAGGGCCAATGCTATTGAATGGATTAGAAAAAGATAAAATAGAAAGGGGTAAAATTATCCTTTTGCTTTTATTTTAAATTTTTTATTATTTTATTAAAAAATTATTATTCATAATTTTTTTTATCATTTTTAATATCTCCGAAATCAATCTCAACATTCATCCAAACTATCTTTTAATATATTTATATATATAAAAAAAATATCTTGTAGTGATGGAATTTTTCAACGATGTCGTGATCTTTTTCATGTAAAAATAATTTCCTAAAATGAATATTATATCTTGATTTGAGGTAAGAACAAGTTATTTATCATTCATTTTTTTATAAAAAAAATTGTAAATAAAAATTTATGATAATGAATTGAGAATTCTTAAATGAATCCAAATAATTTTCTCTCTGCACTCCAATTTTTTTTCTATATTTTACTGTTTGAATATATATATATATATATATATATATATATATATATATATAAAGTGAGTATAAAAAGAAAAACGAATTTTCAAAGTCTGCAAGAAAAACCGTGACCTTGAACCATGCAAGAGGACGTTGGTGTGGGTTTTCTTTAAGCCTTAACCATTACCATTGGTTCAGTGTTAGGATTGAAAATGTGGGGATAATTGGAGGGTAATATTAGAATAAGAGAGATAAGTTGTTAAGCTCGTGAATCCCTGCTGGAGGGTAGTGCTATTTTGTCCCTACCTAAGTTTTGCATGAGATTCGGTCGGTCACGGGCTCACCATGTCTTTTTATCCGAAAGCACCAGGGACCACCATCGGTAGTAAATAAGATTAAGATCAGCTGTATGTACTTCAATCTGCAGATTCCATTCCGCTGCATCTCATTTATACTCCATACTTTAGATTTGCTATGGATTTGATTATTATATTACTTGCACTTTAGATTTACAAGAGATTTTATGTAAACTTAAACTGCGGGAACTATAAGATCTATATGTAAACACGTGCTTAAGCAGAAAATTAACATTAAATTTAAAATATATTATAAATATTATAAATATATAAAAATAAACATAAAATTAAATTCAATAGGTTATACACATGATAATTTTGTTTCAGAATATGATTATACTTATTTTCATATACTTATTATACTTCTAACATATTTTATATTTAATTATATTAATTTACATTTAATTATATATGTTTATGTCAATCTTACAATATGCTCAAAAATTTTAAATTTACTAAAGAATTCTTACTTAAATTGAGCTATCAAAATTTTTGATGCGATTTGTAGATTAAAATTCATTTATTATTATCGAATATTAGCTCAAAAGGATTAAAAAAAATAGATGCGTTTGACTTCGTTAAAAAATATTGTAAAAAAAAATATAAATTCGTTACATTAGAGTATAGATAAATCTGTTTAGACTAAGTTGAAAAAATTTTGTACTAAAGAAAACCTAAAACACTCTTATCACTATCACTTTTGGGACTTCTAAGTGATTCTTATTTGACAGTGGTAAAAACAGGAAATGGAGTGTGGTTTATGAAAAGGATCTTCATTTATTTTTTATTTTCACTCAGCATGATGAGATTAAGTATTAATTTATTATCTACTAAAAAGATGCTTAATTTCTGAACACAGTAGAGTGACAATCTTTGAAAAACAGGAGGACTGGACCACAACACCGCAAGAAAGGCATTTTTTTTTTAGTCCAACTCCTCGATGATTTGTCAGAGCTCCCCACCAGCAAGCTCACGAGGTTGTCCTGTTCAGAACATTACTAGTTGTTGTCTTGTGAACCAGAATGTTAACTTTAATTATTAACCAAAAAAGCAAAGAATGGGAAATTTTGTCACAGACATCACTTCTATTTGTGCACAACAGGTTAAATTTCCAGAGGAACCATACCTTGGAATTTGGATCCTTCTGAAGAAAATATCTGCATATTCCCACTAGATTTTTTTTTTTTTTCATAGCTGGTTCCTAGTCAGATACAACAGTCATGAGTCTTAGAAATTATGTCTATGAAACTGCATTGTAATCACCGTGCTCAACAGAACAGAAATAAGCAAAACCAAGTGCAAAATTTGACCTCAAAACTTAAAAGGATACTAGAAGTCAATTGCAAGTTTGGCAATACATGTAGTTAAAAACAAATAGGGAAACAGGAAATTAAACCACAAGCACCTGCAGCAGCTGAGAAAGAAAATTCAAATTTATCGAGGCTTATGCGAGTCTTATGCACAGGGTTTGCCATTTTTATTAAGGCTTTTTAAGGTATATGGTACGTAAATCAATAACTATTAGCACAAAGAATTGCAAGTTGATATGAGTAATGGCACATACAGGGATGCTACATGAAACTTTTCATCGAAAGCCAAGCCACTCTGCGGTGAATTTAAAATAGCGACAGCACAGCATAGCTTCTAACAAAGTTCTCTCTCATTGGCAAGTCTGCAACAACACGATAGAGAACAAGACAGCAATTCCAGTCACATATCACAAAACCGCTCTAGAAGAACACTTCATTTTGCTGAGCACTAGCACAACAGGTACGTCAATAGTCACAACAAAATTCATCAGAGAGAATGAAATTTCACGTAACAAAGTTCAAGATTATGCCCAGTCCATATTTGGATAAAGAAGAAGACAATTTGATGTGCATGGAGATGGAACAAAGCTAAAGCATGTTACCGTATAACGTCCCCTACACTCCAACTTCATTTCTCTCTCATATCATACTTCTCCCAACATCGGCCATCCTCTAAAAACAGAAAAATAAAGGGAAATAGGTTCTCCCTTGAAGTAGGTATGCAGAAATGCAGCAGAAACATGCTACTGCACATTTTTGGATATTGTAAGACTAGAGAACTACCAGACAAAGCTTCATTCCAAAATTTCCTTAGGTGTTTGAGTGACCACATTCTGTTGCATGTTCCATCTAGTTGCCTATAACCACGCCCACCAATTGGTAAAAGTTTGGTGATAACTGAGATAGAACATAGCATAATATAAAGCTCACATGTGTCTATTAAATCTAAACTTAAACGAGAGCAGATGACATTTTTTGCCAGACCAAGGCATTCTATTCTTTCAAATTACTTGTAGTTTTAATCGATTTACTCGAGTATAATAATTTTTTTAGAGGATAGGCAAAATTCATGTGCATCGATTGGATTATTGATGTACCTGGATTGAAGAAAAAGTGCATGTATGTCATGGATGATCAACAATGATGAGAAATTTTAACATTAGACATATACAAAAAATTTGCATTTCTAAAATGGAAAAATATATATAGAAAACAGAATTGCTTTGGTCCATCAAAGTGAAATGGAGAAACATGATACATCTAAGATCAAGATCTGGGCTAGTTAACATTAGGATATTAATAACAAGCTTGAATTACACAATTTGCTTAACAATTGATCCATGAACCATAGTGCAATTTTCTGTGACCTGGCTTACCAAACCTTTTCCATTTCATTTGACTGTATGATAACACAACTTCCTAGACCCAATCATATATTTCTATCTATAGCCGTAGAACATCAAGGTAAGACGTGACTATTTCCATTTTATCTTTCACAAAATCACATACAAAATGATGTTTGGTACTTTGGTGTATCCTTGAGAAACTTGGCAATAAGTCAAGATCTTTTAAATTTTAAATGCTGGAATCACAAACCTGACAACCTTTTGGCATCAGATTCTAGTAGTATTATGAAGAAGAACTTAATGTCAAGGCTAGACAGTCATCAGCTGTTAATTCAATGCGTGGAATAATTGTATATTTTCTACTCAATGAGGAGCAATAATTGCTAGTCTATTTAGAGTTTCGACCATACAGCAGATAGTAGATATTCAAACTGATATTATTTGATGGATCAAAGAAAATTGAACCAAAAGGAAAATACTATTAGTGTATTACTTATTAATGGCCAGCAGAATTTCAAACACTATTAAGAGAAAGGACAAAAAATTAAATGAAAAGAGCAAAAGATGAAAATGATGTACCCCCATGCACATAGCAAAAGAGTAAGAGAAAAAAGGATCTTAGCTCCTCATTAATACAACTATATACATGAATTATTTGTGATCAATGACTAGTTTATAGTAAAATAATAATAAAAAAAAAAAAAACAACAATTACAAGAACAAAACAATAAAGAGAATAGTGAAAAGAGGACAGGGAAGTAGAAGATAGAGGGAGCCAGACTTGTCATATATGGGAGGTTCAATGCATACCTACTTAAGCGGGGAGGAAGTGTCCTTGCTCTTTATGATCATAACAGGGCATTGTGCATGATTGGTGCAGTAGTTGCTTACGCTTCCCAAAAACATTCTGCAGACATAAAACATTATGAATTTCATCCCGTTTTGCGTTGTGATAGATCATAACTTCGTAATGTATTTTCAATTTCATTGCCCATATGAAGGTTTATAATAGTCCATTCCCATGATATTATAAGAACAGAAGAGACGCCTTTAATTGTATACAATAGCAACATCTGACGAGCACTATAGGATGACGTTCAAATCCACCATGACCTCATATTTTAGTATTTTACTGCTCCTTTAGGAAGATTAGGGGCATCTCACAGGAAAGACTCTTTTCCCTCAAGCCACTTTAACATTGCCACATGGCTTCCTCAACATAATAGTGATTTCAAAAATATCATAGCTAGGAGCAAATGAAACTCACAGGGGATGCCTATTAATATTTACTCATATTGAAATCACAGGAAGAAAATTATATCTCCGGATAAACATCCCAGTACGTATGTAACAATTATTTAAAGGACATTTTAGAAGGCATTATTCTATCAAACAAATTCTGAATCCAGTCGCATAAAATTTTAATTCACTGTTCAATTAGAAGCTATTGCAACTGCTAAGTTTCTATAACAAAAGCCACTATGCTAGCTTGATTACTAAGGCTTCCTCTAATCCATTACTCTCATGCCTAATCAGTGATCATGACTAAGAGGGTAGAACAACTTAAAAACAATGTCAACAATCAAACACAATATTCTCAATATTTATATCCTTTGCACTGATTGTATGTTATAAAAATTGTGATGGCGACAAACAACCAATGAAAATAACACGCACTCAATCAGAATGTAATTGAAGGCGTCTACTCAATAAGTTATTACTATTAATATGGCCTAACTAGCACAAATCTTTCAATTCAAATAGTCCATCATCCTTTTAAAACAATTTGACAATTTAAGTTGACAAAGAAAACTAGGAGAATATACCTTTTAACAGGGCCAAAAGCACGGGACCCCATCACAAGCAAATCAGCATGCAAATTTTCAACTACTTCACAAACCTTTTCCTTCGGATCCCCAATCACAACTTCAGTTTTTACGTTTGCCTGAACTAGAAATATTCCAGTCTTAATCATTTTTACCAGCAAGATACAAACCAAAAAATAATAACAATTGTGAATTTAATCTAATAAATTAATTACTTAAGGTAAATCTCAAAAGATGTTCTGTGAATATACGTTAATTATAGCTTTACTTGGTGGAAACTGATAATAAAAGAAAACATACTTTTTTTTCAGAGCAAATCTGCAGAGCATAATTCAAAATCACTTCAGTGATTCTCTTCTGGTGCGCCTCGATGGCCGCCGTGAATGCAGGAACCTCAAGATCGCCTGAAAATAAAATTTAAAATAAAAAAAGAATTCGCTTCTGGAATAAATTAATCCAATCGAATCCAAAGGAGGAAAAAAAGGTGGCTTAACTGGGCCCGCCGAAGGGGATGGCACCGGGATTAAGACCGGTAGCAATGGACGGAGGAGATTGGACGTGGAGGACGACAAAGTAACCGGGAGACTCGGTAGAGTCGGGAGTAGATGATCGGAGCTTGAGATTATCAAGCGCCCATCTTAAGGCGTCCATACTCCCTTGGCTGCTATCAACGGCTACGATTACGGATCCTAAATTTCCCGGCATGATTTTGACTGGTTCGTTGATTTTCGCGACGTTTGGAGACGGTCCTAGTGATGATTGACTCTGTGTTTCTCTCTTTACTGTCCAGCGTGATCAACTAATAAACAGAGTTGCATGCACAGTCCGCCGAAGTCAATCTGGCTCTTGAAGCGCGCCAATGGGCGCCCTTCAGTTTTTGTTTGGGGAAACGAAACTTGCTGGCCTAGCAGCCCAATCTCTTCTGGAGCAAATAAGCATCAAACCCAATGGACCAGCAGCTAATAATTGTCCAACCAGAAGGAACTTGGCATTTCACTTTCGAAATCCAATTTAAAGCATCTTTGCTGTGACTGACCCCATTGCAAGGAGGATTTCATCATTTATTGGAGGAGGAAAAGGGTTTTCCATCGAACCACAAAGTAGCAAAAGGAACTGTCAATAAAGCAGGTACTACAGAGTAATTGAATCATTTGGAAATTGAAAGCCAAACAGTGAATCCACATCAAAGTTTTTAGCTGGCATTATCCGATCAGCAATTACTCTTTTTCCTTTTGTGCATCAATAATTGAGGGAATGAAATGTTTTTTTTTTGGTCTTTTCAGAAACTGATATTCTATTGGAGTTAGGTGTGAATTAGACAATTTTGTAAGATTTTTTATTAACCGGTAATTCAAAACTGAGGCATTGTTTGTTAGAGTGAAAATAAAAAAGAAAAAGAAAATATTAATTTTTTTTATATGTGCTTAATTAAGAAAAAAATATTATTTTATTATTATATCATTACTTAATTAAAATAATAAAATAAAAAATAATTTTGTAAATATACATGCATAACTCACAATTTTCTCTTTTTCTCTTCATCAATTTTTTCGAATTATAATGATTTGGTTTCGGTAATAAGAAAAAAAAATTTTCTTATTTTATTTCTTTATATTTTTCCTTCATACCAAACACTAACAAAAACTTTTTTTTTCTACTTTTCCACACATTATTTTCCATCATTCTACCTTTTCACTCTACCAAACACACTCTTAAGCTTCATTTGATTCATTGAAAATAATTTTCAAAAAATTATTTTAATATTTTCAAGAATTTGATTGGTTAAAAATTAATTAGTCAAAGAAATTTTTTTTTTCCAAACCCAAGCTGTATATTTAATAAGGGGAGACTCCTTTTCAACGGTAAAAATTTAGGTAAAAAATTGATTGTAAAACGCATAAAATCAAAATTTATTGAAAAGCTTTTTTAATATAATAATTTAACTATCCTTAATCAGTATAAGCACCCATTGATCGGATCCATTTAATTATTATTAATCAATATTTTATAATCTCCGGTTAACTTGATTCAAAATATAACATGATTAATTATAGAGGAAGTTATAATAGCTTCTGAAGAAAACTCTGATTGCTTCCCCAAAAAAATTATGAAAGTAGGCGAGAAATTCACGGGTGAGGGATTTAGATTGTAGGGTCACCTTTAATTAAGGAAGAAAAGGAATTGGGGTTCTTTTACTTGCAAGTAGTAAGAAAAACCTTTTATCTACAGTCTAAAATTTTCACCACGACATATTTATAAATTTATTTATTTATTAATATAATATTTTTAATAATAATTTATTATTTATTTTATTATTATAATTAAATTTAAATACATTACCGTCGCCCTTTTTTTATTTTTTATTTAACGAACTAATCACGTCAATGTACTCACATCCAAAGAATTTCAATCCTGGATACTGATACTGGAAATTAAGTCAAAAGGTCCTTAGAAAAATTTGTGTGAAACAGTCCTAGGTTTGACTAGGAATCTCACTTTGTCAAATCAAATACCAAGTTTTATTTCCACATTAATTTTCCAATAACAAACCACCCAATTTGTAATTGTACATTTATATTTAAATATTTTAAATACAATATAATAATATAATATAAAAAATACAAATTAAAATTAATATAAATTATATATAAATTTGATATTTTTTAAAAAAATTACATGTTTGTCTTGTTTATATTATTTTTGATATGTTAATTTTTATTTTTATATAATATCAACTTGATTTGACATAATATATATCCAACATATAATTAAAATAACTTTACAAAATAAATCAGTTGATTTTATAACACATAATCATAATTATAATTATTCAATTAAAAGTAATTTTGATAAATTTAAACATATTACAACACCAAAATTAAACAAAAAATATAAAAATAATATAATTAAAATTTTGATAAAAATATATATATATAAATATGATAAAATTAAAATTTAATATAATATTTAACGTATTAATATAAATTATAATATTATAATATTTATATTTTCATAATTTGATATGAAATAAATTTAATTAAAAATCATACTTCTTATCGTCAAAAGCCAGAGAAAGAAAAAAGTTTCGCCATGGATTCTGCCAATGACTTTCCTGGAAAGGCAATTACTTGTAGAATGGTTTATATCCATCTGAGGAAAATCCAAAGACTAAGAAAAAGAAAATAAAATTAATTTCGGAAATGGTGAGTGAGCCATCATCATCGACACTGCACCCTCCCACCAAATCAAGGCAATTTCCACCGTCCGATCGCTCGTATCACAGCAATCGTCCAACGCAGTATCCATCACAGAAAAATAAATAAAAGAAAAAGGAGAATCTCACATAAATAAAAAGGAAAGTATAATCGAACCGGACGTTGAACCGGTTCAATCCGTGACACCCACCTGGGGCCGAAGCGGGATATTTGATGACCTAAGAATTCACGCTTCTCGATACCTGAAAAAAAATTCCTTTCCCTCGACCGTCAAATTTCCTTTTTTAATAACTATCGAAAAATATAATAATAAATACAAAAATTCAAAATTTAATTGCTAATTTAATTTCCATTTGTAGCATTATTGTCCGTTTATTTTTTTCTCTCGCTTTCTGAAAATCTTGATCTTGGAAAACAGAAGAATTTCCGTTGTTCGAAAATCCGCGAGCTGAAGAAGAAACAATATCAGCATTCTTCACTCACTGTCAGTTCCTTTCAGATTTGTTTATTTTTAATTTTTTCTTTTATAAAAATTCTGTGTCATTTCATTTTTGAGATCACGAGGAAGTTCAACGACCTTGTTTTAGTCCAAATCAACGACTACGGTTGCATGCTGGACGGCCGGAGTTTCTTTCCCTCGCCGGAGAGACCGCCACGACGACGTCGTTGGAACCTATGTGTAGTGGTGAGATTAGGAGGCTAGTGTTTTCTGATTCCGTTGGATTCCTATTAAGTGCAGGATAAATGCTTCTTGCTGGGGATCTAGGATTTTCTAGTCTCGTCCTAGTGGTCTCCCTTGTTCTTCCTTTCATCGGCTTTTTCATAAGGCGGAAATGGCGGCTCTCTGTGGCCAGGCAAGCGGAGATCAAGAGGCTTTTGATTTTGGCTTCGGAGGAGGCCGCTAGGGCCGACCTTGAAGCCTCGGTTGGATACGGTACCATTTCCATTTCGCGGAACTATCACCAGTGCGCTGTTTGCTATTGTCCTACCACTACACGGTGCGCCCGCTGTAAAGCCGTTCGATATTGGTACGTAAGTTTGTTAATTTCTGGTTATTGTTTTGATTTATTGAGAGCATTTAGTTTGAACAGATGAATCTGATTCTTTATTTACAATAATATCGTAAATGATATGCAGTTGAAGAATATTTAGTTTGTGAAGGGCTTCAGATTAGCGCAGGGCGAGTGTGGGTCTAATTTGAATACTCTGTAATCTGTATAAATGTATGTAGGCATGTAATTTAGGGGTACAAGGTGTATGCTTATGAAGTGAGAAATGAAGCAATTTAGAACACTTGATTGGTGAAAATTAATTATAGATTCAATATCCACAATCTGTCGTGGATGGGGAGTTTGTTGTCTTAAAAACTGCAACTTTTGATGGATGGTTGTGCTGATTTTGAGCAAATGTTGTAAATGCCATGTTTGAGCCTCCTGTCTATATGCTACAAAGATGGGATATTATAAAGTTTTTTAAATATTCCTCTTGATGATGACCTTTTTTGTGTCCTTTCTTGTTTGCAGTTCAGGAGTTTTTTTTTTTGCCATGCAGTTTAGGAGTATGTTTACTAAGTGCATTTGCAAATAGTTAAAATGTGGTTCATTTGATGGAAAAGTAAAAAGAATACCACCCTAATGAATGGAGAAGATGGTTTAGCTTTTCGCCATCATTTTATTTTAATTCTAAGGATGTGATTTTATGGGACATGGATGGTAAATTATGGCTTTATTGAGCATTATTTTCTACAGACATTTTTTTTTTTAGAATTGTCTCTCAACAGTATTTTATTTATATCAAAATTTGGATGTTTTAGTTCTGCTAAGTGTCAAATTATTCACTGGCGGCAAGGTCACAAGGAAGAATGCCATCCACCTGCCATTGCCGCACACCAGAGTCATGATGGGGGAAGTGATTCTGGTCAGAAAGTGATAGAACAAGACCAATATGGAGACGGATATGATATTGAAGAAAAGCAGTATGCAAAGCCAACTGGAACATCTTCCACAGAACCTACATTGTCTAATTCCTCCACAGAACCTGCATTTTCTAGTTTTAGCTCTTCTGCAGTTTTATATGGGGAGGATGATGATAGAAAGGTTGAGTTCCATGCTGATGGGGAAGGAACAAAATCTGCTTCAGATTCCTCCAGTGCTTCATTTTCTGGATTTTCTTCTTCTGCAGTTGGCAGTGAATCATCTGATGATGTTTCTGTGTGCGAGAGCATTAGCTCAAATGAGCCTGATAAATTGGAGACATCTTTGTCTGCTGATGCTAATCTTGACACGTTTTGGACTGCTTCTGGTGTCAATGACGGGGATCAAACCAATCCATCATCCCCCAAATTTGCTAAGTTGGTGAATTCTGTAGATAAGTTTTCTAAATTAAATAAATTAAATCAGACAAAGCCTGATCAAACTGGAGAGAGCCAGTGCAGAGCAACTAGTTCTTCAGGTTTAGGCATTAGTGATACGTGTGAGGGCTTAATTGCTGAGGGTTGTACATTATCTTCTGGTTTCTGGGGCAGAACTCTAGATTCAGTTCCATCTACAAATGATATTGACAATGAGTCTTTTAAGTCTAATCCTAAAGAAGGCAGTCAAAGTGCCTCACTTGATTCTGGATCTTCCTTACAATTTTCATTTAATTTGTCTGGAAATGCTTCTTCCTCACATCCACAAGGCTCTGAGGTGAAAGCTGCCAAATTGGATGATGCTCCTAAGGGTTCTTTGGGGCATAACAAGTTTTCTGATGGAGCAACTTTGTCAGAAAATGTTGGTTTAGATGCTCCAAAGGTTGGCAATTCCCAGTCCTCAAATTCTGAATGGGCTAACCATGTGGAGTGTGGATCTAGCAATATTTCACATGTCCAAAAACCCAGAGAAGCTATCAACAGAGATGCTCCATTATTCAGTAGCTTGTCATCGCAATGTTTTGAAAAATCACACACTAGTTCTGTCATTGATGGACCTAGCAACGCTTCTCATCCATTAAAGTCCTCTGATGCTTATTCATCCAGTGTCAGAAGGCATGTTATTCCTAGTGTGAAATCTGGAAAAATTGATGGTGTTCATGCAAATGCTGCCGCTTTACCTCAGGTTTCAAATTGTTCTTCTAATGGTAGGCATGGATTGAGAACCTCTATGTGGAGAGTTGTTGATCAATTCAGAGGATCTAAAATGCCAAAACACTATCCATTTGGAGTTAGTAATGAGGTTGCTGGAAAATATAACAATAAGGTTTGCTTAAAGTTTCTTTTCTTTTTAACTGTACTTTTAGCCTTTGTCGTATTATCTTTTAGTTGAATTTTCTTTTGTCTTTGCAGGGACTTTTTCCTTATGAGTTGTTTGTCAAGCTTTATAGTTGGAACAAGGTGGAACTGCAACCATGTGGCCTTGTAAACTGTGGGAATAGGTAATATGAGATTGGATTTTTTTATTATAATGAACAGTTGGAAAAACTACGAAGAGCATATTGCGTATTTTTTGTTGTTATATTATTATTGGGTAATCCTGTTTGCATCCCTTGTGGTTTAGCATTTCCCACATACAACCTCAAGGTTATTTGTTTTCCATTAGCATCCTGATTCCTTAGGTTCTTTTCTGTTCCACAAGGGGTTACAGTTTTAAAAAAGTAATGAAATGACTTTAACATCCTATGCCTGAGTTCAAATTTCCGAATTTGTGCCATAATTACCTATCAAACCTGAGAATTAAATAATATTTTTTTGGCCAAAAAAATTATGAACCTTAGCAACCTGATCCCAAAATCCCTATTGTGCAAAGTTATAATCCGATAACAGTTCAAAAGACCCATAATCAATTTCTGATCCCTGCTCAGAATTTCTTCCAAAATTTGGTAAAACACTCAAATCCCTTTTTGAAAACCCTTAAAGCCACCAGGAAAAAGAGGCAGAAGGGATCAAAATCAATGAAGGGAAAAAATTTTGAGTAGTTAAGATATGACAACTATGCAAAAGGAAAAAAAATACAGATGTGAATATATTAAGGAGAAAAATGGAGAGAGACTGCTAGTTATAGTCATCTAATTGCTCTTTTTTCTTTGGGTTTAAACCATTCATGCTGTTGATTTCTGTTGGTTTACTATATTCCTCTAAAGGTTAAGTTTTTGTCTTTTAAGTTCACTGGGACCTTGGTAGGTATAGATTTGACTATTTTATTCCCTCTAAGGTTTCTCTCTTCCTGTTGTTAATGTGCTATTTATTTTGCAGCTGTTATGCCAATGCTGTCATACAATGCTTGACATTCACTCCTCCTCTGACTGCCTATTTTCTTCAGGGACTCCATTCTAAAGCATGTATGTCCCTCTGACATTTCTAAACTGGAATTATTTACATCTTTGTGCTTTGAGGTAGCATGTTGGATGGCTTTTACTATAAATTGCTTTATTAGGTACAAAGAAAGAATGGTGTTTCACCTGTGAGTTCGAAAATCTAATTTTGAAGGCTAAAGATGGGAAATCTCCACTGTCCCCTATAGGAATACTGTCACAACTACATAATATTGGTAGTCAACTTGCTAATGGGAAAGAGGAAGATGCGCATGAATTTTTAAGGTGAGATAGATTTACTAATGTTTAATGCTTAAACCTTTTTATAGTGTTTTCTTCATGAGAATGAGTAATCCTTTCAATAATGTTGCAGTAGTTTATTGGTGAATTACGTTTGGCAGGTATGCTATCGATGCGATGCAATCTGTTTGTCTTACAGAGGCTGGGGTGGTTTCATCAGGTCATTCAGAAGAACAAACGACTTTAATAGGCCTAACATTTGGAGGCTACCTTCGGTCAAAGGTTATTAGTTCAAGACCAAGCTACATTCTGGCTGCATCTTTCTTTTTTCTCTCTATTCGTGCAACAGATGTCTTATCTGCGTCAAGAGTTTTGTGTTAAAATGCAAATGATGCATGTAAGCTTGTTACTATTGTCTGCAGATAAAGTGCATGAAGTGTCTAGGCAAGTCTGAACGTCATGAAAGAATGATGGACCTTACGGTTGAAATTGAAGGAGACATAGGAACTCTTGAAGAGGCTCTTCGGCGGTTTACAGGGACTGAGATTTTGGATGGAGAAAATAAGTACCAATGTAGCAGGTTGGTCCATTAATTTTTTTTCAAAAATCTCTTTGGATATTGTATCAATATTTTTTTATCATGCAAAGAGGGCTGAAGATGAACTTTTATGGAGATAGTCCTATGTTCGAAATTTCGTAGTTTTTTATTTGTTGACCTTAGTCTTTCTGGTTTGTTAGATTTTGACGATTTAACTTTCGGAGAAATAACATGGAGATATTCTCTCCTTCATAACCTGATGGGAGGACAGATGCTTAAATTGAAGCCATTATTTTCTTTTTCTTTGGCTTTGGTTTTTATCGTGTTGGATTATGGTCTTTGTGTTTTGTTGTTTCAAAGAAACACTAGATTGTATTTTAATTCTTATGGAGAAACAAATTTTCCTTAAATTTTGGAAGATATAACAAAGTGTTTATGTACATCATATTACATTATTTTGTCTGCTGTGTCATGTGATCATACAAAGGTGGCTATTACATTCATGATTCATTGACTTTTTCCTCCATTTTGTTTGGCCAAATTTTCATCCATAGTTGAAATTTGAGATCTATATTTTATGCTTTTGTTAGATGTCTATACCGAAAAATAAACAAATTTAACAGCACCTTGGCAATGATATTATAATTGCTTGTCAAAAAAGCTGTGTTTCGTCAAAGATTAATGAGTTCTTAAGAGTGAGAGGCATAGAATTACTCTGATTGATTTTAAACATTTCCTTTTATTGTCAAGTTCTTGCGTTTGTTGATATCGGTGGTGGTATTTTTTGTAGTTATATTCAGTTTGTATGATTGCAGTTCCTCAACTAAGTTCTCTATTTGCTAGAAGGCATTGATATTTAGGGGTTTGCTCACTTAGTCAGTCCTTTATTCAGATGCAAATCTTACGAGAAGGCCAAAAAGAAGTTGACAATATTAGAGGCTCCAAATGTCCTTACAATTGCTTTGAAACGATTTCAGGTGCACCTTTCTTTAAAGAATGCTGTTTTGCTCTTTGTTCTTTGCGGATTCTTACATCTTAAGTGTGTATTATGTTGCAGTCAGGTAAATTTGGAAAGCTGAACAAAGCGATTCGATTCCCTGAGATCTTGAACTTGGCACCATATATGAGTGGGATAAGTGATAAATCACCCATATACAGGCTCTATGGGGTGGTGGTCCACTTAGATATTATGAATGCTGCATTTTCAGGGCACTACGTGTGCTATGTTAAAAATGTTCAAAACAAGTGGTTCAAGATTGATGACAGCACGGTATGTTCTCTACAACTACCATCTGTATACCTTAAGTCATTTCATTTGTTACTGCATCTGCATGCACCTTTCCTCAATCAATGTTTTCATCTAAATTATTTTGATTACCTACCCTTGATTTTTGTAGAATGATGTTCTGCTTTTGCTCCCTTTACTTAATGTTAAAAGTTTTTGCCATATGTAATGATTTAGCTGTTGCTGCCATGTTAGTAATAATTGGCGATACTCTTAAATGCTTCACTTTAGGATCTCTTAAATTTCTCATTTAATAGGAGATATAAGAAAATACTCCCTGTTATTTGGAAATTTGCTAGGGAGACTTTTTTTTTCCTTTCTGATTCTGGACTAAATTGAACTTTTATCAATAGTGGTAATTCACGTCTTCAGTTTTCAAGGTAGTGAAAGTAGAAAATACTCCGCATAATGTTTAATTTAGCGGCACTAGACTATGATTTTTTTTTTTTTTTGGGGGTGAGATGTGGTCTAAAATGCTGTCCTAAAGCGCAAAAAAATAGAGTTTGGAATATTCATTCATTTCCCCTCCTCTTGTTCTGTCTTCATGTTGCACATTACTTGTACATTTTAACTATGTTAAATCATTTCTTGTGTTTTTTTTGGCTGTTGATAATTTGGCAGGTAACATCCACAGAACTTGAAAGAATTCTAACGAAAGGAGCATACATGCTTCTTTATGCAAGGTAAAGAATTTCAGTTGCTTTATTTGCTTTTAAAATCTATATGCTGTCATTGCTGTGGTGTTTGTTTAACAAACCAATTACTTTGCAGGTGCTCACCCAGGGCCCCAAAATCGATAATGTGCAGAAATAAGTCCATTCCATGCAGGGTCAATTCAAAGAATCAGCTGAAGTCAAATTGTTCGACACATTCTAGTCTTGATGAATTCTGCCCCGGCTCAATTCATCCAGATAATCCAGGGGGCATTGATTCTTTTTATTCAAAATACAATAGGCTGCAAAGGATTTTGGAGGACTCAAGTGATAGTTCTTCTCTGTTTAGTAGCAACTCTGATGAAGGATCCTGCTGTACTGACAGCACACGAGATTCTACCTTCACCGATGACTTATTGGATTCTGTTTTTGGTGATTCAATACGAGGTTGGACCAGCCCCTGTAGGAGTTCCGATTCCGATGTTTCTTCATCTTCCTCTTCTTCTCCCCTTTATTCAAGGCATTCACCCCTTGCTGATTTAGACCGGTATGCATCAGGTTCGCCTGAAATCTGCAGCTCTCAAATGGATTATACTGATTCAGCTGAGGTGAATGTTGTTGTTTCAGACAGACGATCCGGTGAGAGTAGCAGGCAGATGGATGAGGAAGGTAAGAGAAATGAACCTTTTTTCCACTCTGACATGAGTAAACAGTGTAGAAAGGTGGGTAGTAGTAGCTCTAGGGAAACCGACTCGGGGAGATTAGGACGGGTTAACCCTATAAATGATGTTTCTTTTAGAAAATCAACGACGGAGAGAATGGATTAAAAATTTTATTAGGATGTATTGAGTTAAGAGGAGGTAAATAAGATTTGGGAGGGGTTGTATGTAATGTACTCTTGTAGTTAGCTGGCTTTATTTAAAGAAAGCAGCCATCATCGTTTTGTTCGAATCTTTCCATTCTCTTGGTAATAAATAATACTAGTATTATTTACATGGAAGAAGAAGACAATGTAAATGTCAAAGTCGGTTTATTCGGATATGTAGCGTTAATGCTTATATGTTTAATGATCTTTTTCTTTCGTACGTGTGAAATTAAAACCCCATCCTTTCCATTTTAGGGTGCATTGCGTGACATAAAAATTAGGCTTTAGCTTTAGCCTGCCTTCTATCTTTGATCCAGTTAATACCGAACAAAAACAACATTAATTACAAGAAATGGAAACTTCTCTAGTAGCAGTTAGTTATTTAATTATTTATTTCGTTATCATCATTAGTAATAAATTTAAATATATTATTTTTTACATTAATTTTAAAAATATTATCATTTTTAATTTTATTAAAATCAATATCAACTAATAGCAACCATCCCTACACTAACCTCTAATCTATATGTCTGGATAAAAGGTTGATCTAATTGACCTTTAGAGAGGGAACCCAATACTATGCCATTCAGCAGATCTTTTTGACTTAACAAATATAAGAAGGCCTATCGATTGTTTTAAAATAATATCGTGACCGTACACGTGTACCTGTTTCTTTCTCTCTTAATGATGATTGCACTGACCACATGCATATTTTACTAATTTTGACATAAATATGATCATTTTAAATGCAACGCCATGATATGATGTCAAAGTAAGATAACAAGAAAAAAAAATATAAATCATAATTTTTTTAAAAATTATATATAAATTTTATTAAAAATAAAAAATATATTTTAAATATAATATATCAATACGGATTTAAATATAATAATTTTAATATTTTACATTATAAAAATATAAAATATGCACTCAAATTATCAAATCTTCTATTGAATTTTTTTTTTTAATTAACGCAAAAAACGGCGGAAATCTTACAACTTGGATCATTCAAGTTGAGTAATGAAGTTTGTAAGTTTCAGTCTAAGCTATGGTGTATGCAGAAGCACTTTTTTTGGTCAAAGAATTTATATTTTATTTTATCGATGCAGAAAATATGGACTAAAATCTTCACCCATCATTTGATCCCAGAGACTCGATTAACAAAGGAGCCTTGGAAGGAGTAAATAAGGGTTTCTTCAGATCAGACCCCTTCAACCTAAATTAAATTCCCCTTACCTTCCTTCTCTTATACAAGTCGTTGCTAGATCTAATAATTAACATAGACACTAATTTTTGTATATAAAAAATTACAAATATTGAAAATTTAAGTTTTAAAATGATTAAAAACCATTTTTTAAAAAGATTATTTAAATTAATCAAATTAAATTTCAAGTTTTTCGGGTTGTTAAAGAATTAAACAATAAAAATAAATAACGAGTGTCTGTGCGAATTGATCAGATCATATAGAAACAAAATTCAAGTCCATCGATCTATTAAGATGTTTTAACTGCATACATCACGACGATCCCACTTGACACCCATCATAGCGATAGATGGCTCATATTCATAAATAAAATTATTTTAGTTTTCTTAATTCTCAACATATAAAATGAACAAATATCGCGTCTTTAACAAACGATAGTGGCAGCTGCCCATTCCGATTTTGTCACATCTCGATCGTGGGTCTTCAAAGATCATTGCAGCGATGAGGATGAGAGTGCTTGTTTTGTCCCGTTGCAGATTCACTAGGAAAAAAGCTAGCTGACTTAAAAAGAACTTTCACTGGTAATCATAATATGCAACAATAGGACGTTATGAGTTTGACGGTAATCCAAAGTCAATTATCTTGAGCTCTCTTGGCAACTAATTTGAAGAAAAATTCGTGTCCAGCCAGAGTTAGGTGACCTCGTGAGTGAAACGTTGCTGATATTGCTGCAAAGTCATCCAGGAAGAAGAAAAATGAAACGAGTTGGTTCTTGAAAGCAGATTTAGACTAGCTATCATCTTGAATTTTGATTTGGAAGTGTGGATTAATGAACTGTAAGAGCAAACAAGGAATTCAGGCTTGACTTTTCAAGCTTGTTTAAGTCCAAAGACATCCCAAAATACTCTAAAGCTGGCTGCTTATTATTAAAGGTGTACATGAATTTAGTTATGTGTGAGTTATTCGAGTTGGACTCAATAATTATTTGAGTTCGATTTTTTTTTATTTTCGAGTTAAGTTTGAACTTTTTAATACCCGACTTACAAGTTTAATCGAATTTTTTTAATATTTATTTTTAATATTTTATTATTTTACCTTTATAATTTATAATGAAAAACAAATCAAACTTAAAAAATAAAATTCGAGTCGAATGACTTGAATATTGTGTTAAGTCAAATTTAAATTTAATTGAATTCGAATTCAATTTTAAATTTTAAATTTTAAATTTTAAAATCAAATACTTAATATTAAATAGCTTAAATTCAACTCATTATTCCGCAAATTGTCATAGATGTGGAATGTATGTGTGCCTGCAGGTCGAATGTCTTCTTTATACTGTTGATCGAGATATAACAAATCAATGTGATGCAAGTGGGATCGCAGCCTCTTCTGGCCGGCAGTGAAAGCCAGCAAAAGTCCGCTATCGAGAAGTCACTGCCAAGCATGCACGCGTCACCATTTTATCAAGAATCAATTACTTCCATCTCTTAAACAAGTCTGTTCTCAATGGAACATTACAGCAACTTGGAGCTAACATGGGACCCGCTCATCACCAACTTGTTCAAACCGAAGGATCACATCGAAATGGGCAATCGCACAAACTTCTTCATTGCCTCTTCCATGCCTTCTTTTGTTCACAAGAAAGTGTTTTAACCATGCATTATTCATAGGGAGATTTGCATGCTTTTTACTTGGTGTTTACATTGAGCTTTTCCTCTGAAAAATCTTGAGGCGCCGGGAAAAGTTCCTCAGATGTCGGGGCAAAGCAGCACGAGACAAGGAATCATGGGTACGTGGTTGTCTAAACATCTTTGTCATCCATCTATCTCTGCATGTGTCAAAAATAAAGTCTTCTTTTCGGCTGAAAGACAAGCGCCTGTCGTGTTCTTGCCGTTAAACTAACTTAGCATCTTAGCAAAGCTGATTTAACCCTCTTCTTCATTTCATGATGATTATTATTATTATGTTCCAGAATTACTCTTCTGATTGATCTGCATCACCAACCAAATTACAAAAAGGGATTTTCACAATGTTCACATTAGCATATACTATATGTTACAAGTATTTTTCTCCTCTAGCATTCAAGTCTCTTTTTCAATTATAGTTAAATTAAATGACAAAATATAAAATTTATACACTGATAATACATTAAATTGATATAGGTTTAGTTTGAATAAATTGTGAAATTAATTTTAATGCGATTAAAAGTGAAGAAAATATTATTAAAAATATATTTTTTTATAAAAATAAAAAAATAAAAAACAAAAACATAAATCTTATATGACTAAAAACCATGCATCGGAAGAGGTGCAGTGATTTCTAAACTTACCCATGAACTCAATTTAACATATATAGTATCACAATAGACGATGCTCCTATTTGTTAATTTTTTCGTGATAAGCCTTTATCTCTGCATTTGAAGTATATACGATAACATAGATTTGTAATTCTCTCATGTGTACGAGAAATATAAAGTGATTATAAAATAATAAATTAAAAATAATTAAACACAAAAATATAATAAAAATCACTTTATCAATTATTTTTAAACCAAATAAACCGCTAAAATTTAACAAAAACTCACTTCCCAACAGATTTAAGATGCCATGAAAACCAAGTACTACTTTTCTTCATACAATATTCAATTGGCTAAGCCGAAAAATTGGACTTCTCCCGGTCTTACAAATATCTATGCTGATAAATTAACAACCTTTTTGATTAAATATTCACAAAACTACTACTAGATTACAATGCAGCAATCAGGCAGGTCATGCTGTTAAAGATCCTACTTTTTTTTTTCTAAAGATAAAGTAGTGGATTTTGTTCTGAATTTGAAAAATCTAGTCTTTTGTCAGTATATATATATATATATAACTGTTCTGTATACTTGCGCACCAAAAATAGTCAAACTAATACATAAAATAAAATATAATTATTTAATATATTATCAATTGAATTTAAAAAATTTACTTGTAAAGTTAGAAAGGTGATATATATATATTTTTTAAATATTTAAAAATAAAAAAATATATTTTATTTTCTTAATTTTGTTTATAAAATTTTTAAATTTTATTGACAGTATATTTAATAATTATATTAATTTAAATATCTATCCAAGATATAAAATAAGAATTATTATTCAATACAATATCGATGAAATTTTTAAACTTCAATAGGCGAGATTAAAATTATAACACATATCCCATTTAATTTATTTTTTTCATATTCATTACAAATTATGTATTAAAATTTTAATCTCGTATTTAAAATTTAAAAATTTCAATAATAATATATTGAATAATAAATTATAAAATAATACAAAGGACAACCCCTTTTCCGCATACCCCAATACTATAATGGAGGCTTTATTAATTGGGGCCAAAGATTTCGGGGGAGACAGAAAAGTTTAAGGTTCAGAATGGTGGCGCTGGGACTTGTTCTTAAGCTACAAATACATATAAACTATTCACAGGTGAAATAGTTTAATTACTTCCTATATATTCTCTAAAATTTCTTGCTTTTTGTTATCGTTACCAATAGTTTTTAATTTAATTGGATTAAGATTGAGCAAAGTAGCCAAACAATCTGGATAAAGACCCGTCAAATCTGAACAACTGGGTAAAATGATGAAACTTAAGGCGTTGAGTAAAACCAACTCTTACTAGGAAAAATGTCCGAGAATTCTGAGAAGTTACTTCACCGCCATCATCAATCCACCATGAAACTTTCATTTTATACATCAAAAGAAGAAGAAATTTATAACATGGGTTTTTAGCATGCAATCACAAGTAAAGAACGGTCAAAGAAAGAGGCGCCATGTTATGACTTATGAAGGATTTTCTTTCCCAGACTGCAATGGTCAGATTGGCCGCTGGCTTTTATTTTTCCTCACCAGCCAACTGGGAAAAGAAAAAAAGAAAGCAATGTCAGTTTTCTGGTCAGATTTAGGGCATCTGTCACCCACTTGGTGAAGAAATTTCCTGAGGATAAAGCATGTAACACCCAAAATTTTCATTTGGACAAATGTATTTATGATGCTTCATGTTTGATTATCTCTGCATTTTGATTAAGGGATTGTGCATAAAACAGGAGGCAAACTTGTCGAGTTGTTAAGATATTTAGTAGCACGGCTAGCATTAATTGAAATGCATTGTCAATGATATTAATGGACCATGTCAGGCTACAGCAAGATATGGTAATGCCCCTTCTTTGAAACTCCCTCGACACCTTCCTCCGTCGATTGAAACAACAATCCATTACTTCCCATTTCCTCAACCATCCTCTTAACCATGTGACTTTATAGAAGAGTTTTAGTACATCAGAAAGTTTGGGTTCAAATTAAACTAATCTCACCCGTTTTTAATTATCAAATATTTCATTTTAAAAAGTTCTAAAACATTATAAAATTTAAGTTCGAATCAAAGTAACTTCATTTCTATCTTTAATTGTCAAATATTTCCTTTATAAAAAAAATCAACCCTCATTCTCTCTTCTTCCCATTTTTTTAAGCGGTTTCACACTGATCTCAATTATCAAATATTTTCTTTATAATAAAAAAATTGAAAGATTTGAAACCTTTAAAAATAAATATTAATAAAAATTTTAATTTATTTTTAAAGATTTATGCCTTTTTAAACTCTGCTCTTTAATAAAATAACATTTTATGATTGATTAATAGTGCATAAAAATTATGTAATGTTAATATATCAAATATAAACTCTAATTTATAACCATTTAATCCCAACTAAAAATTAAATCTCAAATCCAAAAACCCATTTTTCATTACTAAAAAAAGGAGAGAGAGAAAGATCTAAAGTTTCCCAACTTATTTCATTAAAAAAGTTGATGGAGTAAATTATGATGATAAACCTATTTAGTTTAGTTGCAGATCAAGTAGAGAGAGAGAGAAACCTACCCTTTTAACTTTAAAATATCAGTTTTTTTAGGTGGGATAAAAAGCTACAAGAAGTTACTTTCTGAACATAAACATTGAGTTATTCATTTTTTTTTATTGCTTTGTGAAGTGAAGTACTTAATTTAGAAGTTCGAAGGGAGAGTTATAGGTGAGAAAATAAAAGAGTGAATCATCAATTAAAACAAAAAACATAAGCATTAGAAAGTTTTTTTGGGATTATAAAGAAAATATTTAATAATTAAAAATAAAAATAAAATATTTAAATTTAAATTCAAATTTTATAATATATTATAATTTTTTTAAATTTCGGTTAAAAAATATCATATATTTAGATATATATGCTACATATGAAAATATAAAATAAAAAGGGTTAAAAGAAGGAACCTATGATAATTATAAAGATGACAAAAAAACAAACCATGTAACATATAAATTTCCTTTATTTCTTAGGTTAGTTTCTTTATTTTCTTTATGTACTAAAAATAGGCGATAATAAACGAAACCATGTAAAAAAAAAAAGATAAAATAAAATAAAATTGTAGCAATACAGTACTTTATAGCAACTCTAAGAAATAGACAATTAATGCCAAAAAAGCATCCAATCATGTAAATTAAAGGAACATTTATTGGGAAAAATAAAGGGAAAAAAAACTCAAATAGGCCAAAATCAATAAGAAAACAAAACAATATCTAATGTATGAAGAAAGAAAAAGAAAAAAGCGATAAGATGTGGCAATAAATGTCTTATCTTCCATGAAAGATGACCATTCAGGGGCAAACACAAGTGTCATTTAACTCGTTCCGGTGAGGAAGCCGTGGCAGCAACAGCTCAAGAGCCAGAGAATTTATGGAGAGATGGCAATGAGCCCCACCCACAGGCCACAACCCCAACCCCTATCTTTGTTTCGCTTTGCTTTCATCACTGTCTTCTTTTTTCCCATCAAAGAAAAGAAACAAATCAGAAAGAGACAAACTAAAGTACAAATATGATCTGATAAAAAAGATGCTACTCAATAAAAAAATGAATCAATAAATCTGATAATTTTATAAATAAATAAATACTATGATATAATTAAAAATAAGAAAATAATGTGAATAAAAAATTAATAAAAATTATATAAGTATAATAAAATTAAAAAATAAAATTTATATTTAATACATTGATAAAAATTTTAATTTTTTACATCATATAAATATAATTTTTTATAACAAAATTATATATAAATTTTATACATCAATAATAAAAGTCTATTACTTAGAGCCAGTTTGACTTGGCTTTTAGCTTGATGTATGAGAATTTCAAATTTATCCCTCTTCTAATATTTTTTTAATATTAATCTTTTTTACTTGAATCCAAAGACATCGCAGTACCCACCAATCTAACCCTAGGTTAATCTACAAGAGCTTTCAATAACGTATGGGATAAAAGCAAAACCCAAACTCTCTTTTTCTTTCCTACTTTCTTCTCTTTCTCTTTGCTGGCAGCACTGAAAAGAAAACTGGCAGGCATAACCCTAGCCATGTTTTCGTCTGGCAAGGAAAAGATCAATCGAATCAGCAGCGTTATCTTCAGCCAGTGGTGCAGCTGCTGTGTGGTTGCAGAAGAGTGCAGAGACATGTATGATCAGTTTCAAACTTCAAAGCAAAGCTCGGCTCATGTCTCATGTTTACACCAAATATTAAAAAAGGAAAAGAGAATCTGGCAACCATGTAACATGTAATAAAAACAGAGAGAAAACAAGAACCAGTTTAACCAGAAGAAAGATTGATTTTGACAACCCACACTCTCGTTAAAGAAGATTTTCCAGGGTCGTCTGATCAGAGCTCAATCAAAGCCAATGACTTCGCTTTTTCGGCTTCTCGAAAAGAAAAGAACAGAAAAGAATAAAAGATCAATTAACTAACAATAATTCAAAATTTAAATTTAAACAAAGGTAATTAGTGATCATATTATGGAATGACGAAACAAAACACTACTACATAACCCAAAAAGAAAGAAGTAAAAACGATCATCTAAACTCCATTAATTACTTCCCAGTGCTACCCAGAGAAACCTTTTAAAAGAAAAAGAAAAAGAAAAGCTAAAACTTTGAACTCGTTAATAAGGCGGTGGAGGTGGCGGTGGTCTAGCAGTTGGAGCCCAAATCACATCCGGTCCACCCAAATGACAACTATACATCGAAACCCCACAAGAATCTGATCCACCACCATGACCACTATCGCCACCGCCACCAGAAAACGGAGGAGACTGTCCTTCACCACCACCACCACCACCACCAGCAGACGACATCGTATTCCTCGCTTCTTCTTCTCCTGGTAACCTATGGTACGAAGGATTGTTAAACGTAGCAGCTACTATAAACACAGTGCCTGCTGCTACCAACGAGCCAGCTACGAAACCTCCAACGATCTGCCCCTGAGGACCCGCTAAGGAGATAGAGAACGTGTCAGGCATGTGACAAGACGTCGTTTGAGGCAGGAACGTGGCTGAGAGGGATAAGATGTCGAATCTGCCATGGAAAGTTATGGTAGCTCCCGGAGTAGTTGAAGGTTGACGGAGAGTTACATTGGAAACGGTTCCAGATCCTGTAAGCACGCAGATTCCAATGTTCTTGCGACGAGAGAAGCGGGAGATAGCTTCGACGATGTCGTTCCCTCCAGCGATTTCGAGAATGTAAGGACTCATAGCAGGGTCGGGTTCCCGAGTGATGATGACGGGAGGTCTGGGCTTGTTTTTGGAGCCTGGAGGACGGCCTCTAGGTCTACGAACAACTTCAATGGTAGCTCCATCACCAGGAGTAGTACCACCGCCGCTGCCACCACTAGGGAGAGTGGAGTTGAGGTTGGTGGAAGGATCTTTGGGAGGAGGGGTGGCGGTGTCATCGGAGTCCGGGGTTTGGGATTCGCGAGAGAGTTGGAAGTGATGAGAGAAAGGATGGTTTTGGTGGAGCTTCGAAAACATGTTGCTGG
Organism: Firmiana major; assembly: GCA_033439115.1. Classification (NCBI taxonomy): domain Eukaryota; kingdom Viridiplantae; phylum Streptophyta; class Magnoliopsida; order Malvales; family Malvaceae; genus Firmiana; species Firmiana major. The sequence goes on from CM065909.1 coordinate 48,338,489, forward strand.
GGTTTTCATTCTTGGTTTCTACATATTCACCTTTCATGACGTGGGGATGGAATTTTTTCCTTTTTATTTTAATGAATTTCTTTGTCTGTAAGAATGATTGAAGAGATTTTGGATATGGGATTTTGTAATAAAATAAGAAGAAATCATAAAGAAATTGAGAAGGCAAGAAACAAAAACAAGAGAAAGAACAAGATGGAATGGGAAGAGGGAGATGGGCAGTGGGGAAGAAAGAGGATAGGGTGTTGGCGTTTGGGCTTGTTTAAAGGGAGGGGGAAAGGGAAGGAAAAGGGCGGAAAGGAGACGGGAGGTGGGTGAGCTTTGAAACCAAGTAAAGGTTAATGCCGCCGCTGGTTGAGGGTAAAGTAGGGTCCACACATCTACATGAGAGAGAAAAAAGAGAGAGAGAGAGATGGGCAAAGCAAAGCATTGTATATTTGCATTACACTGCTTAAATAGGGTTAGTTTAGATGATGGTATGGATGATTATGATTGATCGGGGATTGATAATAATTATGATGACGATAGTGAAGTTAAAAGCTGGTGTATTTAAATTTAATTATTATGATAATGGTGAAAAAAATGGTAAAATAATTATTAAAAAATATTATATTAAAATTTATAAAAATAAAAATAAAAATAAAAATTATGATACTGTTAAAATTTTTATCATATCGCGTTGAAGTCGTAATTGCTTTCAAATGAAGTTATATTTTTGATAAATAATAAGTTTAATTTTAATATTATACATCGATATTTTTAAATTGAATTATAATAATAATAATTATTATTATTATTAAAAATATTATATAAAAATTACAATACAAAACAAAAATATAAATATTATGAGATGAGATTTATCTCCATAATACTCATAAGCCTAACATGTTTTCAATCAAGGCCTTAGTTTTTTCTTTCTTCCAGCTTGGAAGGAAAGGAAAAGAAGCATGTAGAATTGAGACAGAGCGACTGGAAGAGTCGCGTGGGCCCTTGGGCTCTCCCGACCGAGTTGATTGACAATGACTCCATGATGTTGTTTTTATGGTCATGGGGGATGCATTTCTTTTTTTGTTTTTAATTTTGAGTGAGATCAATGTTTAATTATTATTTTACTCTCTCTTTTTTATAATAGAAATATGACACATCTGTATTATGAATTTATAATATTATATATAAAATAATTTTCTTAATATACATAAAAATAAATACCATTTAATATCTCTATTATTTACTTTTTATCATTATCATTATCTAATTTCGTAGCAAGCTTAGATCCGGACTCTCTCTTTTTTAATCAATCATAAAAATTAATGTTTAAGAACCCAAGTTTAGTCAATTAATTTAAATGAATTTTCATCAATATTAAAGTTCCATTGTAATCTCAGCTCACATAGTTTGACAAGAAGGTGGATTTTCTGGCTCATTCTCGTGTGCTGAAAATATTAAAGAGGCTAATGGGGTTGGGTATCAAGGATGACTTTCTTTTTTTGGGTTGGGTATATATATATATATATGTGTGTAGTATTATATTGTATATTGTAGGAGTTGAAGAAAGAGAAGTCAAGGCTTATAATTATTTTGCTTAGGAAGCACATTTAGAATTTTTATAATGTAAAATCCCTAAAGTCAGAGAAAGATTGCTATTACTATTCTTTCTTCTTCTTTTGTTTTTTTTTTTTTTCCTTTGCAATCGATGAAAATTGTGGAAAAGTAAATATCAAGGGTGGACCTTAGAAAATCCTGTCTCAAGCTATAAAAAAAAAAAAAAATAGCTCTCCTCTTTTGCTGTGAGCTGAATATATTCTAGATGGAATGGAGTAATTTTTTTTTTTTGAGTAAATTTAGTTAGATTTTATAATTATTTGAATATGATTTAATATTTTTTTAATAAGTTCAAATTATTTAAGTAATTAATTAAGTTTTGTTTAGTTTAATCTTTTTAATATATTTTAATATTTTATTTTTATTATTTTTTTTATAATGTATAGTTTAGTGATTACTATTTCTCTTTAAAAGAATTAGATCCAACATTCAATTTTTTCATTCTTTTGTACTTTTTATAAAAAAAAAAAGATAAAATCAAACCTACAAACTCAAATTCATGCGGTTCGAATATTTTATTGAATCGAATTCAATTTTTAAAAATTAAATTTGATTAGGTTCAAGTTGGGGTTTGAGTTTTATATTTTTAAATCGTAATAAATTTGAATTTAATATTAAATCATCTCGATTCAATTACATACTTAATACAGACATACCATTTTTATCTTGTAATACAAAGGGTTTGACAATGTAAGGCATTTCTTAACAGATTACTTCGTTAAATATTAATTAATTAATTAATTTATTTATTTTTGTATTTATCAGCTGTAACTGTCGCAAAGTCAAATGGTATATAATTAATTAATGATAAAGATATTGATCTCAAAAAAAATACTATTCATGAGAATTGATGCATCACCGGAAAAGAAAAAAGACATTAAAAAATGGGAAAAAAAGAAAAAAAATGCTTAAATGGAAACAGTGAATCTGCATGTAGGTGGACAGAAGAAGCTGGGTTATTTATAAAGAAAAAGCAAAGGTAGCTGGGGTTAAAAGACAAGGATTGCATAACAAGTTGAAGATGATTGCCAAGAATCTTAGTTGAAACTTACCCTTTCAAGTATAAGAAATTAGTGCAGCTATGTAGCACCCACATGACAATGTGTATATGGACAACTCTATAAATTAGGCCGCCTAGCATAGCTAGCTGAATTGGTCCAACTAATTTTTTTTAAAGATTCTTTGCTATCTTATAATTACTTTAGGTTTTGATTAAATTCGAAATTGATTTGAATTGAATTATATTTGAAAGTGATTTTTTTAATATTATTCATTTCATTTACAAAATTCGAATCTAAAATTTTATTTAAAAGATACAAAACTCTTTTCACTCAAATCAATCGACGTTAATATTAAATTTTCCGTTATTAAGTTACCCTAGCAACTGAGATTTCGTTATTCCACCCACTTTTGTTTTTTAAAACTAATTAAAGACACTTGAACACTATAGGCCGAGTACTAAATTAAGATCACTGCAATTTTATCTGTCTTTAGATTGTCCCATTACTCAAAGGATAACTACTAGCATTGTTATATCATAATACTGAAAACCTAAAGCTTAAGATAAGCTAGTGGGACTCGGCAAAAACATTGCCATTACTCAATATTAGTGCAGGAGGTATAAGAAGTAAGCTTAATACTCATTTTTTTTTTTCATCTTTAGAATAAAATAGATATAAATCTTTCATATTTTATTACATGCAAATTAATTCACATGATTTTGTTTCACTATAAACAAATTTTTAATATTTCAAAATCAATCACTTAAATCCAAATTTATTTTATTACATATATAACATACGAGATGATAATTCACAAAACACTACACATTAATTGCCAAGTAAAATGTTCAGACAACAATTAAAATTATTTAATAAATTTATATTCAATAAATTTTATTTTTTCTTTAACCAAGAATATCTCTATATCTTTTTTAGCAGAAAGCGTGAAACGTTAAAATTTTTACGTTTTTTAAGGATCAAACTTGTATTCTCGCTGTTACCAAAACAAAAATCGTTTATCACCTCTATTAACACTTTATTTATTAATAAATTTTATATTTATTTTACTAACGGAGGCATATAAAATTATAAAAAGTATAAAGACACAAAAACCCGAAATTGAATATTATGATATTGAATTCCACATTCTCTCAAACAGATCATGATTTGAGCGTTGAGTGTACTCGAAAATGCAAATTCTGGCATTTTTCTGATTTGCTATTTTTTGGTAGATTTTCATTAACATCTAACCAAACAACTTGTTCACTTCGACACTTACTAGTCAAAAAATTCCTCAATAAAATATCATTTTATGAGTATTTACAATTTGCATGTTGTTGAACAATCATATTGTCAGAGGCTTTATCATTGATTATAATAACCATGATTATTTCGTGCTTAGTTCATGAAATTACTTAAAAAAAAAAAAGCTTAGGGACCATTAGATTTATTTCAGTGAAAGTGCTTTAGGACATGACATTATATAGGAGATTAAGACCATATGTTTCTATAGCAAAAGCTTTAGTCTAAAGCATGGGATAACTTTATAAGCATGACAAAGGAATATAAATATATATATATATATATATATATATTAAAAAGCAGAAATTGTTAACATTAGTAGCTAATTAAAATGGAATAACGTAAAGCATTTACATTAATAAGGAAATGTTGGCATAAAAATCAGATTTCAAGACCAAAGCAAAAGACAAAGTTTCAGCTTGACTTCCACGTTAGCTACTGCTGATTGGTACCTACAAAGTGAAAGAAAATATATATATATATATATATATATATATATATATATATATATATATATGCCTTGGCAAGTTAATTCAATTAGATTAATTAACTCAAATTTTATCTATTCTTTTTCATATTTTTTTAAAAAATATTGAGAATATAATTTTATGTACAATATTATTGGACCTTAATTATCATACCTACGAAATGTGTGTTTTTGCCGAGTCGGCATTTGCAATATTTTGTGAAATTTTGATATAATTTGCCCTTTTTTCCCATTATTTTATCATTTGATTTCACGAAAAGATGACCAAAATGGTGGGAGAAGATGCGGATTTTCCTCTGCCATTTGATGACGCCAAGAAAATTTTAACCTATCAAAGAATAGAAGAATAGTAAATTCTATCTAACTCTTTAAAGTTTGACATTAATTTAATTTTAATTCATTAATTTTAAAAATAGACATTATGTCTCAAATTTTTTTATTTCGTAAGACAAGTTAATCATTCCGTTAATCAATTGTTAAGTTAATAATTAAAAAATTAATTTTAAAACTATTTTACCGGTTAGAGTTTTTTAAAAACTCTAATCAATATTGAAAATATTAAAAACGACTATTAAGTCTTGAAATGTTAATTTTTTATTTATAATTTATTTTTTTATTTTTATTTTATTATTTTTATTTATTATTTTATTTATTGACCAAAATTATGATCTAGGAGTTTGAAAAAAGTTTAAAGAATATTATTATACAATTTTCAAGTAATAGTTTAGAGTGAATGAAGATAAAGAATGATAAGTCTGAAAAATTTTAGGTTGAATTTTTTTATCATTATACATTTTCTGTTAATTATTTTTAACAGTATTAAATTATTTAGACTTAAGTATTCATTTTTAAAACTAATAAATTAAAATTAGATCAAAATCAAACCTTAAAGAGGCCGATAAAATTTACCATAAAAATAAGAGAGATTGACATAAAAGGGTTCCTTTTTTATGCATTAATAATAAAAAATTTTAATTTTATAAGCAAAATTAAAATATATGTATCTTAAAATCTATGTATTAGTTTATTAATTTTACTAATAAAATTTAAAAATTCAGCTGATGTTACGTGAAATAAGATTTTTATTATATATCAACGGTTTACATGAGGTTTTTGAAAAAGCATGTTGGACTAAGCAACTAGGTAAAAGTTAAAAGATAAACCAATTGGACATTTTTGGCATCTTAGTTATTTCAATATTCAGCAAAGCTTAAAAATGAGTAGATCCTTAAAAGTAATTATTAATAAAACTTTTTAATTTACTTATTTGTATATTTTTAAACTTAATGATGTAACATTTTATAATTAAATAATAGTGTATAGACTATAAAAATTATACATTGTCAATGCAATAAATGTAAACCACATTTTATTAAATAGTACTATAAGAACAAAAAAGAAAAAAGTTCAAATCATGATAAAATATAAACTATGTAAAACTGCCTAACCTTATTCTGAAAAATTACAGTATAAAGACAATAAATGCTGTTTTATCTAACTATTTAAACTAAATAATCATACTAATTAACAAAATTGTTGTAGACATCAATTTTAAAAATCTGATGAAGTTTAGAGACATTCATTTAAAAGGAAACAAAAAAAATGCACAAAAATGCCTTTAATTAACAGCCTCTAAATGATCATATATAACTATTCAACATAAATCATTACTACTATAAGCTTAAAGGAAGATTTTGCAGTTTGAAATTTGGAGTAACAATCAACAATGATTTGTGTAGGTTGCTAGATAATATAACATTTAGTTAATACTGCAGTACGAGTGCCCATTTGATACACTAATAAAGACAAGTTCTAACTTTACAAAAGAAATTAAAAAATTATTTCTTTTTTAAATGATTTTTTTTAATATATCTCAATAGGTACATATAAAATTTAACTTTTCTTTTCATAAAAAAATAAAAAAATTAAATTTTAAACTTAATATATTTTTTTAAAAAAATAACAACTACCAAATTAAATTATGATGATTTATATGTTAAATCTAACTTTCACTGACAAGATATCAAATAGTTCTTTTACAATTAATGAGATGTACCTGCGAGGTTTACTCAAAACTTTCTTTAAGGAAACGAATAAAAAATGTTATATTTGTGTAAACTTTTGTAATAAAAAAATTAAAGATTCGAAAATCTATTCAATGACTTTAAAATGGAGAGTATGGAGTTCGAATACATTATTTAAAACATAAAAGAATCCAAGGAGACCACGCAATGTAAGGGATAAAAAAAGAAATGGCTTTGGCAACGTCACAGGTGAACTATGGACAAAATAAAATAACAATATTAATAACAAGTTGACTACCAATTTGACAGTAAAATTTTAACATTTAAATAACAGAGGCGAATAATCAGAGTTCAAACAGACAACAGTTCTCTTGAAAATAATGGATGGTGTCTTTCAGTTTCATTATTTATCTCACACTTGAAGAAGCGTTTTTTTTTTTTTTTTGAAAAAAATAATTTCTTTTGACTATTCTTCTTCTCATATTATTATTATTATTATTATTATTATTATTATTATTCTGAGTGCGAAATTGTAGTTTTGACCAATGTAGCAAATTCTGTCAAAGAGTCTTGAGCCAAAAAACATTCAATGAAAGATAGCTCTCTAGTGGATTCTTCACCTTTAGTTGTCGGAAATCGTATATAATATATTAATACTATAATTGAATAATAATAAAGTATTCACATAGTTGTACGCAAAGCATTTGTTTTTTTTGTCAAAGTGAAAGGTATGCTCTTTGAAGTAGGAAAAACAGGCGGCAGAGAAAACTAACCGACACCTGCGGACTAAAAGCCCAAGTGTTCGGACTATGGCATTGCTGCAGTGGTAGGGGCTAGGGCCAGTAAGAAGCCCAAACCTTACCGCTTCCGCAAGAGAAACTTGTGACTCCTTCGCCCGATCTTGATATTTCGGGCTTCGACGAGAGGAGCCCGTTCTTTCACCCTTGGACCGGGTAAACTTGGCATAAGCATCAGCAAAGTTGGAAGCCTGTAAGTCGGGGAAGTTCGGCCGTAAACGAGGTGGCACGGCATTCATGACTGGGAAAATCAGAAAAGGCGGTATACAAAGGTAATAAAGCAAGCATGCCTTAGACAAAAGCATGGAAAGTTTGTTCGTTTCTAACAAAAGAACGATCATGCATGCAACTTTTGCGGAATTTCAAAAAGTAAAAAGGAATTATAACATACCGCAAGACTTGAATTTTTCAAAAGTAGGGTTCTGCAATCTGGTTTAAACAAACATCGAATTGGCTCTTATAAAACGTCCAAAAATTTGTTTTTGATTGTCAATATAGCACCACTAAAATACAGAATCAGATCAATTTCACCAGATGATAAAACTTTAAAAACACATTGTAGCTTGACGAAAATGTATAATCTAGTGAAGAAAAATAAAGTAACATATGGGAGGTGACAAATATGAAACACGATAAAAAAAAATGGAGATTCCACCACATCATAATCGAGCAACATATGAATTGGCCTGAGTGACATATCTCACCCATCGATATGGATTATAGGAACTAGATTTCTTTGCTATCTGCAAGTATTTCACCTGCATCATAAGAGCGATACTAATGTTAGGAATCTTTGCAGCACTTAAACTCAGAATTAGGGTTTAGAAACACTGCTGAGACTTGAATACTATCAATCTGCTTGAGAGTAGGCTTTTTCTGATAAACAAAAATCCTTCTATTGTTAACTTAAAATTGTCAGATTCAAAGCATTCAAGATGGCAATAATAAAGACCTGAAAGGTACTATGGTTATTCAGAAGACTTGTGACCCCTGATTTAAGTTCATGCTTGCACTTTTGTTTTGGAGAGCGTAAGAGAAACAAGGGGGAAGGGGGGAAGGAAGAAAGAGAGAGTGGGTGGGTTAGACCTTAGGTATTATCCTAAACAAGGTCCCAAGACAAGTCATACAGGCATTCTCTGACTGATCAACTAAAAGACTAATTGCTCCATGGAAACGGAAAATATTTCAATAGCATGATATAAAAGATGAAATAAGATTTGGGAATTCCTTATTTAGAACCTGCTTCTTCATTTTAAACCTCTTCCATCCCAGGCCTTATTTTAGATCTATTAAAAGTTTTGCTTTTATCAGCCAAAATTCCGAAGTCTCAATCCTCTAGGCAACTAGCACTAAAGATACTATCTTTACCTGAAGCCTTGAAGCATTATACATTGGTATTGTGAAAGTCATGCTAACTGGTCCAGCTTCCTTTGTAATGTTTGCTGAATTAAACCATAAATATTTCATCAATTCAAAATGAATTTAACACATTCTCAAATGAAGTTTTTACACAAAGATAAAATTTAGGAAAAAAAAATTGCTTTTGACAAAATAAATTATGGATAAGACATACCATGCGAATCCTGTGAAAATGTCAGTTTTGCACGAAGTGTATGTTCAGATCCACCAACTATCTGTCAAGCATTACAAAATGATGATTATATTGAAGGGTAAAAGATACCACATAACAGAATTATTTGATGGCAAAAAACTTCTCAAAGCACCCTGTAAAAGAAATTTACCTTTTTTAATCCCCATTCAAGTTTCTTGTTTGCTTCTTTAAAATCTGTTCTTTGCCCAATAGCTCCAGGTTCCAATTCAAAACTAGCTCTGAAAATTACAACGTATAATAAAAGATGTAATCCACAGAAATATATCCACTTATCCCAACACTTACGATGTTGACAATTGGAAAAGGAAAATACCTTGTAGTATATTTAGGAAGTGGCATCTGTACAACAATTGTGTTTGCAGTAATGTTTGAGGGGAACTCTGCGCGTACTTTAAGAATCACTTCAGCCTAAAATTTCAGTAAAAAGCATAAATAACTTAAGCAGGAAGAGCGCTCTAGAATTTCGAATTTATTCTAGAACTAAATGAATTATTTATATATGAAATAAGGTTTTTTATTTTTAAGATCATTATTTCATGAAAATATTACATGCTTATGAAACATGGAGAAAGTGATATAATGAAATCATGATGACGTATGGAAAGTCAAGAAGACAAACTCGCCTTAAGGTGTCCTGCTTCTTCAATTAAACAATTAATACGGAAAGGAGGCTTGAACTCCTGTGTCAGTCGGTAGTTCATGACAGGAAATTCACCATCTGGTGGTACCTGAAAGACAATAGCAGAATGAAACAAGCGCCCAAACAATGAAAAGATATTTATAGTCTCTTCAATCTCTTCACAATTTTCTAAAGCTATCATCTAATTTTCACTCACCAGAGCCAGAGTCCTGTCCATATCGAAACTATCAAGACGGACAGATTCATGAAAATTACAATCATCAAGTATCACTGCCCCTGCACCAGATGAACCCCTATAATCTGTAACAAAAGCAACCCAGTGGAATGGCAAATCATTGGATTGAAATAGTGGATGAAAGGTATAGACAGAGAGTAGGTTAAATGATATTTTGCCAAAAACCTTCATATGCAAAGAATAGTTGAAATGTTAAAGTTGAGAATCAGGGCTGAATATCATATAAACCAAAAAAAAAATAAATAAATAAAAAGGATAATCAATAGAAATGTGAGAAACCAGTACCATAGACCGATCCCCCTCCTCTTCCTATGCTCAGGTCTTCATTAAGAGCTAATCGAATTTCTGGATTTCCTGTCAGATAACTTTTCATTTGAATAGTGCCATCAATCTCGGAAGTCAGTATATATCCCTGTTTAAACATGAAATAATTGGTTAACAATGGTTAATACAATTATGCACTACATCATGGGGGTGCGTGTACAGACTGTAACTTTTTGTTCAAAAAATTATTAACTGGAAATAAACTACGGGAGGGAGAGAGAGAGAGAGAGAGTAAAGAAACTTTGAAGATGATGGGGACAGAAAGAACAGAATGGTAGTTATTTAACTTTAGCTAGCTCAAAAAGTTTAAGAGTCAGAATAAATAGGTAAAGACAAGTTTAACAAATAGGATAATATTTCAACTAATCCAAAACAAGTTAATGAAACCAGTTGGTCCAACACCAACTCAACCGGCAGCTTTATGTCTTTGTATTAGCTTATAAAGTGTCTAATAACAAAAAATTTGAACCATTTAAGATGTTGAATGCAATAAAAAGAACGCAGTTACTCACACTAGAGCTAAATGTGACACTGATTTTCTCAATTATATCCACAAAAATTTCCTCTCTCTTCCGACCTCCTGGCTCATTTGCTACAACAGACTTCGTAACAGCAGTCCCAGGCATTCTTTTGGTTCCTTGCTGCACGCATCCAATTCAATAAATCAAATGCTACACAAGTGCATGATAATAAATAAAGCAACATTTACATGAGGGTTGATAGTCAGGTAACCTCATCATACCATAAAGATGGCAGCAGGGCCAAGAGGCTGCAAACGCGCAGCATCAACCACAATTGGCTCATTAAATACATAGGACTTCAAAACTTCAGTAGAGGTTGTTTGCACATAACCAAAGTCCTGGTGAAGAAAAAAAAAGTAGAGGGATCTGTTTAAATCTTTCAGGAGAACAATCACAATGCATAATGAACAGTAAATATTCTACCAGAGTGAAGAAAGCTTAACTTATTTCATTGGAGAGAAATGTAAAATTTTCTAAAGTACAAATAATTTCTAAAATGCAGCCAATTATAAACTCATATTGATTTCTTGAGCTAAATCATGATGCAATAATCCTTTAGTAGATGGTTAAGAGTAGACAAGCCTTTTAAATAGAAAGAATATACCACTGAAAAGTTTAGTATGAAATGACTTACAATTACTTCGTCAAGCAACTCATATACAAGTACAAAATTTTTCCGCAGTGAATCTTCACTTAAAACCCCTAAATAATCTTTAATGACACGAGCAACCCTTTGCAGAAGTTCCAGGACAAGAGATGGTGACACATTAACCCTTGTGGTTGCAACAAACAACAGCCCAACAACCTTCACATGGAAGTAGTTCACACCATCTACATTCTATAAATGGAAAAGAATTATACAAAAGTATTAGAGCATTGATCAGCTTGGATACTATAATCAAGCAAAACAGCATTAGATTACAACGGCCACTGATAATAGATATAGGAGATGAATGAATAAATATAAAGTCTGAACACATCAAGAGGGATACGTAGAGATAAATACATAATTACTCCACTTAATGCATATCATTTGTTCAGCCGGTATAAAAGTATACTTCCTGACATTACACTCTTTAGTAAGATAATACCTACAAAGACAGGGGGCGCCTCCTCTTGCCCATCCTCTTTCCAAAACTTAACTTTACGGAAGAATATCTCCGCACTTCCTTTCGCTACTTCACCACGATCTGCAGTAACAATTATTTATCAGTGTTCCGTCCTGGGCTGCACAATTCTTTCCATCCAATAGAATCATATCATAATTGGAAATTCAATTTTACATATAATTATCTATAATTATCTTGCATTAATATACATGCTTAAGTGCCAATCATAAAAATTGAAACAAATGTCAAGAATTTCCATAGGCATCATTAATTTCAGTATTAGGAAATTTTTATATGGTTTTCCAGGCCAATTATTCTTATTGATTTTACAAAGAAAATTGACATGCAAAATCAATTCAAAGCTTAAATCATCCGTTAATCAGCAAAGAAGCACTGACAGCTGATCTAAGTGAATTCGAGAATCAAGATTTTTTTTTTTTTTAAAAAGAGAAAATTGATATCTAAATTAGCATAAATTATAGTTCAAAATGCAGCCAAGGAGAACTGAGCAAGGACCGAATATGAAATAATCCAGATCTATAAACTCAATTATCACAAAAATTATTAAGAAAAACATAAAACAAAAGGATCTAATTACAGTTCCTGTATCGACAGCTTCCAATGAGAAAACTTCAAAAAAAAAAAAAGTGAAGTTCAGATCCAAAGAGAAAATAAGAGAAAGAGGGTAGAAGGAGAACTGACAATCGCGAAAAACTATGTTATCGCCTCGCTGAGAGAGCACGAAGAACTGAGATATCATGATTTCGGTTTTCTTCTCTGTGCAAATTCAGCTCCGATTTTTGTTTCTTGTTTTGATTTTGTGCAGTTACGATGTTTCTTTTTAAGGGCCGTTTGGTTCGGTGAAAAAAAATTTCCTTTGGGAAAATAATATTACCAGGAATCATTTTACATGGTAAATTTCAGGGAATATTAAATTTCTATGTTTGGTTATATTCAGGGAATATAAGATTACTACGTTTGGTTTAAGGGAATTTAAGATTACTAAATGGTGTATTTTACTATATTACCCTTATGTATTAAATTAAAGAAATAATTGATTTAAGATGAATAACACTTTGATAAAAATTATATTTAACATATTTATTTATTTATATATTTATTTATTATTATTTAAATTTATTCATTTAACAAATATCGATTAATTTAATTAACACAAGTTAATTAATTTATCTAATATGTAAATTATTTTGATTTATTTAATTAGTTAAGTTATGTAAATTGTAAAATGTCAATTTTAAACTATTAATATGCAACAATACCCCACCCTTCTAAACATCCTTGTACTCAAGGATAATATGTTTTATAGCGTTCCCATTTATAGTCAGAAAGTTCAGACTGAAAAATGTGACAGAAATGTTCAAGGCAGTAAAAACTTCCATGCTTACAAGCCTTGTACCAGTCAACATCTTGGTAGTTGCCAACACCCACCACAACAAAATGATTTTTATAATCTATGAGTCTTAACATCCACAAAACATAAACTCCTATCATCACAGTTAATTTCAAGACACATGAAATACAACAAAATAATTTTCATAATTCGTGAGTCTTAACATCCACATTAACTGTTTCCAAAATAACATTCATCAGCAACATCCATAATAATATCCATCAACATCCCTAAAAATATTCATCATCATTAACCATTCATAATACTAGAAAGAAAATGAAAAGTCTCCTATCAACTAAGTAGCATACCATTGTCTTAACATATAGTTAGAAACTATATTTATCCACTCGGTGGGAAGTCGAAGGATGGGCGGTAGGAGTGACATTCATGCAATTGTTTAATCACATAATCCCTTCTATATTCATTAGGCATAGCAAAGAAGAAATCTACCTTGTGACTGTCTTTGGTTATGTATTCTCCAGCACTTAACACTTCATCTCTAGAGAACCCTTCAAGTTGCATGATCTCATTAAAAATTGCCATTCTCCTATCACTTCCCTCAGCTTCTTTCTTAAAGAATGAGGCTATACCTTTTATTTCCTGAGTAGCCTCCTGAAATGCACTCCGAAAGTGGCTAATTTCCTCGACCAACTTACTTAAACCATCAGAACTCCTTGCTCTCTTTTTGCTGGACTCGGATCTTGTGTTGGACGGTACATTTGTACGACATGTTGAAGCATCAACTTCATCTCTACCAACCTCTGTTTCATCTTGAAACCCATCATTGTCCATTTCCTGAGCATGTTGAAGCATGTCCTCATCATCATCATCATCATCTTCTTCAATTGCATCCGCAGCTGTTTCAGCTCTTTGGCCGGTAGCTCTGTCTTTTCCAAATATGATGACAAAGTCATCAAAATGAGGAAATGGTTTGTTTCTCAAGCCTTTTGCATGCGGGTGAGTCTAACAACAAATGCAACAATTGTTGGTAAATGCAAAACATATAAAGAAATAATGAATTCAAAAGAAATTGTATAATACTTACCTTAACCCATCCTTCAAAAACATCATTTGGCGCAGTCAAACATTTGTCAGTATCATTCCATCCAAATCCACTACCAATGCTAATCATCTCACATATCGCATTGTACTGTCTCTTAAGTAACTTGACTCTTGATTCAATATGTGGAGTGGCCCTTATATTAGATGTCGGAAGTGTTTTCTCCAACATTTTCTCCAACTGGCTTAAATAGCCTACTCTAAAAGTCCCATTGTCTCCCTTCCACTTGGGATCCTCTACCAATATATGTAGGCATTTAACTAGTTCATCATCTTCTTTTTTGGTCCAATGATGGTGGGAAGGAGAAGCTTTTTTAGCTATTTGCTTCTTTTTTTCTTTTCTCACATCCAAATTCATCGATGACATGTTCAATTCCTATTAATATAAGCAATCAGAGATCAAAAATGCATTCCAAATAAATTAGCATTTTGTACCATCAAACAACAATTTCAATACATGAATTATATGAAGAACTCACAATATTAAATTATTCAAGTACATCAAACTATAACAAGTACATCAAATCATTCCGATACATTCAATTATTGTCTCATAAAAACATAATAAACCATACGTTACAGAGCAATACATAAAAATTATCATTACACTCAACAATTGAAATCATACAGAAAAAACATAAAATAACATAACATAACATAACACTTGTACTTAAGTACGCGATGCCATCCAACTGTTGAACATCTCGTCTGCCAATTTGTCTCTCCACTCAGTCCAAGCATCACTTGGCTCACAGTGCCTGATCAACCCTTCATCATTCCCGTTTGCATCATTCCCTTCTGCATCATTCCCTTCAGGTTCGCTACTAATCACATTGTCAACATTACTTTCAATAGGGTCTATAGACATCTCAGACCTAATAAAATTATGGAGAAGACAACAAGCAGATATGATTCTACACTGTGTTTTTACTGGATAAAATGATTTCTCCCTTAAAATTGCCCATCTAGCTTTCAATATGCCAAAACATCTCTCAATGCAATTTCTTGCTTGAGAGTGTTTCATATTGAAGTATTCTTGGGGTGTAGTGGGTTGGTGTCCTTGCCTCCAATCGTTTAAATGGTACCTTTGCCCTCTGTATGGTGCCAAAAACCCTTCCCCATTTGTGTACCCAGCATCACACAAATAGTACGAACCTATTTCAATGCACAACTTATTTAATTAATAGTATTAACTAAATGAATACATATCTAATATCATTTATGTATATAAGATTACCTTGTGGAATCCTTAAACCATTTCTCCTAGTGATAGCATCCCTCAATACTCTACCATCTGCTGCTGAACCTTCCCATCCTGGCAATACATAAATGAATTGCATGTTCGGTGTGCAGACACCAAGAACATTTGTAGCAATTTCATTTTTCCTTGTCCTATACTTAGGTCTGTCAATTGTGTCCACGTTCACTTTTATGTATGTTCCATCTAAGGCACCCAAACAACCCTAAACCGAAACATTACAAACGCAACTAGGTAAATGCACATTGAAAATATTGATTATTATTTATTCCGTTTGAAAGGATTTTGAGGCAATACCTTAAACCATTTCCATCGTTCATCTGTTGAAGTATCCGATATTGGTTCTGGTTTTTTAAATAGTAGTGAATGCAATCTTAAAACAGATTTCAACACCGCATGAAATTGCCTACTAATTGTCTCACCAGATCTTGCAACTTGACGCTTAAGAACCCTATTTTTTGTATGGTGAGCAATGATGTGAAGAAAACTTATAACTATTTCTTCTATACTTATATTTCTATTTCCCACCAATCTACCTTCTGTTTTTAGCAAGTGACACAACTTTGCAAAAGCTTTCCTATCCATTCTACAATTATCAACACTATGTCTATCACTCTCAAAAACCATGTTATGTAAATTTATTGTCCTAATATTATGTCTCTTTAATGTCTGGTCAGCATATGATATTCTACCCCTCCTTGCAAGTCTCCTAGCAACTAATGTTACAGCCACAAACATAAGCATTTCAAACACAGATTCCAACTGCTTCATTTGCAAAATAAGTATGGTAACTAGTTGCATCTTCTTTCTTATTGACAAACGAGCCATAACTGTTTAAAAAAAAAAGTATTAAACATAGTTAATAAAAAGTTCATCACAAAAAAATGTCATCATAATATTGACCACAATGTACACAAAACAAATTGTAAGGAAAAATGGCAACAAGATCATTGGATCACAAGCAAATTGTAAGGCAAAATGGCAACAAGATCATCGAATCACTATATTTAAAAAAAAAAGGTAAAAATAACACAACCTTCATTTTAAGATAAATTGTATTATATCAAAAAGTAGGACAAACAGAAACGACCCACATAAGAAGCAGTCCTAGCCCAATGTGAGAAATTATTACGCAGAAAGGAGATGAAATAAGTATACTAGCAATGTACAAATTATCATTTTTTTCCTAATCTCATGTTTTCTCAATAATACATGTAAAGTGCCCCCCCCCCCCAACTAACGACTCTATCCAAACTCTTTTTTGGTTGTTTTCCCCCAAGCCATTTAGTCAAAAGTGCCACTTTGCATTGCTACCAATGGCAGCAAATTGCAGACATGTAGTAGTGCTTGCATGTTACTGTCATCATGAAACAAAACTTTCATAGTTCATACGTTTGGCATAGTATATCTCAATAATTACTTAAAAAAAACATTTTTTTTAAAGAGTAGGCACATAAATGTTAGACTTACTAATGTTTACTATAATATTTGAGCAAAAATAGGGATCTCATGGGAACTCAAGGTCAGCAGCAACCAATCCAGAGGAAGATTGGGATGCAGTGGCCACAGCCGAGGAGCTTAAGGCCCTCAAAGGGGAACTAGCTGCCTTAAGGTTGAGCAATGGGGTAGAAGGGAGTGAGAGAAATGGTGGAGATAATAGAACTAGCATTGACAAGGCTGCCATTAGTAAAATGAAAGGTTTGCTGAAGTCCAATAGGATATTCACAAAGATCTGGTCAAGCAAAGGAGCCCAGGGTGAGAATAGTGGTTCAGATTCATCAGACAGTCTTGGTTCTGCCAATCCTGAAGAAGCAAAGTCAACACCATCCAGAAATAGGAGGCATTCTGTTTCTTAGTAGAAATGAGGGAAAATATAGTACCTAGCATTTTGGTGGGTTTTCTGTGCTCTACTTTCTTAATGACGTTAGTAAATTCAAAAACTAATTTTATGTTAATTTAGCAAAATGAAGCATGTAGTCTGGAAGCGAACATGGAGTGAGTTCATTTTGCTTAACACTACTCTAAAAGTATAATGAACTTGATGGCTGCTTATACAAGAGACATTAAGACCGGGTAGCTACTCATGCAAGTTGCTACAATGTTATTAATTAACAAATATTCACTCCTTGTCTAACCCTAAAACAGTTATTAATTAACAAATAATTATAACTGTTTATTTGTGTCTTTTGATGTTCTATAAAAGTAAAACAAGTTTCTCGAAATTGAATAACTAAACTGTCACAATTTTTACAAAGAAATCTTAAGATTTTTTTTTATGCTGGAACAATTTATTTTTGTGTGAAGTAATATTACACTAAAAAAAGTGTAAATTTACACTCTCAAAGTCATATTTCATTTGGAGTACTGTTGATTTCAAACTTTTATAATCAAAGGCATGGCATCCATTAGAGACAAGGGACTCAACCCTGTCAGACCCTGCAAAAAAAAGCTAACAAAATTACCTTCTAAACTAATCAACAAACAAAGCTTAGGGATGATCGTCATCAGTGTTAATTATATATCTCCTTCAAAAACCTGTTATCCACTTATTATACAAGAAGATAGGATTACCAGCCATTGTCAACAAAATCAAGGATAGAAACATAAAGAAACTTTGAAATTAAATGTGATGCAGCAAAAAGGTTTAACCAAAGATTACATTAATGTTTGTTTTTTTCTGAGTGAATAAACATGGCTTCGAAAGGCTGTAGCTACTGAAGGTTGAAGAGAGAATTGTTCACTGTCAGCAATAGTTGTTTTAATTATACAACTACATTCAAGTATGAGTGGAGCTTTAGAGACTTTCCGGGAAGCAAGATATATGTTGTCTTGTTCAATTTATTCATTTGGCATACCTTCAAAAAGAAAATTCCTGTAACCAGTGTGGAATGAAGTTTTGCCAGTATCATACTGCTGGGGTGTTCTGAAACAGCTGATAGTTTATCTTATAGTAAATACCCTAGTTTAGGACAAGTAAAAGGTTAATGGCGTTTTGAAAATTAAGCAACTCTGAGGTATTGAAAATGGCTGCATTAGTTTATGGAAAGTGGATCCAGAAAATGGTACAAAAATCACCCAGTTGGTTCATGTTTGTGCTTGTGATGTTTGGTATGTTGAAAACTAGAATGGTTTGTGGATTGAATATTAAATTCCTAATTTGAATGCTCAAAATTCGTACATAACAAGCAAAGAACACATCAGTACTAAGAAATTCCTAATATTTATATATATTGAACACTACTTAAAATAATCACAAAAGCAGACAGAACACTGCTGCCTAAGTTCACAGTCTAGAAATGATGTTGCTGCAACAACAATAGCATGAATAAAGAACGGATCACAACAGTAGCATGACGTTGCTACTGCTAATCCTCCTCTGTAATGAAGAGTCCAAGTAAATACAATAGTAGATCATACAACTGCCAACACTCAAAGATCAAATATTGATCATTGGAACCACCATTTTCTTTACCAAAAGAAAGAGACAGACAAAAGAAAAAGGCAAAGATATGTTTTCTGGAATAGAGAAACTTACCAGCCGACAAAGTCTGTGAGAGGGAGAGGCAGAGAGCGACCGAGAGAAATGGAGATGCTCGAGGCTACTGTGAGGGAGAGGCACAGGGCAATTGTAAGAGGGTAAAACCAGAGAAACCCAAATCCAAATCAAAACAGAAGAGAGAAACTTACCAGCCGACAAAGTCTGTGAGAGGAAGAGGCAGAGAGCGACCGAGAGGGGAGAGGCAGAGAGCGACCGAGAGAAAGGGAGATGCTCGAGGCTACTGTGAGGGAGAGGCACAGGGCGATGGTGAGAGGCTAAAACGAGAGGCAGAGAGCAGTGAGAGGGTGAGGCAGAGAGCAATGAGAGGGAGATGCTCTGAGAGGGTAAAAACGGGAGAAAATTAGTTTGGAGGTCAGGAATCTAAAAATACCACGTTATTCGGAGGTAATTGTTTTACCTCCGATTTTCCCGAACATGCACCCTGTAGGTAATATAAATTTACTGATAAGGGGGAAAATCGCCGAACCAAACGGCGTAATCAATTGACGGAAAAAAAAATTACGGGGGGAATTTTTTTTTACCCCCAACCAAACGCAACCTAAATTCTTGGCTTTGTTTTCCTCTGTTTTTTTCCCCTTGCGCATTTTTATTTATTTATTATTATTATTATTATAGTTATTTTTCTTATATTTTGGTCGTTTAAGTATTTTAAAAACTTAATTCACACCCTTCACATTTAAAACTTTCTATTCCGACCCATAAAATTGTAAATCCATATTAGTTGAAGAATTTAATTTCTTTTTAATGGAAACATAGAAGAGAAAAAACAAACGAATTTTAGATTTAATCTTTTTAAATATTTAGAAATTTGAATAAAAAAAATGCATATATTTTTCATTCAAGCATTTTAAAGAAAAATATCAAATTAGAAATTTAATTCAATTAATTCATATATCCCTTTAAAGATTTGACATGAACCTGAAATTTAAATATCAACACTTATAATTTCCAATCATTTCTCTTTAATTTTTCAAACATTTTAAATGTCATTCCATTAAAAAGAATTTGAATATAAGATTTAATTTAATTATTTCATATAAATTTTTTAAAAGTTGATTTTCACTATATTTGAAATTTAAACTCTAGATTTAAGTTAAAGAGGTCGACAATCCTTCCAAACTTTTGTTGAAGTATATCTTGAATTTTATTTAGAATTAATATTTAATATATTATTAGTGAAGTTTTTTTTTTTACTTTTACAAGCGAGATTAAAACGATAATAAATGTTATTCAAAAATTAAAAAATAAATAAAAATAGAGCATATATCAACATTTTAACTCCGTTTATAAAGTTAAAAAATTTCATTGATCATAAATTAAATTCGATTGATCCTTCGTGTGAGAAATAGCTAGTCTCTTTCTTGATCTTTTAAGAATGAATAGTCATTTATGAACACATACATTTACAACGGCTAAAAAGGCCAAGAACTCAGCACCAAAGTTCTTGATCTTTCACCAAGAACCTTCCCCTTTCATCAACATTGCTTCCCTTGAAATCAAGCGTCCATTTTTCAAATGTACAATTCAGGAAATCATAGTATCCTCCATGAACAAAAAGCAACTCCTTCCTCACCCTGTCTTTGATCCACGGATATGTAAGCAAGTTCAACAGTGAGCGGTTTATGGATTCCTGCAACAATTCAATGGAATTATATTGTTGAATATAGGAAGTTCCAGGTACTATTATCAAAATCTGGATCCATTTGAGTGGCACGGATCAATTCATATGTTTGGCAAATTCAACCGACTTCTACTTCTAATTGCACTTGGAAGAAGCTTTTGAAGTTTAAGAGTTTGGCTGCTTTATTTTTTCAAGATTTAGGGGTTCAAGAAAAATGGTCTGCTTCCAAGTTAGGTAGTTTCACTACTACTGATACCTTTCCCTCTTTACGACATAGAATGGTTAAGGTGTAATGAAGCAGATTATTGTAATTTCAGTACAAAGGATATCTAGTTGATGAGTGACTATTAACAAAGCTTGTATTTTGTGTATATAGGCTGTAGAAACTAGAGATCATTTATTTTTCGAGTGCAGTTATTCTAAGCAAATATGATGAGATGTATTGCAATGCTCTGGTATTGTAAAGCAGGTTGATGATTGGATTGAGAATTCTCTTTGATTAACTACTTGATGTGCTCATGCTTACTTTATATGGATAAAACGTAATATAACAAGATTTGAGAAAAGAAAACAAATTGCTGAAGATATTTTTCATTGTATTCAAGAGATTGTTAGATTTCGGCTAAATGATTTAACCCATGTGAATACCACTGTGAATGCAATTTTATGTAAAGACTGGAATATCTGATTTTTTTCTTGGTGTACAATTGATGCATAGGTGATGAATGTTATTACAGTTAACGGTAGCAATTTTTTTTTTCCTGTTTCTTGGATAAATAAAATTGTTATTTACCAAAAAAAAAAATAATCCTGGGACTGAATCTTGAAATAATAATCTAAGAACAGAGTGCTGACCTTTTCACATAGTCTGCATTGTTGATCAAAGCTAAGGTGATTTGCCGCAGCTTCTGTTCTTAACTTGGCAAGTTTTCCATTAGTAACCCAACTTTTAATAAAACTGCTCAAAACAAACAAAATAATAAGCAGCAATAAGAAAAGCTGAGCGGAGAATTGGCCATGACAGATAACAGAAGAGACAAAGAGTAAGAGGAGTTATGTTTCATCACCTGGACTCTCCATTATCTCGCATGCTCATAAGGGTTTGAATTCCTCCACAGCAACTGTGACCAATGATTAATATGTTTTCAACCTACTGATGGCAAAAAACCATGTTGTACATCAAGATTAAGGAAGTACATGGTACATTAGGAGATGCGAAAATTTGACTTCTGAGTTCTGATCTACGTTTAAAATTTATATTCAGATCATGCAAGCAATTCAAAAGCAAGTTAATTCAATGCTTCATGAAGAAAATCATTAGATTTCCATCTAGTTCTGCATTGTTAATGAATGAGCCTCTCTATCTGGTTAGAAAATGAATGCTTCTTGCTACATACTAGTACTAGAGTTTTTCAATGGAGTATTTGCTACATTTTAGATTAAGCATGAGCCCCAAATCACAAACTATAGGAGTTTATGGAGTCTGATAGTCGAATTCGTATGCATCTACATAGTGGCTAGAGCTAGTATGATGATCTTGTAGGTTAGTCAACGAGCAGAGGTCAAGGGGCCAAAGCTCGTTACGAGGGATTGAAGTCGGACTCCCAAAAGGTTTATGGTGCAAAGATCCAGTATATAGGTCCAATGATAATTACTTTAAGTTACCTTAGTTTCACTATAATATAAATATGCAATCTTTCTTCTTGTTAAATATGTTTTAGAAAGTTAATAAAAAAAAAATATAATGTAGCCCTAAATAAATTACTGAATCACGTATAAATCTTATTTTTTGTGTTTTTTTTTTTTTATTTGTACATTCTTTCTTAACATAAACAACCAGAGTCATGGAAAAGAGAAGTTGTAATCGAATGTCGCCCGACAATTCAGAAGTTCCAAAAAATGCTTTCTTCATAACTACACAACTTAAATTATGTATTCAATGATAGAAATTTCGTCTTCCAGAAACAGAGAATTTCATATGTATCTTGCAAATAATCACTTACTTCAAGAGTTTTTACTGCAAACTCAAGGGCAGCATTAGTTTCTGATGGTCCACTCTGCGAAAATGAAAATAATGAACTCAGTTATATATTGTGAAGAACAAGGTGGACTATATGTTTTCCATGCTTTAATAGCATGAGCTGCTTGTGGAATTAAGCATCATCATCATCCATGGCCAAATACCTCTAGCGGAGGAACAAGATTTGCAACATTCCGGATCATGAAGGCTTCTCCTGGGCGAAATCCAAGGATCGTAGAAGGACATACCCTGGAGTCTGCACAAGCAATTACCATAAACTGTTTTTGAAGTTGTTAGCTAATTGGCCAAGTTCAAGATACACGGTAAAACCGATTATAGAAATGATAAATCTAATGCACAAAATTTCTATAGTGTTTGGTCTGAGAAAGATCATATCTATGTAACCTTTACTCCGCATCAACAAAGAAACTGTTTTTGTTACATAAATCGTGACCTCAAATCAAAAATATAACTTTTACCATTGCATCAAGATTTATGCTAAAGAATAAGATTATGCATCTTAAAAAAATAGAGATGAATGAAAAGAAGAGTTAAAGTGTTTGTAACCTTGGGAGATTGAGCTTCTTTCAGGGTTTGAAAATGCTCCAACTCTTCCCTGCTTAGAAGGGAAAATTTACTAAGCATAC
Organism: Firmiana major; assembly: GCA_033439115.1. NCBI lineage: Eukaryota > Viridiplantae > Streptophyta > Magnoliopsida > Malvales > Malvaceae > Firmiana > Firmiana major. Next base: position 48,361,715 of record CM065909.1, read on the forward strand.
AAAAAACAAACCCTTTGTTTCAAATCAAGGAAAACCTCATTTCCAATCTAACTGCCAAGTGGGACTTACAAATATTTGTGCTTTTTAAAACTCAGAAATCTCTGTTTCAGTTCATCAAACAAGTCCAGCCTTTCACCAGAATTATTAACATTTTGCACTTTAGAGCCTGTAAATTCTTGCAGTCTAAAGAAATTGCTTGTCTCCTCCAATGAAGCAACTTGGGGCCTCCTGCAGATGGAGAAGAAGGGTGAGATTCAAGTTGGAATGCAGAAGCAAGAATAGCAGAAAGTTCAGGAGAACAAAGGATTTATTGTCAACTGTAAGCAAAATTTATAGATGCATTGAATTTTATCAACTAAACATTCATTCATATACCTGGTGATCTTGGGTGAAGACGATGATGATCCTGATCGGATTTCGTTAACATCATTCAACCTCATCTGCCCAAAGCATAAATCAGAAGAAAGAACACAGAATTCATTAAGCACAAGTTTTAGTAGGGAAGGCAGAATCATTAGGAAAAAGAAAAAAAAAAACGAAAAAGTTAAACGAAACCCACAGCCTTTGAACGAAGCCATTTCCTGGGAAACCTGTAAACAGAGTGATCAGTAAGATCAGAGACATGTGAGCAATGAAAAGAGTCGACAGGTGCCCGTGATGACCTTGTTGCTGATACAAGCAATGGCGCTTTGGAGCCTGAATTTACGTTCAGATGTCAGAATTCAGACAATTAAACTGAATTTAAGATTATTAACTTAATGTTTTGTTGGATAAAGATTGTACTTACGGATTAACCACACCATTTCTCTTCCCACCTTTGCCTTTGCTACTTGTTAAACTTCCTTAAGACACTTTATTCCTGTCTGTCTGATTTTTCGGGAATCCATATCCATTGTTCAGTTCTCCAGATTATCACGCAAGACTTTCGGATTGGTTTCCTTTTGTATGTTTCCAGGATTCTTGGCTACCAAATACCAATATATTGGCAGATTGTAGTCTTGTATTAAAATTAAAAATTGAAATAATAATTGAGAGTGGGTGACGACGACGTCCAAGGCAATCTTATCCAGGCAAATCAAACACCAATAGTTATCCAATCTTTGTGGGATCTGAACAAGCAAAACCATTTCTTTTTTCCCTTTCAAATACTTTAAAAATGGTCCCCCCTTCCCTTTCCCCTTCCCCTTCCGAGTTTATCGTCAATGTTCAATGATCAATGAATACTCATGCAAAGCAACAAACAAGTGGCCTTATCGTTCCGGGAAAAATTATATGTATTGAAATTTAAATCTTAAATTTAGTGAAAATTATATTTTAAAGAAACTGCTTGATTAATCAAAGTATCGACATGATAATCATTTACCACTCTTTATTCATTATTTACCAAAGATCTTGGGGACAATTATGTGTGTAGTTACAATGTTAGACAGTAATTTTAGACAAATTTAAAAATAGAGTAATTTTATTTGATCTTAAAAGACATGTAAAATTAGATCAATTAAAGAAAAATTGAGATATATTATAAAATTTAAATTCGAATTTAAATAATTTTAAATTTATTAATAATTATTAAAATATTGCCTTTCTTATAATACATAATGTATATTTTGATGTAATATCATATCAAATATGAAGAAAATCAGTTCAAAAACAATTAGTAGTAACTAAGGAAAGCCTCTTCTATACTATCACCAATTGAACATATTATATACATTTGACCTTACAAAATTTAAATTCTTTACTCTTTGCCTATTTTAATTGTATTATATATAAACAGTATTAAGCTTTTGCCTACTTTTTTATTATGATTAAAAATAATGTTTACTTTCAATATTTGTTTTTACCTAATTTTAATATCAAAATAATAAATAAATTTGATGATACAATCATAATTTTATAAATAATATCTTTCTATTGTTCCTTTATCTTTATACTGATTAATTACCCGTACTTTTTTAAACTTTTCAATTGATGATAAAATATTTTTTTACAACAATATCAAAATACTTAAAATTTTTAACCATATTTTTTTTTCTCATCTTAAATTTAAAAAAAAAAAAAAACTAAATACAAAACACAAAACCCAAAGCATTTAGCAAGGTGCTGATTTTGCCTTTAAACATTTAAAGGGAAAGGAAAGGTTCCTTAATTAGATTAAACTTTGTTGTTTTTAACTTGATTAAGCACTAATTTTTTTAATTTTAATTTCGTTTTATATACAAAACACAATAATTATATTTCTACAAATTTAGTAACATCAACAAAATCAAACACTGCCTACCAAAAACCCGTGCCCACTTGCATTATCCGACCCAAAAAAGCGAGCCCGTTTACTTCCCGCCCCTTGGACCAGTCCGGAAACCCGATTCTCCACCACATCCTTCAAAGCCCGTTTCAAGGACCCAATCTCCTCCTCATCACCGCTCCACTGCATCACCACGACGCTCTTGGTCCGCCCACCAACCGTCGTCATCTCAGCCCGAACCACCTTAGCCTGGACCGACCTGATCACCCGACTCAAATCCCGGTTCAAACCCGGCCTATCCTCGCAGCAAACCGTCGCCTTCAACAACTTCCTTTCGTCATCACAAAAACTCAAAGTCGCCTCGTCGCATTCCTCTGGAAACAGCCACGACCTCTCAAGCTCTCGTCGGCTGTCACTGCAGAAACCGTCATCGTCACCGTCACCGTCACCGTCACGTCGCATTACGTCTTCCACTTGCCTCTTTAGCTCCCTCACGTGATGCACAACCTCCGCCAGCAAAGAAGCCTTGTCCGTCTGTCCCGAAAAAAAGAAAAACAATTCAAACAACGTTGATGTAACAGCAATACACTTTTTTTTTTTTTAACAAGAACCTTGGTGGTGTTGGGGAGGAGGGAGCGGAGAGTGGAGAAGTGAGCGTTAATCCGCTGCCTGCGTCTCCTTTCAGCCTCCTTGTGACTCTTACAGGCTTCCATCGATTTCCTCTCCGACAAAGTCTTGAGGGAATCGTCACCCTCCGTTAAGTTGACCGGGCTGTTATTCTCAAACCCACAGAAACTTTTCAGAGGAAACATTTTCTACTTACAATAATAGGGTAAAGAAGAAGAAGTATGAAACGAGACGAGAACTGTAGTTTAGAAGAAGTGAAAGTAAAAGAGGAGTAGTACTTAGACAGGCACTCGGTTTTTTTTTTTTTTTGTTTAATTCTGAACTGATAATGACTGTTAATAAAAGGGGAATAATCGTTATCCGAGGTGGGACTCGGTTAGACTAAAGAACTCAGTAGTAAAAAACAGAATAATGGTCAAAACTCTATTAAGTACTAAGCGATAACTGTTCGGTTGGTAATTTTGGCTGTTAATTTGCGACTGGGCATGAGTCACGGCGGCGCCGACAGCTTTGGACCGTGACGATGAATAATGGGAATGATGATGCCGCCGACAGTGTATTTCAGGTTCACTGCTGCTTCACTTTCACACGCATTCCCTTGTTTGTTCTCTTTTCTATCGTCGCTGCAAATATATTGGTTACTTCAACACGATATACTCATTATTACTATGACGATCTTAAAGCCTGCTTCTTCTTCTTTGCATGTCTGATGTCACTGTGTCAGCCAGTACTTACTGAATCCATGCTTACATCTTAATTTGCTAATTTGCTTTCATTTAACAGTGTAGTCTGGCTTTGTAAAAGTTATTATAGAAATTGAATCAAGCTGACGAATTAATATTAAATTTTAATTCGATTCTATTTGAATTTTATTTTGAAAATTCAAATTAATCAAGTTTATTAAAAAAATTATAAAAATACATTCAAATTCGAAAGTAAATTAATAATAAAATATTAAAAATATATTAAAAATTTAATTAAATTAATAAAATTATAATAAATTAGATCACTAAAATATATTTAATTTAAATTAAAATTCAAATAATTCAAATTAAATTTAAATAATTACTAAATTCAAAACTCGAATAACTTAAAAATGTCTACCCAGTTTACACTAAAACCTCAAAAACCCTTCGGTTTTTGCATATGTTGGAGACAGGAAATGAGACAAAATGGAGACGAGGGACAAAAGAACTAGTAAAAATTGCATGTGATAGTGTTGGGTGGACCCCATCAGATCCTCAACACTGTAGAAAAGTGAGATCAACATCTGATAGCAGTGACCCCCCGACAACACTTGCATTGTTCCTTTCGATTCCTGCACATTAAACCCTCCATGAACAAGACATTGCTTCCCTGCAATTGGCATGTTTCCAGGCCCAACTTGTGTCTCATGCTTACCTTGCCTGGTATTGATCGAAGTTCATTGCTTCCACCGACTCTAAGCAACTAGAATTTTCAAATAAATGAATGAAAATATTTTATTTAATGATAGCAATCTTCTAAGTAACAAGTACAAAATAATAGTGGTGGAATGTAATCATATTAAGGTCACTATTACTTTGAAACGGGTTTACGATGATTTTCACATTTTCGTATTTATAATTTAATTTTTTTTTATTTTAATATAATATATTTAATAATTATTTTTTTATTTATCTAATCATCATTGTTACAATTTAATCTAAACATATTCCCATTTAACACTAATTTCGCTATCATCATTATTTTTAATCTCTTTTAAATCAATTGTATCATCTATCTAAAGTAATTTAAAGGTAGAATTTGAAAGTCCGATAAGAGTTAGTGCGATCCGATAGATCACTACGGAAAAAAATAACAAGAGGGTATCTTGCTTTAAATTTTATTATTATTTTATTAAAAAAATATATTTTTAATTGTCTTTTCATTATTTTCAATTTAATGAAACGAATTTGACCGTCTATCAAAACAAGTTCTAATCATGACAATTCAATATTATATTCGAATTTATCTTGATTCAAAAATTTAAAATTCAAAATTCGATTCGAATTTAATCATTAAATTTGATTTGTCATTTTTTTGATTATATATTATAAATATAAATTAATAATAAAATATAAATATATATTTAAAAATTTTGATTATATTATTCAAAATTGATTTAATTCATTACAAGAATAATTTGAACTCAACACAAAAATATACCAACCAAACTCAAACTCAAATGATTAAATTAAATTAAAAAAAATTCACAAATGACTTATTTATTAATACGATTCTTAAATAACTCTACTTATTTACGGTTCAGTGACAATGCATGAAAGAGAGAAGCTGCATTCTGAGTTATTAATGCGTGTAACTTCACCTAGAAGGTAAAACAAGAGAAGATCTGACTGATGGTAGCAGGCAAAGTCTGGTGACGTCCTCCCTTATTCCACTGCCAAAACCAAAGCCTGTGCCTTTGCGTGGGACCAAACGTCAGAAATCACAGTTTGATACCGTACTTGGAATACTCTTCTTCATCTAAAACCAAAAGCTGAAGTTCAAAGTTAACGAAGGAAATGGAAACGAAAAGGGCAAGCATGATGCAAAGAGATGGGACATTGGTTCCCTTGGGCAGCAAAACGGAAAGTCCTTTAATGGAACTTCAAGTAGTGTTCAAACTTACGGATGTTCCAAAAGCTGCCCACATCTGTGATTTATGTGCGACCACTGGTCATTACACTTTTGCAACTTTGGTTACTTTTTAACCATTTTTTCACTTCACCCTCCCTGGCTTTGCTTGAGCAAAGCAAAGGCGTGAGAGCAAAAGCACAAAAAGAAATGACTGAAACGTGGTGAGAAAAGAGAAAATGTGATAGATGAGAAAAGTTTGATGGACGTTTGGACTATTAGCTGGAAAGTTTAAGACTTTAGAAGATGGCACACTGGCAATTGTTGCACAAACCCATTCATCCAAATGTAATTTTCAATGAGAAAAAATTAAAAAGCTTCTGGTAATTGCATGGTCTTAGAGTGGGGGCACCATTGTCATACAAGTTACAACATATTCCGGGATTTCAATGGGAGCTCCGTTGTAAATCTGTACATTTGCAGTGTACAGTTTGGTAGCCATGTCATTAAGCCATTACAAATTGAGTGGAAAAGAAGCATGCCATCAGACAAAATTACCTGCAACTTGTTATGACAAACTCAGTTCAACGTGTCAATTCTTTTGGAATGGTGAACCAGGAGGTGCAGTCAAACCAAGACCTAGCATCACTCTCATTCTTCTGGCACTTAACTTGGGAGATTTTCTTGGTGGAGTTCTTTCCTGAGAAATACAATTCAATTAAAAAGTAAGTTTTTGTTGGGACAAATGAAAAACTTTAAGAAAATTTGAGAAAAGAATTGCATACTATACTCACAGAGCTTTGACTATTAGTCTCCTTTTCTTGTTTAGGAGTTCTGCTATTTGTGCAGTCCGGACTTGGGCTATTTGGCTTCCCCTTTTTTTGCTCCTCACTCTGCTTAGAAGTTTTGCTCCTTTTTCCTCCCTCAGAATTCGAACTTTTAGGCCTTTTCTTCGGCACTGCACTTTGCTTAATAGCTTCCTTGGTAGTTCTAGTCTTTGGTTTCATTTTCTCCACAATTTGATTATTTTTTCTTTGTTTCTTCTGCACCCTCTCCTGCACATTGGCTTTATTCTTAACTTGCTTATCGCTACTTGGCCTCTTTCGCTTGAGTTTCTCCTGAATACCAGCCTTCAACGCTCTACTTTTCCTAGCAATTGCATCCTGTATTAAGGTAGCATTTCTCAGCAACCGGGTTTATATGTTACAGCCCACTTGCCAGAAAAGAAAAACCAAATACAACTTACAGGAACTTTTTTATCCACTTGATTTTGCAATTTCTTCTTGCCTTTAGAAGCATCAGCTCCTTTACTTGCTAGTCCAGAATATAAATTTTCATAATATCAAATGTCTATTTGGAGCGAAAAAGTAAAAAACTTCAGACAAGTAATTGCCAAGATGTTAATTCAATAAACATTGAGATGAACGTTGTTACCACACATTCATATTGAATACAGCAATCCTATGAATTTATACCTTCATATCACAGCTCAGTGTACATATCTTCATAACATGCTGATTTCATCATGAGTCTAGACTCTGTAGTGTAGTGACTTTGGAAGATTCTATAAAAAAAGACAAACTTATATTTAATTTGGTGCAAGAGCAAGTAGATAGTTATCAGTTCTCTGAAGTCAGAAGTTCCTAAACAGCTTTTTCCGACCAAGAATTGCACAGATGTGAAGAAACAGTAGCTAAGTTACGAGGACTGCAACAGGACTCATTGAAGTGCCGAGAAGGTTTCACTTTAATCAAGTCAATCCCATTTTTGGATCAAAAAGAAAAATCATTCTAAACAGAAGCAAATAAACAAGCTAAATTAGTTCATCAAACATCCTACATTGCTTATATGAGTTTGAGTTATAACATTATCCTATCGAGGTAATTTGCAAAAGCTTATTATATCAAAACCAGAAAGTGGTACTGATCAATACATCAACTTCTGTGGCAAATAATCTGTGTAAATTCAGGTGACAAAAATAAAAGCAATCCTTCTAAGGCTCTGCTGTTTCCTTCTACAATGTTATTTAAGGATAACCATGGCACATCAGCACTTACTATATCAGCTATTGACATCAACATATTCTTTGCAATAAATCCGTTCGATCATATTGTAGAATTGCAGCACAAGGAATAATGATCTAATTAGGAAAACAGAGATGCAAAATAAAGAAAGGCTAACCAGTAGATTTAGATCCTTTCCCCTTTGGTTTAATAGATTTGACGTGAGAGCAATCCTACAGCCATACAGAAATGATAGGATAAATTACAATCTTTAGGAGTAATTTGTAACTATGACATGCAAGTCTACCCTACTAAGAACCTGCTTCAAAATGATCCAAAATGGAAGAGGCTTTTGATAGTTGAGAGGGAAAAACGAGGTAAGGTACAGAAGAAAAAACTTATTACCTGCTCCAAAGCTTTGTCAAAAATCTCATACAAATTACCATTATTCTGTCCTAGAACCTGTCAGTATAGAGACAGCCTGTTAAGGTAATCACTTTGAATGCAATAATCTGCAGTATAATCTGCATGATTGGTTGAACCACAAAGACGGAAGTACAGGATCAAAACTTACCATTTTAAACTCAGAATAGTAGTTCTTGAGATCAGCATATAAGCTGCAGGGGACATATAACATGCTTCAACCCTTGCTCGGTTTTATTGACACATTTTAAATCCTTACAAGTTTATAAGATTCTTAAAAACCATAACACAGCTTTCTAATTTTTCCTTTAAGAAAAACAACGGTCAAGAAAGGAAAGAGAGAACTGACTACTCATGGCTCCCATATAGCCGCACAAGAACTCCCCCATCTGATCTATTTCCATTTTTACAACTCGCACTAACACCATTCTCATCAACAACCTGACACAATATTGAGAAGAGAAATTAAATTCACATAAATGCATAAATCTGATCGAAAGGCCAATTAAGTTCTAGAAGGCCGGATAAATGAGTTGCAAGCATACCACTGCTGGCCACCAGGAGTCTCCATGGAGTTTGACCCATATTAAATCTCCTACCGACGCCTCCCTTTCCAACTGCAGGACACCAGATTTCTCCTCACCACCCTCGGTATCATGAACATTGCTACTCGAAGTACCTTTACCTTCTGTTGCTTGTCGTTTTTGTGATTTACACATAATCTAGTTTCCAAAAGCCAGTGAAGTTAGAGACATATCATACAAGAAATCATGATCACTACTACACAATCACAAATAACATTAGAAAACTTGGAACCAAAAAGAAAAATCAACCTTAAAACAGATTTCCCAATAATATATATCACCTAATGGGTCTAGTAAAACCAAAAATTTTGAAACTTCACTGCATTTGACTGTCTTTACATATGCACCACAGTTCACACACACATTCAAGTACAATAGAGTTGAGAGAAATGTTGATCTAGAAAGAAAATGTTACCTAAGCAAGGGTTAATGATGAAAGTCATAAACCCTAATAATTAAGTGATCTGTTTAAGCAAATCCAAAACTTGATAGAAACTGGAAATGGGATTCCACCTTTACCCTTTGTTTGAATAGCAGGAAAAGAAAGGAAAGTGAAACGTAAGAAACCAAAGAATATATCTTTTCTTTCATCAACCAATCAAAAACCAAAAGATTTTAGTTACTTTTTCCAACATTTTCTCATCAACCAGAGTCGAATGAGCAAAAGAAAAGCAAAAAAGAGACGAAGGGAATGGAAAAGATCAAATGAAGAACTTACAGCTTTGGAAAATAAGAACAGATTGATGCAGGAAGAGAAACAGTGACTCTGATGCAAACGAGAGAGAAAAAAACAATTCTTTGTAACAAGTTTCAGACAATTTCTTTTGGGTTAATGATGCTTGAAAGTTGACTGTCTGGTTTGGTTGCGGCCTGACAAGTCTTTCCCTTTCAAGGGGACCTGTTGATTAAAGACCCCAAGAATTTCCAAAGTAATTTAATGCTTAGGAGTTTAAGTAATTAATACCTCAATTATATAATCCAATTATCCAGTTAATTATTATTTTTCACATCATAAACTCTATCCCCTGCCAAAAGGAAAATTATCCCAAAAAAAATACTTTATTAATAATTAATGTACCAAAATATATTTTTTAATAAACAAATAAAGGCCAGAGTTGAACAATATTATCAAAACCCAAATATAGAGGTCTATTTTACCTTTATTTTATGAAAAAATAATATAATAATTAAATTAGAGAATATCATATATTATTATTATTATTATGTAATTCATACATTTGATGAATTTTTTGTTCTTACTTGGGAAACAAAGTGTAAATTGAGCCAAGATAAAACAATTAAATTAAAAGATGATACTTTTATTTTTATTTTTTATATTTAATTAAAGTTTCAATTAATTTAATTTTCAAATTGATTTGATCAATTAATTCAACTGATACCCAAAAAAAACTCTTAAAATTAGAGGTTCTATGCTATTAAGCTGGTGAATACATTAACCTTTTTTTAAGAGAAATATTTTTTTTTCTTTTGGTCATAAAAACATTTTTTCTTTAGTAATAGAAATATTGCAATAATTTCTTTTTCCAACTTGGTGTAAACATAAAATTTAAGAGTTCTACCTTAATATAACTTATTATATTTAATTAAATTATTTTTATTAGATTTTAACGTATTTAAATCTCAAAATTAAGCATATCCACCCATATACGGTATATGATTATAATACTGTCATATCCGATCGTTTTGCTCAAGTCAAATGTGGACCACATCAAAAATCCATTCACAACCGTTGATCTCGAATTCCATGCACCGCGGTCCATGGTTCCTTGGAGTACACCGTCATTCCTCGGACAAAAACCCTGGACTTCCTCCGTATCATTCACTTGTTTAAACCACTCTCCATTGTCAATCTACTCAATAATAATAACCGTACCTTTCTCTTGCTATTCTTCTGAATATGAATCAATCTCTACAGATTATATTCGTGTTATATCAAAAATAAAATATTAATATTATAATTTATATTGATACATTAATTATAATTTTTATTAATATTTAATTCTTATCTTCGTATTATATTTAAAATTATTTAAAAAACTTTTGCTCCTCGGCCACTTATTTTAGCCTGCTATTGTGTAAACCCATGTTATTGCACTTGATAGGCTGTGGGTTATTTATTTAGTTCGAGTGTATGGATTGGGGAGTGATCCTCTGTTTAGATTTAATGTTGAAGCAGCAATTCAGGAGAAACAGCCATTCTTTTGCAAGGTTGATACAGTTGAAATCTGCACAGAGGAGGTCAAAGAGGAGACACTGAACATGAGCTAAATTGATTTAACTACAAAGATGAAAGCAATGACTCAAATATCTGCAGCAACAAAAAGAGTTAGATATGAAGCTAAAATCTCTCAAGTTTAACCATTACCGGATTTCTTCTTATGACTCGAACTTAGGCTAAAGGAAATTCTGGTTCCTTCACAGTTCAAATATGGTATCAGCAATTGTGCTGAAGGTATCAGCAATAACTTACTAAACAGAAACAGCATCACTAGGCATGTTGCAGCCTGCAACATGAATTGTAAGAATAACAAGTTTCCGATTATATCATGCTTCATTTGTCGGTATCAGAAGGTTTTGGTCATGCCATTAACATTTGACAAGTATCAAATGAATATCATTCAATGTTTGTTATTTGCCAGTAGCATTCTTCATTTCAATTTCTTCATTTGAGCGACCAAAAGAAAATTATCTCTTCAAGTATCTTTATACCAAAAGTGAATGACCTCGAGGCAAACGTACCTGATCGAATCAGAAAAAAGACTCGGTGGCTTGGGATCAATCTCTCCTTGCTAGGTCAAGACATTACAAAGTGCGTCGGCAATTAACAATAAGGAGACCGCAATTCGATTGGATAATCCGACGAGCAGAACTTAAGGGATTTAGTTGCAGAAAGAGTAAAGTCCAATGCAACCAACAGTCAACTCCCAACACCCAGAGGCCCAATAATTAATCACCTGGTAACCTGCCTGTGGAATTAACAGTCTTAACTTTCACCTGCTATAATCATCTCTATCCATCAACTAAATGATACTTGGACCACAAGACAACGAAAGCTCCTTGGCTTTTCAAGCACTGTTATTAACTTATTATCATTAATAATTCATTCGCAGTTTATTTGAATCATGGAATAAATGAACCAATATTTCAATTTGCAATATCAGAAACATACACAAACAACAACTACTGGTAGTGTTCTAAAACATATCCTATTTCACAGTTGCAGGAAAAGAGTTCCCGTCAACATCGGAGAATTTAAACCATATTTTCCAACAAGACTAGCAAATGCACCGATCCAATCGAAAGCCAAGAAGTAAAACAGCGCGAAATCAATGGTGAAAGAACTTGCTGACTTGACATTGCTGCATATATCATAATGTTACATAATCACCTATGTAGTCAGTACGTGAAAACAATCTACAATCTACAAGCAAAACAATTAACAATAACTACAACAATACCTACGAATTCGCATTAACATAGCAGAGTTTCAGCCTCAGCCATATCCTTCCTTCTCCATTGATCCTCGTCTCCACCTCGAAAACTCCTACATAGTGGTCAGCTGCAAAAACCATATTGAATTACCAATCAAACCTTACAGCGGATTCTTCCTTGGCCTCCCTCTCTTCCTTGGGGCGAAATCGGACTTATTCCCACGCGAAATCACCTTCTTCGTGGTGGTCGTCGGAGCAGCTGCAGGCGGTGGAGCTGACATGCTACCTCCATTTCTTTCACTCTCCTGCTGCACTCCTGGAAACATAGGAGGCATCCAATTCGGAAACCCGGTCGGAGCTTTTCCTCCACCCTCCGGACCCCCGGACACAAATCCTAACGGAAAAAACGCCCAGCAACAATAATACGCTTCTTCTCCCGGAACCAACGGTGGCAAAGTCGGAATCAAAACCGCATGAAAAGCTCTCTCACAATTCTGGCACCTTAAACAACAACCTTCGTAAACCCTAGGATACTCGAACAACCTATAACAGTATGGACATGCTGTCCAAAATGTTGATAATCTTAACCTTCGATTCTCGTTTTGCGTCTTCGAATTCGGCGTACGATGTTGCACGTGCTCCTGATGTTGCCCTCTTCGCGTGACAGTTAATTTCTCAGGTTGGTTTGAACGATCGCCGGGACTGCTTAAATCAATCCTCGTAAACAAGCTCAACTCTTTGTCGTAAAGAGATTTTTTCGAGCTGTTAGATAAAACGGCCCATGCATCGGCTACGAGCTTAAACGCGTGATCGGCAAAAGGGTACTTGTTTTTGTCGGGGTGAAGGAGGAGAGCTAGGCGACGGTACTGTTTCTTTATAAGATCGTCGTCTTCGGATCGGCGATCGATTTGTAAGATTAAGTACCAATCGTGGTGGTTGTTTATTCTTTTTTCAGCGGCGAGGAGAACGTCGACGACGGCAAGGATCTGATCTGACCCATCCAAGAGGGGTTCGGTTTCTTGAGCTAAGATAGCGAATTCTCTTGAGCCATTGAAATCACGGTTTTGGAGAAGCTTCTCGGCGATTCCTAGAAGGCGTATGGCTTCGGCTCTGTTGCCGTTTTCCTCCATTTCCTACGGGGGCGGGTAGGGGTCTCTTTGGGGGGTAAGAAAACGATGGGATTTTCGATTTTGTTGGAATTTCGAAGAGTAGATAGACGGAATTGCTGTTCGTCTTTTCCTTAAATTACAGTGAATTTTAAGTTTGTTGAAGCGGTAGAGCGGGTGTTTTCGGTCTTTTCAAGGAATCGTAGATTTTCAGACAGTAAATTTTTCAGACAAAAAAAAAAATTTAAAAGTATTCGTCTGTTCAGTTTGAACTCTGTTGTGATTTTGGTAAAGTGAAATTGACTCTGTTTTCCGTCTGAGTTTGGGTTCTCAGCTTCGGCACACGGATTTAAGTTTAGTTCTTGGACTCCATAAGCAAATTGGTTTTGGATGCGGATTTTATATATATATATATATATATATATGATATTTTATTAACATTTTTATTATATTCTTTGCATCATTGTCATTGAAATTACAATTAACCGTTTTACTGTTGTATATTTACTTTTTCGATTAAATTATTTTTAATTTCATTAAAATAAATTTTACCATCAATTCAAAATAATTATTAATAAATCAAATTTATGAAAAAATATTTATTCAACTTTATTGCATTTTTTTTTCATTTTTATCATGAAATTTTACTAATTGTTCATAGGATCCCCAAAAAAAAAATTGTTTAATTCCCTTCTGTGTATTCCTAAGAAAAAGCTGAATAAATAATAAGAAAAATTATACTACATTTGGGTAGGAGAGAATAAAAATAAAAATAAATGAAAAAAAGGCAAACGAGATAAAATAAAGTTATTTTTTACTAAACATGAAACTAAAAAATATAAATAAAATTATTAATTTAAATTGAATGAGTTTTTTTTAACATTTCAAAATTTTAATTTTGAAAATATAAAGTACAAATTTACCACTTTCCCTCTTTCATCTTATTTTCTTTTTACCAAATGAAAAAATTAATATTTTTTCCACTCGTTTTCCTTTCTTTTTTTTTTTTCTTTCTACCTAATATAATGTTAAATTCATCTCTTATTTTGAAAAGGCTTTCAAGTATTTTTAAAGTAAATATGGTAATTTGTGTATATAATTTTTATTCCTTTCATATAAAATTATATTTGTATTATGTAAAATACGAAAATTTCGTATTAAAATTTATCAATATGCTAAATATAAATTTTTTTTAATCTTTATCATATTCATGTATAATATTTATTAAATTTTAATTCATTATATTTTCGTATTTTTTTGTAATATATATATATATATCGTATTATTATATCGTATCTAATATTATCATATCTACTTTTAAAGATGTTAATGAAATTTAATTAGAAATGTAATGCACCTATGTCCTATTAAGTAATATTTACAAAAATCTTTAAATGAAAAAATAATAAAATAAGATCATATCAATAATTTTTTATACAAGAATTATTACACACTAAATGATTAATCTTAAAAATTAAATGCATTTTTTTTCTTAACAAGGCTCGAAAAAAAAAATAGAATTCGAACTTTAAATTTAAATAATAACTATTAAATCAAATGTGAATAGAAAATAAATAAAAAAAAAATGTCAATAATAGCTTTCTTTCACTAATGTTGTACTAAATTGAACATATACCAAACATCCAACCTCTTTCATTTTACTCTTTACTCTTTTGTGAAAAATAAAAGATATTTTGAATATAAACTCTCTGTTAAAAATTTAAAAAACATATATTTGGATAATTGAAAAAAAAAAAAAAAAAAAGGTACCGATTTTTATGGGGAGCACCACAATTTCGGTGACCATAGGCGACGGGCTAGGCAACCTGTCCAAAGATCACGAGTAAATTTCTCGTTCTCGGTCCAAATAACCATTCAGTTAATAAAACTTCGGACTAATGCTTGACAGCTGAGGATTTTGACTGCCACTTTCAAATGCTCGGCCAGACCCATCTATGTCCTCTTGGCCTTTTCATTCTTCAAGGCTGGAGCAGATTTGGACGTATGACAATGTTGGGCCTCCCTCGGAAACATCTTTAGCCACAGCCTTTATGGTAAGAGGATAATTATAAAAATTATTATACTTCAGTAAATTAATAAATAATTAGATCTATTTTTAGTTATGATTAATTAAATTCAAACTTGAAATCTCAAAATTAAATCCCATGAATTTTTTTTTTATTACTAAACTAAAGTTTCATTAGCAATTATTTTATTTATAATCAAAAGTGAAAATTAAATTTATTTAAATTCGAATTTAAGTTTTATAACATATCATAATTTTTTTAAATTATTTAATCAAAAGTTTATTAATACAAATGCCCCTACATTTTTTGTTTACATTGAATATTCTCTTTAACTTATACTCTCGTGTGTGTATAATATAAATGAATAATTATCAAGTACATTATTAATGAAGTTTTTTTGATTTCACAAGTGAAGTTAGGATGATAACATATGTTTTATTTTATTTATTTTTTAATATTTTAAAAGGACATGTATTATCATTCAAATACCGCTTGTAGAATTAAAAATCTCTACCAATGATGCATTGAATATTAATCCATATATATAATAATATTATACAAATTATTATTTAATACATCGTCAGTGAAGTTTTTTGACTTCATAAGTAGAGTTAAGATGATGATAATATATACTTCACTTAAAATATTAAAAAATTAAAAAAAATCGAGGTATGTGTCATCATCTTAATCTTACTTATGAAATAAAAAAACTTCATTAACGGTGTATTGAATAATAATCCTATATATATCCAATCTATCATCAATAAAGTTTTTTTTACTCTACAATGATGATACATGCTTTTAAAATATTAAAACAAATAAAAAAAATGCATGTATCATCATCGTAAATTCATTTATAGAGTCAAAAGAATTTCACTAACAATGAATTGAATATCTACACACACGAGTATCCCGAGATATACCAATAAAAAAACACATTAAGTTGTGGGCTTAATGGTAATCTCATTTTATTACTTGCTTTTGTTTTCAAATTTCAATTCTCTCATTTTTTTTTTATTATATGTCTCTCTCTATATGCTATAACAGGCGCAAAAGAAAAAAAAAAGATAAGTTCAATTATAAATTTTTTTATGCAAATTTTTAAAAAGGACGATATTAAATTATGAGACGAACCAAGGAAAAATTAGCTTAATTGAGAAAATGTTTAGAAATGTGTACAATTTAGATGTAACGGTTTTAGTATGTGTATTTGATTTAATTATAGGTTAAATCTGTTTGGTTATGTATTGATTTATTAATTTAATTGTTAATTTAATTTAATTTAATTTAATAATATTATTATAAATATAATATCTATTATTTTTTGCAGTTATATTCTCATACAATTTTTATGGACGAGGAAGAAATACATATTGCTTTCATTGACCAACTCAACAAAATGTTTATTTTTTAATAAAAAATTTAATAATAACAAAATTATTCTATATTCAAATCAAAACATATTGATAACTTATTATTAAAATTTATAAATTTATTAAATTTCTTAAAACTTATACATAATCTACTAACAAGATCAGCCAAATATTCAGAGAAATATAAATATGTATAAAAAAAATTCAAATCTTAATTATTTACATTAGCGGTTGCCATGGCACCCTGTAAGAAAATCATAAATAAAGAAAGAAGGCCATGTTTGGAGGGTGCGAATTACTATACCCTTCCAAAACCAAACAAAGGTTGCCCCTCGGAAGGGCAAAAGCTTCCGTACAATGAGGATGCCATTATCAATCAATTAAAGGCGGACGTGATGTTCTGAACTGATGACTTGACCTGTCTGCTCACTTTTACTTGCGCTCCTTTTGTTTTGGTCGTCAGAAGAGAAATGCTTAACCAAACAAGGGCAAGCCACAAAACCTGCGACCTTAGCCATGCCAGGCCAGGCCCCTCCACATTATTAAAGTTGCAAGGTTTTCTAGTTCAACTTCCCTGTTGCTGTTCTGACTATCTATGACATATCCTAGGTGTAGGAGAGAATTCCGGCTGATGCCTTTTAGATAAATACATACGCAAAAAAATGAAATAAATTAAAATTCAGAAAAAAATAATTTCATATTTAAATATATTTTTAATTTTATTATAAAAATTTATAAATTAATAAAATTTTATTTTACTTTAAATAAATTTTTAAAATTTTCAAAATAATACAATTAAATAAAATAAATAAAAAATTTAAATTATGTAAACCATCAATTTTTTATTTCACTGTAAAAATTTATAATAAATTTAGATTTAATTACATTATTATTATAAAAAATTAAAAGTTTATATAATAAAATTAAATATTAAGAATTTATTTTTATTTTGTATGAAAAGTTAAAAGTGTATTTGATGATTTAAACTTAAAACTTATATATAAATTTAGTATAAATTAAAAAATATTTTTTATTTTATGTGTTGATATAAATTTTTCATGTTTTATATGATACTAAGTATAATATATATGATAAATTATCTTGTACAACATTAATAAAATTTTTTAACTTCACAATCAAATTAAAATAATACATATATCTTTTAAATATATTAAAAAAATATAAAATTAATAAAATAAAATATATATTATTATTTTTTCGTTATTAAATTAATTTTTTTAAAAATACATAATATATATATATATATAATCACACTCTCTCTTACTCTCTTACTACACTGTTAGGTGCGCTGTGGGGTTCTTCCCTTCTTTTCCTTTTTTCGGGATTGGTGATTAAGGTATTGGTGGGCCAGTGGACCTCAGCAGGCTGATGTGAAAGTCCATTTTTGCTGAATAGTTGAGAAAGACAGTAATTTAAGACCCAAAACGATTATACCAAAAAAAAAAGATAAAAAATAATAAAAATTTAATTTAATAAATGCCATTGATATAAAATTTTATGTTTTACAATTATATAAATATGAAATATATAGTAGAACAGTTAGGTTTATGTTGTGCCATGCAGTGGGGCTTTTCACTTCATTTGAATCGGTGGTTAAGGTTTAGCATGGGCCAGTGGAGCTCGGTAAGCTGATGTGAAAACCCATTTCTGTGGATTAGTAGACAAAATCATTATCCTTTTCCACTCTCTTAGGTTTAAAGTCATAATCCGTACCTAATCAAGCAATTGTCATCTTTATGGTTAAATAATCATTTTCAACTTACGTTATATATATGCTTTTTATATCACACAATATATAAACACACCGACACACATATTTTTTATAGTTAAAATAATAAAATATCCATTAACTTCATCATTTTATTTTATGAAGTATTGTATTTGTATTTCGTTTAAATAAGTCTTTAAATTTAATCTACATTCAAACAATTAATTTTAAACTTTTAATTCGTACTCAAATAAACTTTTAATGTAAATCAAGTTTTTATATAAAAAAACATTTAAAAACAAATCAAAATATAAGATAATAATAAATATTATTATATTCATTATCTTGTACACTAAACATGATCTAAAATTGTTGTTATTGTAAAAAGAATAAATGAAAAAAATTATGTTGGGTACGAAATAAGGATTATTATATTATTTAAAATATTATCAATAAAATTTTTAAATTTTATAAGCGAGTTTAAGATAATAACATATATTTTTTAAAAAATATTAGAAAATAAAAAAAAAGATATATATCACTACTCACATCATAATCACGCTTAAAGGTTTTAAGAACTCCATTAATAATTTATAGAATAATAATCCAATAAAAATATCAATAAAACTATTATTTTTCATTAACATATACAAATGAAGGGTGTAAAAAAAAAATAGTAGATTGATAAAATTTTAGGATGTGAGCAAATGTGTAATCTTATGAATCATTGATCGGATCCTTATCAATTCAACTAAAAAAATAAGAGATTATATATATATATATATATATATATATATATATATATATATGTAATTTAAAGGTGATGACTAAAATTATTTGAAAGCAAAATTAAATTTTACAATATATTATAATTTTTTATTAATCACTTGGGAACATTAATGTTGTGGCATTTAAATTCAAAAAAAAAAAAAATTCTTCTCCTAGTTTTTACAGGCTTTTGTTACAAATTAGTTGATATAATTGTATTATCATCCAAGAAAGAATTGTCTTGGAAATTAAAAAATAATAATAATTTATTTTTTTTTCTAATAAATTGTCAGTTTATGCTACGCGTGCATTCCTACAGAGACAAATGGCGATTTAGTGACAGAAAATTGAGGAATACATTGAATAAAAAAGAAAGCTGTTGATTAGTCGTTCTTTTTTCTCCATTAGTTTGCATTTGATTGGTTAATTTGTATATTGTTTGAAAGTGCCTTGGTCAACTCAAACATTGATTCGACTTTGTTTTATTTTATGCTTGTAACGAGCATCCTTGTGCTTTGCGCTTTCTTCATTTCATTTCATGGAAGTCTTTATCCTAGATGGAAGCTTAATGGAACTAAACCAACATCAAGGTCCCCGTATTTTACTACGCGATCATGCTCGGCTGTGGAGTTTGTCCAATGATAATGTTATGCACATTAATTATTTGTGATGATATTTTTGAAAAATAAATAAATAAGATGATTTATTTTATTTGGCTTAAAAAGTTGATGTATGAAAAAATTAATTTTATATATATATATATAGTAATGTCGCAATCTATTATTGAGACATTATATGTGAAAATTCATTATAGTATATATGTATATATAAATTTGAATTTATATTTATAGTACTTGTTTTGTGAAAAAAATATGAAATTTTCAATTTAAGATGAATAACATTCACATGTTCAATTTGAACCTTTACAATTGATATCAAGTACGATATTTAAATGTTACAGTATGAGAACACTTCTAAAACTCTAGTAAGTGGAAACTTTGTATTACTCAATAGAAATTATTTTTGAAATCTCAACAATTTGTATGCTCTTGATTCTATGATGAATTTAAAGAAGTCGTTAATAAAAAGAATTTGTAATGTCTTAACAAAAGAGTGATATTATTTCCTCCATTTGTACAATGAGATATAGTTTGGATGATACCTTACAATGCAATTGTATAGCGAGATTATTGAAGATGAAGTTTTTGGACTAATTTAAATGAATGATATGATTGATTTCAGTGAGATTAAAAAAAATAAAAGATATATATTTTTAATAAAATAATAAAAAGAATTAAACATTAAGAGTAAAAAAATAGTTTATCATTTCAAAAGTTTTTTTGTCTTATATAGTAAAACTTATCATACCATGACTAGATCTGATCATGGGTGGACTTGGATTGAGTTCGGGTTAGATCCAGACTATATAATAATAATTTATATACAAATCTAAACTCAACTCGGCTCTCAAATTTGAGTCTGACTTTTTGTCTAAACCCGTTTTTATTTTGTAATAAAAAGCCCGAGCTCGGACTGTCCGGATATTATTTTATATTTTTTTGTTTACTTGTTTTTTTATTCTTTTAGTCTCTGTGAAATTTGATTTGATTGGTCAAAATTTGCATATTAATTTTCATATTAAATATATAATGATTTTTATTAATTAATAATATTTTATAGATTGATATCTGATACATCGTACATAAAGTTTTTCAACTCCACAAATGAGTTAGGATGATAACACATGTCCTATTTTATTTATTTTTTATTTTCTTAATATTTTTAAAAACATGTATCATCATCTTTTGGAGTAAAAAAACTTAATTGACGGTGTATTGGATAATTATTCATATTTTATATACATATAATTACAATGTACTTAATAAATAAATTTAAAAATGTTTTAAATTTAATTATGTTCTAGCCGGGACGGGCTTAGGTTTGATTGGGCCTAAAATTTTGCTCAAACTTGTTAATTGCATCTGATACTTTGTTCAATCACGAGTAAGTATTGAGCGGATCTTAGGGTTTGAGCAGGTCTAATCGATGCTCATTGATACTAATCGGTGAGTCAAATAGGCTCTTAGTCAGTATACTTGGATCTTGTATCATAATAATTTTTTTATTTTATAAATATTCCCACTATATATATTCTTGTTGCAAAAAAAATTGATATTGGAGATAGGGCGAGGTTGCTTTTATTAGACCCCAAGCTTACTATATGTCACAATTCTTTCTTAACCAATCGATCAAGAGATTGCTAGCTTCACACTATATATTTTTAATTTTTATTTTAGCATTTAAATTTGTTGCATGTTTTTATAGTTCTTGTGATTGATATTAACTTATCTAAATATATTAAGGATAATTATTCTATATACTGTTAATGAAATTTTTTAACTTCATACGCGGGGTTATGATGATGACACATGTTTTTTTTAATATTTTAAAAAAATATTTGTCATAATCTTAACTTCGACTATGAAGTTAAAAAATTTCACTAATAATATATTAGATTAATATGTATTAAATATTAATCATTATATTAATAACTTTTATCAGTATTATTTCTTCCGATATGAAACATCTTGAAGTATTTTTATAATTGTTAATTTCATAAAAATCTAATTATTACTTTAATGTAAAGATCATCCAAATTTTAACTATGGGTTCAAATAATGTTTTTAAGTTTTTACTATGTAAGAATTCTAAATAATAAAAATTTTAAAAAATAGACATTAAATTGAAATTTTTTTAAAGTGAACTCGCTTGAGCGTTTGAGTTTTTTTGATATTTTTAAAAATAAATTTGGATAAAATATTAAATCCAAAATTTAAATCAGATTAGGCTTGACTATATGGTAACACTAATTTAAACCCAACTCGATCCAACCTATAAAAAATTTTAATCCAAACACATAACTCCATTAACTTTAATTTTTTTGTCACAACATCCAATCTCACTTATATAATAATTAAGAAATTGGTTTTAGGATAACCAGAACAAATGATTGGGAAAAAAAATTATCGAATCAATTATATTTTATTTGATTATTTGAAAATTTTCAATGCATTAATATTTTATACTCTGTTTAATTATATTTATTATAATGCACATATTCGGATAATCATCCCTTTTTAATATTATTACACCGCAATAAACAACATACAGCTTTTGTTCATGGGGAATTAATTAATTCATTATTTGAATCCCTATATGGTCCTTATTTAAGTAATTATAAAATTAAATTAATTTGATTATTTTTATAAAATCAGAGGGTAAAAGCAAATATTTTATTATTATTATTTTGGTGTTTTCAAACATTTTCTTTTAATTTACTTGGTAGAATCCTTTATCCATGTTTTCCAAAACCAAATATTCCACAAATCAATTTAAAATAATATTTTTCAACTTATAACCCCATATTACGAATAAATTAAGGAATGGAAATAATTAACCTCATATTTTCAAGTCAAACTTTATAGCAAAAATAGATGCAATTATTTCCTTTTCATTAAATACAAAAAAAATCAAATTATATTACTTAAAAATAAAATAATAACTAGGTATATTTAACAAAAACTAGGGGATAGAATGGGATGTTTGGCCCTCGAGAAATCCACGTCAACGAATGCTTTATATTTGAAGATATTAGAGTTTATTTCACTTGTTGTTGCTTAAAATATTTTTATATTATATTTTAATATATATCCTAATTTTTTATTATTATGTAAATTTTATCAATAATGTTGCTTACTTATTTTAAGATTTAATAAATATAAATATAATAAAATAAAATTCCAAAACCTTACTTTTATATATTGTAAAAAAATATAATACTTGGATGCAAAGTGCAAACTTATTTTTAACAATATAGAGAATCAATTAAAAGTAATTATTTATTTTTCGCACGTGACTTTTTCACGGGTTAATGTCATGTGTCAACTTGAGTTCTCGCCTTTTTCTCGTGCTCCAATAGCGCGTGTCCTTAACGGGATGGAAAACGGGGAGTTCTTTTTTTCCAAGTTCAAACAAACACGCCTTTACCATTTACCAAAAAATTTATTGGAACAAAGAGAAAATAAATAAAGAAAATGAAAATAAAGTTCAAATAAATAAAATTCAAACAAGTCAGCTTTTTTGGGACCACATAATTTTCTTTAAAAAACTCAATAAAAAATTGGCTTGATATTTTTGTCTGTTTTATCGATTTGATTCATGATATTTTAGTGAGATAAAAAATATGTAATTTTTTTCTTAAAAATTATAAATTAAATAATAAAAATAAGGATAACTAAGTGCAATTTCAAGAATATAAAATATATTTAATGTATTATTAATATATAAATTATATCATTGACGTTGGTAAACTTAAGAATATTTATTTTAAAATTTATGTATTAATAGAATGACATATAATGATACACTAAATGTCTATAAATTTTATATATTGTTATGTTAGTCCATCAAATATAAATAAAAAATTTTCAGCATTAACAATTAAGTGTTGATCTAATTGTTGTTATTTCTTTTAAAAGGGGTTAAGGGATAGTTTGGATGAATGATAAGTTTAGTTTCGATGAGATTAAAAATAATAATCATTAAAAATATATATATATTAATTAAATAATTAAAAAAATTAAAATCAATAATGAGAAGGTACTTCGCTTTTCTTATTAAAGAAGAATGAAAATTACAACTTATACTTTCAAAGCAAAATTTGTAAAAATCAAAATATGGCTCCATCTATAAATAATACAGTAAATATATAATCACGTACAAAAACCTGTAATTAAAAAATATATATCGGTAAAGTATTGAATTTTAATTTTAATAATTAACATTCAATTTTTTAATAATTTTAAATTAAAAAATACATACACACATGCACCAAAAAAAAATCTCTTGCAAATTAAACAACCATCCATTAATTATCTGCAATCATTTAAAATTGAAATTAATATAATTTATGAAAATTAATTGAATTGAATTCCTACAAATGAGAGAAAAAAATAGTAATAAATATAATTCATTTATATATATATATATATATTTATGAATAATAATTCAATATATTGGTAGTGCAGTTTTTAAACTTCATAATTGGTGTTACAATGGTGACAAATATTTCTTAAAGAATAATAAAAATAAATAAATAAATAAATAAATAAAATAAGGTACGTATCATTATTTTAATTCTACTTGTAAAATAAAAAATCTTTACTAATTATGTATTGGAAATGAAAAAAAAATCCACCTATATCAGTATAAAACTAAATTAATTTTACATCATTTCATATATTTTTATACAATTTATATTTTTTAATATAATTATTAAATATTATATTTTATTTAAATAAAGTATACATATAAAATTTTAAGTTAATAAAAAAATTTAGTTATTAATTTGATAATAATAAAATTTAAATAGTTAATATTTATTAAAATTGTGCTATTTTCGATACTGAATTGATTTAAAATTTTATGTGAACAATAGATAAAAATAAATCGTTATATTTAATGATTAATTTATAAAAATATTAATTTTGTATAAAATTATACAAATAATATAAAATAAATTTGGAACTTCGTCCCTCCTGATTGGATGATATTCTTTATTCATACAAAGTAGGAACTGGGAAAAGTAAAACCGCGAATCATTGCTCATTCACATGGGAGTGTGCAGCCATGTAGGGCAATAGCGTGTTTTGGCAGCGGATCGTTAATGTAGGACTGCCCTTGCATGACATGACATCCATCCCACTTATTATGGTTTCAACCTTATTTTCTTGTTAATCGATCCAGCCCTTACGTGGTGTTTAGTAAATTGCAAAAAAAGTGATTAAAAAAAAATGATTGTAGAGAAAGTGATTGTAGGGAATGTGATTGCAAGAAAAATAACTTTACAATATTTGGTATGACAATGTAAAATTCTGTTTAAATTGCAGGGAAAGTAACTTCGCAGCATTTGGTATCCAGTTATTTTGTTGGGAAAGTAGTGACAAATTTCAAAAATACCCCTGAGTATAAAAATAATTTTTTAATTAAAATTAATTAAAATAAAAGTTGTATTATTAATATTACTCATCATGTGTAATTTTAAATTATCATGTATTATTATTAATTTTAATTTTATAGAGTATAATATTAATAATTCATATATTATTAATGTAATTCGAAATTTTAATGTATTAATTGTAAATTTTCAATTATCATGACATCAACATAGTACCTATAACATCCATGAAAGTTATAATATTTCATATAAATCCATGTAAAATATTTTTCATACATGATAACACCCTTTTGTGGTAAAAGGGTAATTGGGGTAAAATGAGTAAAATTAACTTTGCAGCCAAGGCTGCAAAGTGATTGCAGCCTAAATGGACTGCAATCCCTTTGCAGCTTCTGGATGTAAAGTGATTATAGTTGCAATCACTTTACATCCAACTTTCTTGATAACAAACGTTATAATCACTTTGCGTCCAATTAAATTGCAGCGCAAAGTGAAAAAAATCCTAATACCAAACGCCACCTAAGAAAATGAGTAAATGAAAAGAAAAACAAATTTAATTTAATATAATTATTCAATATATTATTAGTTAAGTTAAAAAATTTCACAAATCAAATTAAAATGATAAGATATATCTTTTAAAAATATTTAAAAAATAAAAGTAAATAAAATGAAATATGTATTATTATTCTAATTTCATATGTAAAATTTTTATATCTACTCATGATGTATCTTATAATTATCTTTTAATTTAAAGGATTCACATAATTATTTTTAAGAGATGATAACTAATAAATATTTTTTTAGTTGTCTATTTACATTGAAAGTATAATCACAATTAGGGATGCAAATGAGTATCTTATAAACGAGTACTTAACATTACCGGATTCAATTAAGTAGGATTAGAGTATTTAACAATCGAATTCGGGTAGAGTTTGAGTAGTGTTCAATTATAAATAATATTTTTAAATATTATTACATGCTTTTTTATTTATTAATTATTTATTATTAGCTTAATATTTAATTAAATTAATTCATTAAGTCTTGTAATTATGACTTTTAATATTAATTTATTCTTATGAGTTAATTTAAAATTTTAATTTATTTTTTAATAATATGCATTGAAATTGATTTTAAATTTAAATTTTAAAGTCAAATTTGACTTAATAAACAAATATTTAAATGAGTTCGGATATATAATAGGTAGTTCATATGTTATATGGATGAGATCAAGTAGTAAAAATAAAAATATTTGGATAATTAATAAAATTTGAATATTATAAAATATAATCGAATTTGAGTACCTAAAAAATAATAGGTATTCACCAAATTTACATCCATAATCATATTAACATATTATATTCCATAAACTGATAACTATGAAAATCACTTTATTCAAATTAAATAAACTAATAAATAATAATAACTAACTAAACTAAAAAATAGTTAGATTAGTAAAATTCGAACTTGAAACTTTAAATTTCAAGATTCCCTTTTTGTCACTAAGACAAAATTTCATTGGTATGAATAAATATAATTTCAAATCTTCAATTTATAACTTTTTATTTATAACAAAAGCTACTATATTTTTATAAAAACAAATATTATGGGGTTGTTGCTCTTCTTTTAGGTTTGGCTAATTGCTAGAAATTAAAAAAAAAAAAAGAAAATTTGCTAATTTAATGATTAAATTATAAAATAAAAAAATTATTATAAAACTTAATTAAGATTTATACATTTTTTATTAACTAACTCTTTTCATCCTATCAAAGCAAACTAAACTTGATTTTTTTTTTTTGGATTAAAAAGAAGACTTTTGGGAGGGGATATGTTTAAAAGATAAGAGAGAGCTATCAATATGGGAGTGATTCAAAGTTACTGAATCGCCACTCTATTCAATCGTTGTCCCAACCCCCGGACTCATGGCCATG
Source organism: Firmiana major (assembly GCA_033439115.1). NCBI lineage: Eukaryota > Viridiplantae > Streptophyta > Magnoliopsida > Malvales > Malvaceae > Firmiana > Firmiana major. The sequence goes on from CM065909.1 coordinate 48,388,591, forward strand.
GGCTGCCTTTCTTTACCAGTAAAGATCGAATTTTTAATTTAATTTATTTTAGAGAGAAAAATAATTATTAAATCAAATTTTAATTTAATTTTCATTGCAAAGTTTTGCTCTATGAATCTTTAGTAATAGAACGAAATTTATATAATTTATTTTTTTATGTAGTGATTGTTTGAATGTCGAATAATATTTTAAAATTTTAATTTTGATATTTTTTTTTTATACTATTTTTACCTTAAAACAGATCAAATTGATTTATATAAAAACACAGGTCTTGACAGAATCACAAAAAATATCAATATAATTAAATAATTTTATGATTTTTTTTTACTAGAAAGATGATTAAAAATTTATTTGAATAAATAGTGATCTAAGTGGTAGGTGCGATTGCACACTAATCTTGCTGAGCACTCGTTTGGGGGCCTTGTTGCGGTGCGGCATCATGACTCTCACCATGTTATCACTTAAAAAATTACTTTCAGTGAAATTTTATTTTTATTTTTCCACTTTTTTTCGCAAATATATATTTTTGTGTTTGTAATATTAGTTTTATAAAATATAATATTCAATTTGTTTTTTAGCACTTTTTTATTTTATTTTTTAAGTTTTAAATAACTTTATTATAATAAATAATAATCATTTTTATATTTATATAATAAATAAATTAATAAATATATAAATAAATAAATAATTTAATTATCAAGTGAATCACAAGTAAATAAAAATTAATATATTTTTAACAATTACATGAATAATAATAATATAAATAAATATAAATAATTTTTATTTTAATAAATATAAATATATTATTATTTCTCAAATAAGTTTTAGATATATATTAACAAAAATATTATTAGATATAAAATAATTTGAGTAAATTTTAAGTATTTATTAAAAATAAATAATTTAACTATTTTTAAATAAAAAATTAATAAAATAAACAATCAGATTATTAAAGCTAAAAGAAGATAAAAAAAATGATAATTTATCTAACCATGGATCCAATGAGCTCATTGAACTCATACTTTTGCGGCTCGGTTTGTAATTTTGTATGTCACCAAAGCTTCAGTACGATTACTGCGGCACGACGGAGAAGTTGAAGGATAAAAATTTTGAAAATAAAAATTATTGTCGAATCTTTATTTTTTAAATTTTTATTATTTTATTAAAAATATATACTTCTAACGAAATCATTATTATGTTGACTGAAATTAACCCTTTAAATGTCTCAGCAAAAGAGTGGTGGGTAGTAGATATTTTCCAACTGTAACTGCAATTGCATTCTCTTAGGTCGGATTCCATCCAAACGAAGCCTAAGATAGTATTCAAAGTCACGAAAAGGAAAGTAGGAGTTGATAAAAAAAAGTAAGGAGAATGAATTCCTGAATTATCGCGATAAATTGATTGGGAACTGAAACAGTGTCGTGCCCATGGTTCGGCAGAGCGGACACAAGGTAGGGTTAGTTTCATCGCTATCCATGGTACGGAAAGCGATCGTCCACATAAAAAAAAACTTTATTTTAATGGGAAATAAAATAAAGAAAAGGAGTTTTATAAAACAATTGCAGAAGTCACTTCTGTTTGGTTTCGATCTGGCTTGGGCTCATCTCTCAATCTCTCGCTTCATTTCTAGTTCAAACGCACATAAAATGTATTTTTTTTTTTTTTTTTTACTTTTTTTAGGCAATATGTGCAAAAACTGAAGATAAAATTAGAAAGCAGAGTCTCCTTTTAACTATAAAAGGGAGGTTAGTACGTGGCCTTTCCTTTCCTGAACCAGCAAACACTCATATCCAAAGCATCTCTCTCTTATGGTCTAACTTTCTGTGATTGGGAGGCTTTTGGTTTCTGCGAGCAGACTTAACTCCAGCTACTGAACGAATCCCACAGTTCCTCAATAAGGTAAAACTAATGAAAAATAGCCCACCAATCTTAGTCCCTTTGTGTTTTTTTTTTTTGCATGTTCGAGAGCTGAGATTGGTGGGTTTTTGTCACTTTTTCTTGTTTTATTCACCTGGATCTGGACATGGGGTCTTCCGCTAGGGTTTAGGCTCGAAATTCATCGATGAACTTAGCACGAAAAGTCAAAAAAGACCCACTTCTGCTGTCTTCTTTTTAAAGTAATTTTATGCAAGTATTGTTTGTTTTTCTCTGAGTGGAGAAATGTGAAACTTTTCTTTTTGGTTTTGATCTTATATCATGGAGGGTAGTAGAAATGGCCAGAGAGAAGATCAAGATCAAGAAGATTGACAACTTGACGGCCAGGCAAGTGACTTTCTCTAAGAGAAGGCGAGGGCTTTTCAAGAAAGCTGAAGAGCTTTCAGTTCTGTGTGATGCTGAGGTTGCTCTCATCATTTTCTCTGCTACTGGCAAGCTATTTGAGTTTTCTAGCTCCAGGTACTTTGCATTAACTCTCTTTTCTATGGAGAAAAATCGCCTTTGTATATCATTAATGCATCACTTCTCTCTTTCATGATTTCCTGTTAATACTTATTTGAGGAGAGCTAGAGGACCTGGCAGCTAGCCAGCTAGGTTCCATTGCTGTCAGGTTTTCATCGTACGACCGATCTCTCAAAACAAGAACCAGCCCTTTGAAGAGAAAAGGAAAGTCTTTCCAGAAATGTAGAGGACCGGAGAGAAAAAAGAACCTGGCAATCTCAAGCTAGCTCCTGGGTTTATGATTATGGACTTTCAGTTCGGTCGGTGGTTGCTGAAAGCTCTTATAGGTTGAGTCTTTTCAAGGAAAGATCTTGAGCAAATGAGAAATTACGAACCCTTCTGGATCGTCTTCCTGTTGTTGATTTTGCATAGATCATGGAGGCTAAACTCTCTTCTTCTTCTAGGATTTCTTAATTTATTTGTCGGTAATAGCAGTCATGTAGGAAGAAAAAGTGACTAAAACTTTTTTTTTTCTGTCTAAGTAATAACTACTTTGAAACATTTTTTCATACTAAATTAATTAGATAATAACATATACTACAAGTAGTACTATATGTTCTCTCTTTTGCATAAAATATTTTCTCAAACCCCAAAAAATCTACTCTTGTTTCTAAAGATCTGTGGATTTTAAGAAAATGGTTTGTGTTTGAATTTAATTTGTCTTAACTTCTACTAATTGATCGCCATTAGTTCATATCTCTATTGGATAATTTTGGTACCTTGCTTTCTATCACCCTTGTGCCCTTCGGTTACTGATTCTTGGGGGAAGAGATCTTAGGTATTCCATGGTATATGTTGGGAATCTTCAATGGCACATATAGCTAGAGAATATATCCCTTTTAAAATCTACATGTTTTTGTTTATTATTATTCAGTTTTTCTTTTCTTCCTCAAACTTGTTTTTGTGTACTCAAAATTTTAATTCCATGCCTTAAAACCATATTAATGGCTTTGTCTAATGTTATCTTATATGAAAATGGTCGGAGATTGGACAAGTTTGAGGTTGAAGACAAGGCTTGGTATAGGCCAAGCTATGGAGATGTAATAATGCTCTCCGGGGGATCTCTGAGTAATTAATTGAAGTGATTGCTAAGGCTTATTTAATTGGAATTAATGAAAAGTTAGTGCAAGAATATCATCATATTGAATATAGACAATTATTTCAGGTATTTATGAACAATTATTTCATACACCATAACATAGGAGTCTGGTGTACTGGATTGTCTTTTTTTAATTTATTAATATATACAGTACGTCAACTGTGAAATTCCAAGAGTAACTAGATGATGCTATGACTTAGGCTGTTAGCCATACAAATTTGAGCTAAATAATTAGTTTCTTATAGTAGAATTGTATATTAGATGTGCTAATTTAGAAGAATATGTAGTGGAATAAGCATAATCAGAGAAGATATTACTGATGCTGTAATGTAAAGGGATGATTTAGAAGATGAAATAAATAAAGATATATAGCTGGATGATTTGTGTTGAATGCAACCTGAAACAGTAGTGCACTAAGGCAGTCATGATAGAAGAGGATTGGGATAGACTAGGAGCTTTTATGTGGAAATATAACTAATAATAAGGAATAAGGTTTCAATGAATATTCATGCTTAATTTGAATGCTCAAGTATTATAATAGAGTATCAAATAGGTCAATAGCCATTTGATTTGGATGTACCAATGCTAATGCCAAGTAATTTTCCGAACGGTTTCTATTGTTATGCAAAGAGCAGAATATTGATGAGCATACCAACAAGTTTTGCATATGAATTAATAGGATCAAAATTTTTGCGATGCATATTCTTTATTTTTACAGTAATTTGCATCTCAATTAATGAGTTTTCCTAGGTAAATCTCCTTAGACATGGCAGGTGCTGATTGGTCGATGCAAAAACCGGTCCTTACACGTCAAAATTGGCCTTTAAGATGTGTTCTCCCTCAGTTTATCATATTTGAATGGCATTTGCTCCTTAGAGGCAATGTAGGGAAACCGGGAAGTTGGTGTATTATGTTAAGAGAGCCTAGCTAAGTCTAGTTCCTGATTGTGCACTAACCTCATTCCGGAGAGTAATGTGTTTCTGAACGAGTGGATATGATATTTCAGTTAGAGCTTTAGCTTAAGTACTTGGTTCATCTACTCTTAAATTTTAGACTGAATTGTAAAAGATTTACACGTCTTCAACTAAGTGTCAATGGTGGAATGATTGTAGTTGGCATAAATTAGTTCAAATTTTATTTGTCAAAAAAGGACAAACACTGAACTAACTGAAATGTCATATGATTTCTATGTAGAATTTTGCTGGTGCTTAATTTTCCTTAATGTTTTGGCATATTGTTACTGTCATCATCATTTTGATTGGGACATCTTAATAATATCTATGGTTTAAGATTTAACTAAGGCTACTTTAAAATTTAATTGATAAAATTTTTGAAAACATGCCTATTGACAATAAACTCTAGTAATAAAAATTTATTGATATGCAAATAGATCGATTTAGAGTTTAATTTCAATTCAACTTGGTCTTAATCAACATCATAGTATATTTATTTGTTCTAATAGCGTATCTCTTTCCTTCTCTATGGTCTCTAGTCTCAATTAAGAGTGTTGGTCTAACTGGTTAAGTGAAGATCACACACTAATCTGTTAAATGCAGAAAATGAGATTCCACTGTTATAATGTTATTTTTCGGATTCGATTTGCTTAATGATTCTAGCGGTATCATTTTCGACTTTGCCATTAACATCTCTGGACTTACTGTATGGTGATTGACTTAGATTTGCTCTCAGATAAAACATCCTTTATTATATTGTTTCATGTCAGGTGCATTCTTCTTGGAAATATAGGAAGCCTTGCTTAAGAAGTCCTTTTAAACTATCCTTGTTTGATGCACCGAATTAGTGAATTTAATAATTATAATGTCATGCTTCAGGCTTTTTCCTGTAGAATAATGTCGTCTATGTGATTTTATCATTTTTTTTTTCTCCATGAAGCATGAAGGATATATTGGCAAAGTATCATTTGCAATCCAATAATCTCAACAAATTGGATCAACCATCTCTTCAACTGCAGGCAAGTTGTCTATAACCTTCTAAATCATTTATTATCGTAGTTTCTAAAGTGCCAAACTTTAGGAGGTCTTGAATATTTCAATGGGAAACATCAAACATGCTACTTCTGCTTGAATAGCATTTTGAATTCCTACGCATATGCCATTGTCACCCCATATGCTTTTTGTATGAAGTTAGAATTGTAGAGATAAATATTAGAGTCAAGAGGATTCAAATTAAACAAAGTAAAGATTGAATACATTTAATGTAAATTCAATTCAAATAAAAAAAGTATAGAAATATAGTGATGTTAGATGGGGTGATGATTTCTAGGCGGGATAATTTTAGATATATGGAATTGATCATACAAATAGATGAAGAGATTGATGGTGATGTGCTCCATAGGATATAAGATGGTTAGAGCAAATGGAGAAATACTACAAGTGTGTTGTGTAACCAAAGAAATCTTTTAGGGTTGAAAGATAGTTGTTAGATCAACATTACCCTATGATAGTAAATGTTGGGTAACTAAAGAATTACAACATAGGATGAGTGTAAAAGAAATGCAAATGTTACGATGCATGTGTCGATATACGAGAAAAAAATAAAATAAGAAATGAGTACAATTGTAAAATGACTAAAGTGAAACCTATAAAAAACAAGTCGAGTGAAAGTTGTCACATTGATTCTGACACATATGACATAGATCTATGAACGTTTTAGTTAGAAGAGTGAAAATTATGACTAATGTTAAAAAGGTCATATAATCTACTTTAATATTGAGATAAAAGCTCTAATGATGATGAAGATGACTTCTGTAGTGCAATAAGCATCTCCTCATTATACATTGTCACTTGAGTTCTTCCGTTAATTTTATTTATGTAGGATACTTCTTATTTCTATTTTGCCGTTTTTCCTTCTAATGGAGTGTGCCATTTTCCGATTGCAGTTGGAAAACAGTAATCACATAAGTTTGAGCAAAGAAATTGCAGCTAAGAGCCATCAACTAAGGTAAGAATATTAATGAGTATCACTAAAATAATTTGCTTCCGCAATGTGACTGTTGTTGAAGGAAATTTGACATTTATAATTACGTTGACATATAACAACTTTACAACAGGCAGATGAGAGGAGAAGATCTTCGAGGATTGAGCATAGATGAATTGCAGCAACTAGAGAAAATGCTTGAATCAGGGCTTACACGCGTTCTTGAGACTAAGGTTTATACATTTGGCCTAATCTGCAAAGCAAAGGCTTGATTTTGTCCATTATAACATGTAGGTTATTCCATTTTTTTCAGGGTGAACGCATTATGAATGAGATCACTTCACTTGAAAAAAAGGTTAGTAGAAGCATTAGAATTGTCAAATATCTATGACTACAAGTCAACCCTCAATGTGCATGCTTTCCATCAGCTTCCATGCAAAGAAGGCAAAACTGAGTGGTTCTGTCATTATTTTGGAGTCATGCATCTTACAGTTCTGGATTCTGCCGGTTCCTATTCAAATTATTGCAATATTACTGTTTTTTCACCTTAATTAGGATCTCACTCAACATCTCAATCGAGTTTATAGCTATAAGCACAACTGCCACTGATCTCTTCTAAAGATTATCAGGCTAGCTTTTTTATGAACATGTCCATATGCTGAACTTCATTTCTACTCTCAAATGAAAAATGCCCAAAAGTATGGACTTTCGGGGATTCTCAACTTCAACCATTCAATGTTATTTGTAGAAAATTGCACCATGAAAATTATTACGAAAATTCACTCTATATCCTTGCTTTTTTGTTTGCTTGATGATAATGCAGGGAGCACAGTTGCTAGAAGAGAACAAGCTACTTAAACAGAGAGTAAGTATACTAGTTTATAAATTTATTATGCTTCTGTTCATACAATTACCAAATTGTAAGAGATTCGACATGTGATTTCGGGCTTTTAAGATGGTGTCATTGTGCAAGGGAAAAAGACCTGTCTTAGCAGATTCAGATGTTGCAGTTCAGGAAGAAGGCATGTCTCCAGAGTCTGTCGCTAACGTTTGTAGTTGCAGCAGCGGCCCTCCATTGGAAGATGATAGCTCAGACACCTCTCTCAAATTAGGGTAAGCTAAGAACTTCATAGACAAATATGCTTGCAAAATCATGAACGTTAATGTTGCTAGAATCTGTGGCTTATTGCATTTTATCACACAGTTGAACGATAAGAGAAGGTTAACAATGGTTCACTCCTTAACATGTTTGAACAAATTTGCAGGCTTTCCTTCTTTTAGCTGAAGCAGACGAAAGGTGATGAACGAAATTCTTGCTTGGAATAAAGCTAAACCCTTGCAAGATATATTATTAATTCCTATCACGTGTTAGGTGTAACAATAATATTGGAACTTGAAGATCTATCTCGAATTACTTTAAACCTTGTTGTGGTTAATTAGCACTGTTATTACTTTATTTGTCTGGTTATATCTTACCAAATCTAAAGAAAACCATTTTTAACTTTTGTTAATTAGGGATGTAAGTTTGTGGAAGTATCATTTCTAATGAAGAACACATACTCTTGCTCCATGGTCTTAACTGGATTTACCTACTTATTAGTTCTTCTGTTTGTCAGAAACTTCAAAAAATCGCGTACAAGCACACGCGTATGCACATATTTTATATGTAAAAAAGGCATTAAAAATATCAGGAATGTGAGATCTCATTCTTGAGACCCAAATGACTCTTGTTAGGATCTAGAGATGTTGCATTTCGGTTGATATACACAGATATAATTAAATCGAGTTGAAACGATTTAATATTAAATTTAAATTTAGTTTAAAATTTAAGATTTGAAATTAAATTTGAGATTTAATTTTTAAAATTTGAATTTAGTATATTTAAATTGTTTGAATTTAATTAAAATTTGATTTGTTAAAGTTGATTTATTAATTTTTTAATTATATATTGTGGTATAAAATAATTTATTAATAATAAAATATTAAAAATATATATTAAAAAAGTTTTTGAGAGCTGTTTGAGTATAGTATTTAAGCTTATATTTGATCTATTATTTGAATAGAACGAATATGATTCAAAAATAAATGAGATAAATTTTAATAATTATCAAATCAATTTGAAATAATTTACGGATATCATATTCATTTACACTACTATTGCAGCATGACATGCATTTCTCTATTAATATGGGATTGATTGGATAAATTTATAAACTATTTTTATTTACTAGTAATAATTAAGGGGTCGTTGGATATTGTTGTTAAATTTATGTTTTCTGTTTTTGAAAATTTTGTTTTTGTTTTTATTTTGTTTTACTTAGAAATTTAAAAAACACAAAACATGTTTGGTGAGCTAATATTGTTGTACAATTTTAAAAACTAAAAATAAAAAACATGTTTGACATCAAATAAAAATTTTGAAGTATAATTTTTTTATTTCATAATTTATTAATACTAAACATTAAATATTTTTATTAAAATTATATAATTTAATTTATTATTAATAATGTGCTATTTTATAATTTAATTTATTTTCACTTTATTTTCAATTTATTAAATTTGAAAACGTTTTTCGATAGTATGTTTTATTGCAGAAATTTGTTAACAAAAACTTATTGAAAAAAGTGATTAAAGTTTTAAAATATAAGATAATAAGGTTTCGAATCAAGTCAAAAACAAGATTTAGGAAATTTTACCATTAAAATTGGTACTGTAACCAAATAGATGAACAATAACTACGTGATAACAGTTAAAAAAAACATTTCTAAAATTTTGAAAACATTATTTTTGTATTTTCAATAATTTTCAAAATATTATGTTTTATTTTTAATTTTTGAAAACAAAAACACACTCACAAAACATATTTTTACTTTTATTTTTAAAAAATATTAAAAATAAAAATACAAAACCCAAAACAAAAATATTGCCAAACCATCCCTAAGAAACTCTAAAAATCTTGTTGGAAGTGGAAACGGAGTCCGGCTTGATTCCCAACTAACCCTCGTGAAAGAACCTATTGGAACCTGGAACCGGGCATCTTCTCTGATCAGTCCTACAACATACATCCAAATCCCGACAAACAAGATGTATTGGCTGAGAAATGATGATGAGAGCCAATGGCTGTCAAAGTTTTTGTTCCATGAATTCAGGAACTGAATCAGAACATTCCCACAATATTGAACTCTATGATTTGAATTATCCTTTACTAAGAAAGATACAAAATCCATGAAATTCTTGCCTTTTTTTTTTGCCTTATAGGGTATTTCTCATGTTCATTTTTGGATTTTTTTTAATGAATCTATTTTTACTTTTTAATTGACATCTTATTCAATAAAAAATACTAAATTTTCTTTTACAAAATAAGCTAGTTGACGCCTTATTTAAACAAGTGACAAATCTATTATATATACATATATATATATATATATTATTATATAATATATTTAAATAATTGATTTTTCAAAACAATTAAAATAATTAATAGCTAAGTCAATAATTTCTTGACAGAGTGATTGAAAAATAGTTATGACATATTATTAGGCTTGACTTCGATTCCAAACAATTTCATTCCTAGTTACTGAATATTTTCTTTATTTTTAGTGTATTATTATTTTATATATCATAAATTTATGAATATTTATTACATTTTTATGAGTAATCAAATATTTTTTTTTAGCCTAAGACCTAAGGATTTTGCCGACAAATGCTTTAAGTAAATTCTTCAAGATTATCACATTAAGAAAGTATATATTTTATCAATGCATTAAAATGATCATATTAACTATCAACTCTTGCATTTAATATAAAAATATTACTATAACTGATATATTAACTAATCATGAAAAATGTTCAATGAAACTCATTAACTAAACTTATAAATTATAATAATTGAACACTTCAGTATTTCTTTTTGTTTTATCCCATACTTTTTCTTATTTATCATTTATGTTAGTATTATTATGAGAAGAGGAAAAGAGAAAAAGAATTGTTAATTATTCAATGGTAACAGAAATAAGAGATGAGTTTTTTTTTTTATCATAAAAGGGTATTCTAAAATTTATTTTTTGCTAGGGATAATTTTAAATTTATTTCCCTAAATAAGGTATTTTAAGCCACATCATCATCTTATTCTTTTTTTTTTCTTATTTTTTTTCTACAATTACTGTATGTGTCTTTCAAAATCTATTTATTTAAAAAAAATATTTTCAAAATCTATTTAAAACTGTTAAAACAAGAAAATAAATATTCCACAAAAATATAATCATTTGTAAATAATTAGCAGATACATTTATCTTGTACTTTTCTCCCTTTGTTTTCTCCTAGGGTAAGTTTTAGCCATCCATGTTTATTGTAAATAAACATTTGTATTTAATATGAAAAGTTTTAACTCATAAATAAGATAAAGAGAGTGCTATATCTTTCATTTATTTTTATCAATTTTTTAATATATCATAAATAGTATGTTTTATCTTGTTAATTTTATTTGTGCTTTAAAAGTTTCATTAAAAAAATATATTTTTGTAGACAATTTGTATACACATTTATCTTGTCATTTTTTTTCTTTCTCTTCTCTTGTAAGTCTAAACCATCTATGTTTAATTAAAGAAAAATTATCATTATAACTAATTTTAAGAAAATAGTTTTTTTTCGTATAACTAATTTTACTTTTATTTCAAATGTTTTGAGAACTATTTTGTAATTAGGGATTAAATAAGGTAAATTAATATTTCATATATTATCGTTATTTATTTCTTAAAAAGGGTTCAACGACGAACTAATTTTTTAAATTAAATTTTTATCGAAATAAAAACATATTAGTAATTTTAACTTTAGTTATTGTAAATTAACCACGGTATTTTTTTAAAATTCCATGATTAAAAAATTATAACTTTAATTATAAATTTAAATTGCATTTGATTTTTGAAATGAAATGGAATGAAACTTATTATGGGAGAAAACTACTTCCTAACAATGATTCAATATCTCACTGTTAAAATAATATCAAAATTATTGCTAGGATCATCTTGCAATTGAGAAATATCTCCTTATTAAAGTTTTTTAATTTTTATTAATAAAATTAACAAATTGATAAGTTTTTTTTTGGTATATATTAAAATAAAAATAAAAAAATTATCAAAAAAATGTAAGTGATTATAATTAATTTTTTTATAAAAACAAAATTTATATTACGGGGCAATCTAGGAAATTGGCCCAATCAAGGGGCGTCATCGTCCGTTTCAGTCCCTTTCCCGGTCTGATTAAAGATCTATAAATAAAGCAAACCTACGCGCAAAGACCGCCGTTTCGTCTACTTTTACGTTCACCTGATTGATTCGTGTTATGCAGTCTCCAAACTTTCGCGTCAGTAATTTCCCCCCAGCCAACACGTTTCCAATATTTTTTCCTCCCTCGAGCTGGTGAGTTTCCCTCAAATCGGCTCATTTAGTACCCGAATAGAAATTAGGGCAGTGGCTGCGTTTTCTCTCCTTCTCGGAGGATCGCGGGTTCTCCTGTGTGCTTATTCACTGAGTCTCTATTTCCGACTCACTGAGTTACCAACTCGTTCATTCAACCTAAGCTGAAATCCTTTCACGCGCTGATGAAAAACGGTCTCGAGGTCTTCAACTTCAAAGAGGAAGACGAGATTTCGGAACTGGCAACTGATAAATACTCAAGCAAATTGAAAAACCCTAATTTCGATGACCCCGCAACTCTCAAATACCAGTTTCTCGAATGCGGTACGTTTCTAAAAAAAGAACAGAAAATTTTCGTCTTTTTATATAAATTTGTTTAGGCGCTAAAAAAGCTGCGAGAAAACGATTGAATTTTTGGTCTGCTTTTAAATGTCCAAAACACTTTCCTTCTTTAGTAGGGTTTGGGTAATGAAAGTGCAATGGTTGAATCATAGTGATTAATCGTATGAATTTGATATGTACCACTTAAAATTGAGTTCTTAGTTGTTAGCTGGTGGTTTAGCAATGAGGTTATGGGAAACGTTTTGCAATTACTCTTTGGATTTTGAATTCCATAATTTAGTGAATGTTAGATTTCTGAATTCACATTCGAGGAAGTAATATGAATGTTAGTTGGTGGCTATTAGAAGATTGATTGTTTAGTTGTAATCCCTTATTGAGTAATTGTGAGTCAAGTTCTGGAAATATAGTGAATTACAAGCTGTATGGATTGTTTGATCAAACGTGCTTGTTAGGCTTTGCTTGCGTCTGAAAGGGGATGCTCTTTTATTTCAGTAGCATGAAAATATATAATCCTGTTTCGATTGCTAGGTTTGGGTTTTCTGTTTCCTTGCTGTAGTAGTTCGATATGCAACAAGCAATTCTGTATGGATTTGGTGGTCTCTGTTTTTTTTTGGTTTGTTTGCGTGTGGGAATGAGCTTAGATAGTGTGACTTGGTATTCTCGGTGTCCGGCAATGGTTGTTGAGTTTGGGATGGTTAAATTTGTAATATCATATGAAACATTCAATCACAAATTTGTATTACAGTACAGGATAATTTCAGAAGTAGATGGTTGGACGCTCCATATTTTTTTATTACTCTTCTTTTCTGATTGTAATTCTTTACATTTTCTTCAAGTTGCCGATGGTGCTGCTATTCAGAGAAAGGAAATCGACGATACTGCTTGTGTAGATGTCGATGCAATTGGTGGCGATTGTAGTTGTGATGGTGCTACTCCAGCTGCTCTGATGCATACTGAAAAGGAATTTGTCTTAAAGGAAGGAAATACTGAGCCTTATGTTTCCCCAGAGTTGAAGTCTACGCATTCTGAACAAGAGGCAGACATAGAAAAAGATAGTCATGAGCCTACAAGTACTTTTCCTGAAATGGAGTTGAGAGATTCACGTGCTGAAGCACCTTTACCTGGGAATAGACAATTAAACTGTGCCCTTTCTAATTCTCCATTAACTGTACTTTTCAATTTTTTACTAAACTACATTCTGAATTCAGATATTTATATGCTAGCTTGAGCTAAAATTGTTTTAATATTTGCAGAATGAGCCAGTTGATCTGGCTTCAGATGCTAATGAAAGCATGAGTGAAAGATCTTCATCAAGTCCTGCTTCAGATGTAGTAGACGATGATGGTATTATTTCAGATTTGAAATTTTTTATTCATTTTCCCCAATAGTTTGTAGTGGGCTTTTATGTTCTAAATATAGTTATTTGCTTAATTTCAGTTTCTTTGAATGGCAACTTGTCAGATCATTGCTTTGGCTATATCCCTGTGGTAATTACCTTTTCTCTCAAATATATTAATTATAATGAGATTGAAGATAATGTAGAGTGTATCTCATTTCAAGGGTTAATTCATGTACCAAGTATTCATTTCTCAATTGCCTGATATTAACTCTATTGTAATGCTTTTCTGTTATAAGCCCTCTTTACATGTAATCTTGGAGTTCTCTTTGGTTGACCCATATTTCATTCTCTGTTTACTTATAAAGCAATGCTATTGGAATTCTGTGAAACAATGTTGCTGGTTTAGCATTGAAACTCCAATTTTTATTGGTCCTGGGTCTATATTCTGTTGCTTATGTTTCTTTGTCAAAGGATGCTTTACCTATACCTGAGTTGGAATATTTACCAAGCATTCAATGAACTATAGGTTTCTATGGTTTGAGTTTGGAACATTCAACTTGGAGGCTTCGGGTTCAAACTTTTGGGGAGGGACGGAGGGTGGTGAGTTTATGAAATAGGAGAGATTTTTTTTTGTGTGTGTGTGCGCGCGTGCGTGTGTAACCCAAAGCCCAATCAGCTTTCACATCTGTATTTCAAAAGGAAGAAGATTCTGGTTTTTAGCAAGATGTCTTGGGGATTAACTGTAAAAACAGTTTTAATTAGTACCTGCTATGTATCTTTTGAAGGCTTTTCAGATCTGTTTTGATTATCCTTTTTTGTAAAATTTGCAGGATAGCATAGAAAGGACGGTTGTTATATGTTCGGATTATGTTCTATATCATGATAATTATTATACAGGGGCGTCAGTCATTTTTTCTCCTAGTGGCATCAAAATTGAGGGGTCAGCTGTGAGTGAACACCAGGGGATCTTTAGTTTTGAAAGGGGAATTGATGATATTATTAATATCGATTGTCAGGGGCTTCAAAGGGTGAGTCCTAAATGGTAATTTCTGTTGTTAGTGCTTTTATATAGTTTCTTGGTTTTAACACTATACAGTTTTCTGTGTGGACTGCATCTTAGGTTGAATGTGTGACAGTCAATCTGAAAGTCCTATCAAAGGTTGCGTTAGAGGCTGAGAATGCATGTGGCACAGCAGGTCAGTGGCCTTAAAAAACTATATTGCCTGTTCCTGTGTAAGGATGTATATCTTTTGTTTTCATCAGAAGATATGAATGGAAGAACTTGGAGAATCTCCACAAATTGTGATATGGACGTGACACTGCTAGTACTAATTTCTTATAATGCATTATGTCCATGATGTCTTGTACTGGAAAAAAGTTGTTTGTGATTAATAAGTTTGTTATTTTCACCTAGAAAACATGAGTGTAACTAATCATTGCTTATTGAGCATAATGAAGACACTTATCATGCTTGTATAGTTTATTTCTTACCTTCTTTGGTCTATTTTTTTTTTTTCTATAGGAGATAAAGAAAATTTTGAGAATTTGATTGGAACATTCAATCGTTTTTCCTTTTTTAAAGTCCAAACCTCATTTTTTTTCTTTATATCTGACTTTATTTGCTTATGTATATTTCTTCCAGTCATTGAGGAGTTAAAGTTTGCAGTTATTGACCCCAGATGGTCTGAGAAACAGGAAGCAATCACCTCATTAAATTTTAAATACCTGGCTGTATGGAATATTGTGCTAGGGTAAGCCTCTAAATAGATGGTTCTTTTCAAAATCATCATTCAACAATAATTGTCTAGCTATGTTCATGGAATTTTATGTTGCCATTATTGTTACGATGTTAAATTTGGAGCAGGGCTAAAATGTTTCTTTTTCTTTTTATGCTGCATATGCTTGCAGTCCACAGACAGGAATGGATGGAGATGATTTTGCACAAAAGTCTTATTTTCCCAAGTAAGCAACCACAGTTCCACCACCACCACCCCCCCCCCCAAAAAAAAAAAAAAAAAAAATCCGGTCTTCTTTAATGTTTCCTGTGTCTTTCCTTATTTCATGATCCTGTTGTATCATCTACTCACTACTTGTGTTCTCAAGTTATGTTTAATGTGTACTTACAAAACCTGGGTTTGCAGTTTTGATGAGCCTTTTGAGGAGGTTATATATCCAAAAGGTGATTTTGATGCAGTTTCCATTAGCAAGAGAGATGTTGATCTATTACAACCAGAGACATTCATAAATGATACTTTAATTGACTTCTACATCAAGTAAGATCTATATAATTCTTTTATCATTACATATTTCTTTATTTTTTTAAGGAATGCCTAAGACTCAAGTTTGGAACATAAAATCAAGAGTTCAGCAGATCTATGTAGTGCTAGTGGAGGAGCTTTAAATGAATCTTGTGTGATAGGTATCTGAAGAATCAGATTCAACCAGAGGAAAGACAGAGATTCCATTTTTTTAACAGTTTTTTCTTTCGGAAACTTGCTGATCTTGACAAAGATCCGTCCAGCATTTCTGATGGCAAGGCTGCTTTCCTGCGTGTTCATAAGTGGACAAGGAAATTGGATTTGTTTGGAAAAGATTATATCTTTATTCCTGTAAATTTCAAGTAAGAAATTTGTCTAACAGAAGTATTAATTTCTTTTAAGAGATAACATATAAGAACTTATTAGCTAATGTAAAGTTTACATGCATATTACTTACAGTCTTCATTGGAGTTTGATAGTCATATGCCATCCTGGTGAAGTGGCTGGTTTTAAAGGTATATTCTTCTTGGACTGTACAATGCCTTTTGGGAAACCTACCCTTCATTCATGCATATTTGTTATTTTTCAGATGAAGACTTGAAGAAGTCATCCAAAGTACCATGCATATTGCATATGGATTCTATCAGAGGAAATCATGCAGGTCTCAAAAATCTGGTCCAAAGGTACCCTAAAGCTTTCACAGTTCATATTTTTTACATCATAGATATGCATACGTGCAAGTTCTGCTTGTTACTTTTCAATGCTTCTGCTGATGCATGTTTGGGCTTCTAAGTGGCAGATTCTTTTCTTTTCTTTTTTTTATAGATTGCATATAAGAACTTTTGCTTTTCATCTCTTAAGCAGTCGTATCATATGTTTTCTATGGTTAACATGTTTATTTTGAACAACATTTGCTATTATTTAATCAGAATTTATGTGAATTTAGTTTCATAAATTTCTCTAGGATTTGGAACTTTAGCTTTATGAACTATGGTCCCTGTGAGTTTGCCACAGAACGCACAACTTATAAAGTTGGGATTGTGAATGAAAACGATTAAGGTTGCCTTTAATCAAATATGTAACAATCTCATGCATTGTACTAGATTTTGGATGTCTAGGCGAGTCTGATTTTTTTTTTTCTTTCCCTTGAGTTTGCTGTTAGGGAAATTATATGCTCAGCTCTGACATTATGAGCCATTTGCCATTAATTGGTGGTGGAATTATTAAACTTTCCTTTGTAATGTTAAACATGAATTGGAAGCTGGATAAAATTTTATGCATGTTTCTGTAAGAAAGATTCTAGATAAGATAACCTTTAGAGGCAGAACCATATGCCCTTTTTTAATTTTCTTATGCATGCATGTATACTTCTGCTCATGCTTACGTATATTTATATGAAACATGTTCCTCCTAGCAAAGCACTGCATATGGTGTTAGTCTACACTTGAGTGCGAACAATTGACTTGTGTTTTGGAATATTCTTAGGGCTGGTTTGGATTCTGGTGGGTGGAATTCCAACCTCTGAAAAAATTTGGCTGCACCGCAGGGTGCATTTGGGAGGGATAGGCCCTCTAGTGGCTCACTGGGGGGTAGGGGTCCAGTAGGATCATTGGACCCCCGGTTAGGTTGAAACAATTTTGTCACTTTTTGAAACAGTTTTAATTAATTAATTAGTTTTTAAATTTTTTAAATATATTTAATTGTTTTACTCTTTCAATTTTTTTTCCTTTCATTCTCAATAAAAAGATACATAAAATAATTTTAAATATTTATTACCAAAAGTGCCTGAATGTAAAGCAGTATTTTGTACAATGTCATAAACAAATTCATGATCAACTTTGTTTCCGTTATAATTTTCACTTCCGTTTTTTGCTGTGGTCGCTTTAGGTCAGAAGTCCAGAGTTCTTTTCCCCCCTTCCTGATAGTCAAGCATTTATAGCTTCAAAAGCCTCTATTGAAGTTGCATGAATTCTTTACTTTTATTGCATGGTTATTCATTGTTTAGTTAAAAGTATCAAGCTGCTATATAACCGAAGTTTTACTTTATAAAGAACCCAAAAAGAAAAAAAAATAGAAGCCTTCATAAATGACTAACCTGCTTTAAATTGCAGCAAAAGCTATCCTGTGAATGAAAGGGGTCCAAACCTTCTTCTGTATTTACTGGTCTCATAAAGTGCTTTTAAGAATTGGTCTTTTTTTCTTTTCTGATATAGTCATGTACAGTTTTATTGAAGAATTTCTTCCCATCCATCATGATGAATATTTTGTCTACGTCTTTAATTTCAAGCTTGTTCACTTTTGTGAGTGTTTTAACTCTGTTTTTTCTCTTTAATTAGCTGGTACCTTTTTTGAATGCTAGATTTTGTTTAGTCTTGATATGACTTTTGTCCCTGAAAATGATAGTTACCTATGGGAAGAGTGGAAAGAAAGGCACAAGGAGACATCTGAAGATCTTTCTTCAAAATTCTTGAATCTGCGGTTTGTCTCACTCGAGGTACTGCTAATCTCAGTTTACTATGTAGCTATTTTAGGGTACAGTCTTGGAATAAGAATTCCATCAACAACTTCTTGTGCCTGCTAGGGGGTAGGAAGCAGTGAGAACTGGTATAAGAATTATGGTTTTTTGTCTCATTTGATTCTTTGCATTGAATTTATCTAATAATCATGTTTTGTGGATCTCTTGGGTTGCTGCTATCTTTTACTTGCACTGAGTTTGTTTGGCATTCAGAGAGACATTTCTTTGGTCATACTGCCTCCACTTTCCAATGTGTAAGCAAAATAACACTGAAACCAATCAAACAAACTGAATCGGCTGGCTTTCGGTTTTTAGTTGGTTTTTAAATTCAGTTGAGTCGGTCAGTTTCAGTGTTCAAAATTAGAAATCGAACCAATTGGAAAAACCAACTCTTTTTTAAATAATAATATAAATAAAATATATTAAAAATAAGTTTTAAATAAATAAATAATATATAAAAATAAATTAAAATAAATATTAAAATCGATTGAAAAGCCGGTTTTAATCCGATTAAACCAACAAAATTTGGTTCAGTTTGTTCGATTTTTTCCTTAAAATCAATTTGATTTTCGGTTTGAATTTGTAAGAAATTTGGTTTAGTGGGTTTTCGGTTTTTCCAAATCAAACCAATTGAATACTCGCCCTATGCTGAATTTAGAGTATTTATTTGCAATATAATTATTTTTACTCTAAAATGCAGCTTGCAAGAACAAAGTTGTTTTTCACTAGGGAAGTGAAATACTGAAATTGCAATAAACATGTGTGTAGAGGATGCAATAACTCGATGATTACTTGATTTGATTCATTTATCTTCGAGTCGAGCTTGAGCCCGAGTTAATTGAGTAACGAGTAGTGTTGTCAATAGTAGCAATAGCGGCCACTATGGCGGCGTAGCGGAGCGGAAAATTAGCTACCGCTATCATAACATACATAGCGTAGCGATTTTACAATAGCAGCCATTAGCGGCTGATAGCGGGCGTGGTAGCGGGTAGTGGCTAATAGAGGCTAGTAGTGGCACTATTGAATAAATTTGGTCAAATGTCTATTTAACCCATTTTTTTCTTGATTCAATTAAAACCAATGATTTTATTTTTATTTAAGGGTATTTAAGTCTATTTTATTAAGTAAAATCTTTTTCGTTAAATATTAAGTAAACCCTAAATTAAGCTGAAAACCCATCAACAAAGTAACAAATTATTGCAGTAGCCACTCTCTAAAACTATAACAGCAGCAAAAGTCTCAACCCATGGAGCCAAGGGAACGATGATTAGTTTCTTCATGGAAACAAGACTATTAATGCAAACATTTGAATATTGTGTTGTATGATTGCTGTAAACTCACATCATTTTTATCAGAACCTAATTTTTTGTTAATATAGTGTTTATGCTTGTGTTTTATTGTCTTATGTGACTTCAGTTAGAGTTTTAATGTCTTATGTGACATGGTAGCTAGTTATTTGCAATGGTTTTATTTGCTTGAGAACATTATTTGAGTGCTTTGTGTAATTTTTATGAGCTATTATGGTCATTTTATTGTCTTCTAGTAAATTACATATATTTTTATTAAAGAAAAATTATGGCCGCTACTGTGTACATTTGTAGCGGATTTTGGCTTCCCCACTATTGTCCGCTATATACTATTGATAACATTGGTGACGAGTCAAGCTCAATTCGAGTATATGAATACCCGGTCCGACAACTTAAAAGCTTAATCAAGCTTTTTTTAATATAATATATGATTATTAACTTATCATTTTATATAATATATGGTTAAAAATGACAAATCAAGCTTATCAAGTCAAGTTCGAATTTATCGAGTTATGTCCGATCGGTTCGATTTACTGAGTCGAGCTCAAGCTTCAAAAACTAAGCTCTATTGAGCTTGAGTCGAGTTTTGAGCCTCAAATTTTTAAGTCAAGTCGAGCTCGAGCTTGGTAATGGATCGTTCCAACTTGGCTTGATTACTCTCCTAATTTTTTGTCAACCATCTCTCTGGGCAGTCATGTAGATATATATTTTTTTGACATTTTTGTATGTATGCATGTATTTATGTGTGCATCTATGCGTGGTATATGTGCCTGTATGCGTGCCTGCAACTTAGAGAACTAGCGATTTTTTATTCGATTGGGGACTGCAAAGTTGAAAAGAAGAAAAGGAAAATAAAGAAACTAAATTTGTCATGCATTACATCTTTTTTTTTTTTTTGTGGTTACATTTATTACATATTGTACAGTTTATGATTGCTTAGTAGCTGTTTCTCTCATATCAGATGTGTATAATCCATTTATCTGACATTTTCTTTCATTTATTTTTAGCTCCCACAGCAGGAGAATTCATTTGATTGCGGGCTTTTCCTACTCCACTATCTGGAGCTCTTTTTAGCTGAAGCTCCTCCTAACTTCAATCCATTCAAATTAACGAAGTGCTCTAACTTTGTAAGTGGCCTGCATGGTTATTTTGGTTCATAGTGCAATTGATGCTTCAGTTTGTAAGTTTGACATACTATATGAAGGGCTCATCCAATCACCATCCTTTTTTTTTTAATTTATATTTATTTTATAATTGTAATAAATTTCTACATTTTGATTTTCTATTCCATCTTTGTCCAGTTTGCAATTGAGGTGATCTAAGGTTTTAAATTCAAGTGTAAATGCTTTAATATGGAAACGAACTGGACTTTGTTCTTAGTACCATGCACCAAGTTAAAAGTTTCTATAAGATAAGCTGAGAATAACTTGATTACTATTTGTAATCAATATTTTATTCGTTGTGTGTTCTGAATGATCAGCCATAGTTTTATAATTTTTGTTTTCTTTTCTTTTCTTTCCCAGCTTAATTCAAGTTGGTTTCCACCTACTGAGGCATCTCTAAAGCGCACTCTCATCCAGAAGTTAATTTTTCAACTCCTAGAGATTCGGTCTCGGGAAATCAGTTCATCTGATTGCAGTGATGAACATCATTCGTCTAAATCTCCAGAAAAGATTGAAAATGAAAATGGTGTGGAGTTTATTTCAGAGAGTTTCAGCCCAGAAATAGCTTGTCATGGGAATTTAGATTCCCAAGCAGGCCAAGGGATTGAAATGACTTTGTTAGCATCATCTTCTATGAGAAATATGGAGAGTGTTAATGATTCTGGCTTGGTTCTTAGGGAGTTCTTTGAGCCAGGAGTTACAACAGGATCTTTGCTTGGACAATTTCAATCTTTTGATCAGCAGCCATCATATTACAATCTGAATGGGACTATATCACCAAGAGAGGTATTGAATTTCATCATTCTTGTGATAATCATTTGTTCTTCTCGATTATGTCGGAAAATGCATTTGTTGCATTGCTAGCTAATTGATTTTTTCCTTACTACCTTGTCGCCTCATATTAGACATGCATACACACAAGAGAAACAGGGGGAAATATTTATGTTATGGTGAGCAATTGGGGAATAGAGGGATTTCTGCCATATCATATTGATCGTTTGAAATTTTCTTGGGAATTAACTATTATATCAGTGAATTTCTTATTTCCAAATTCAAATAAGAATGAACTGTTTTATTTACAGCAAGAAGATCTGCAACCTGGTCAAGAATTTGTTTATTTAGCTTCTGGAGGAACTGGTTTTCGGCAGTTTCCTGGAATTACACCCCGAGCACGTGAAGTTCCATATTCATCAGCAGGTTTTGTCATGGGCAGTTCATGGAATCCTGGAATTTCCATGCAAGGAGAGCATGAAGTTGACACACCGCTGGAAACATCTTGTACCTCTGATGAGGGTGATGAAGAAGGTGATGACAAAGATGTTGGGATCATTGAAAATAACCCCACTGAGGATGATATAGATCCAATTGAAAAACAGGATCAGGGACGATCTCAGTTATTGGAAAATGTTGAGCGTCTGAAGAAAGATTTCACTCCTGCCTCCGTTGAGGTGCTGGAGTCTTCTATCACTGAAGTTTCTGGAGCTTCTAAGGACAATAACAAGATTCATGATAACACTGAGGATGCAGACCTTCCCTCCAAAGATATTTTGCTTGTATTGTTGCATCAAAATCCCAGTGCAGCAGTGAACCAGTTGGATCAGAATCCTGAACTGGTTGAAAAGAATGCAGAAATGGTTGAGAACAAAGAGGCCAGAGCTGATAATGTCCAAATGATCGGTGACCTTCGGTCCCAAGATAATTCAACCGAATCATTGCATCAAAATCCCAGTATGTTGTTGAACCAGTTGGATAGGGATTCTGAAATGGTTGAAAACAAGGAGGCCAAAGGTGATGATGTCCAAATGATCAGTGACCTTCCATCCCAAGATAATTCAACCGCATCATTGCATCAAAATTACAAACTGCTGTTGAACCAGTTGGATCGGGATTCTGCATCGGTTGAAAACAAGGAGGCCAAAGGAGATGATGTGCAAATAATCGGTGATGACCTTCCATCTGAAGAAAATTCAACTGTATTGTCGCATCAAAGTCCATGTATGGCCACGGACCAATTGGATCAGGATTCTGAAGTGGATCAAAACAAGGAGACCATAGGTGATGATGTATCGGCAGAACTAGCCGGACAACCAGCTGCGAAAAGGATACGGCTTACACCTTCCCCTGAGTAGAAAGTGAACTCATCGGAAGCCTGGAAGCCTGTGGAAAGGTGCATTTGTTTTTTGTAAGTAGGACAGGATGGACTGTCTTGCACGTAATATGCTCTAGGAATCCCAATCTCACTAGGTATTTATGTTACATATTGTGAATAGTGTTTGTGGCTGTAAGTTGATTTATGACTATCAAGATGGGGCAACAGGAGAATTGTTTTTAATAGATTTCTTGCTTCTATAGCTTACAAAAGAATTAACCAAGTTTCCTCCTTAGCGAAGAATAATCTTGATTCAGAAATTTAGTCTACAAATGATCTGTCTTGCCTGCGTTTGGCAGCTGCAGACCCTGCAATTTTTTTAGCCCAAATCAATTTGATGACATCGAAAATCGAAACTAAAAGACCGAAGTGAATCAAGAAGTGGACGAGGGAAGATTTATATATACGTGTAAAACAAATTATCTTGTAATAATTTTACAATTTAATAGATATACTTAATGATTTATTCGAATTTGTACTTGTAAAGTACGTAAATATTTGGATCAATTTAATCCATTATAACTTTTTTTTAGTATATAATAACAACTGAAATTTATTATCAAATAAATAATTAAAAAAATTTAATTAATTTAAAATAATATTTATATGATTTATGTAAATAAAATATAAATTTAATTATCGGATTAAGAAAATATAAATCATATAAAAAATTTAAAACTTGTAAATAAATCTCTCTTCATTCAAAACTATTGGAGGATTCCATTGACCAAAAAAACCAATCAAAGAGAATAGATCCAATTGGAACTCCTTACTTGCTACTTAATAAGAATTAGAATAATAGTAACAGTCTACAATATCTTTGGCCTCTGCAGCAACAAAGAATATAAATGGGAAAATCAGCCTGCTACCTAGCTTTTTCCCCTCCTATTGAGTCAATTAAATTGCCCTAAGAATTTTGAATCCAACAATAATTACAAGCTAAGGACGAGTATAAAATGAATAATGCCAGCTTCAAAAACACAGCTAGGCATTACAATAGAAGCAGATGCAATTCTGTATTCCACTAATTATTTTGGACGCCACCGTGAGTTACTCGCATTTGACCATCTTGGTTGTCCTTGGCCGCCAGATGAGACCCACTTCCGGTCTGGTGAGCACCCAATTCTGTGGACACGGCGGATGATTGAGCTATTTCTTCCTCGATTGGAAGGGTCAGTTTTGAGCCCTCCAGAGCAACACCAAGAACAATGTTCTCTTCCAAGGATGGCCTGGCTACTGATGGCAGTGCAAAGGATTTGTCAAAGTCATGCTTTGCCTGTGAACCGCCTGATGGAATTTCAGAATCTTCATTTGCAGATTGTCGGTTGGCACCTGGAGACTTTTCAGTGATCACCATCACCCTTCCTGAGCTTGCTGCCTTCCAAGTTACACTCCTGCTTTCACTGAATTTGTTTTTGGAGTTGACTTCAACTGAACCATCAGGCACCAGATTCTCATCTCCTTTGGAGTCAATAATAGACGTTGATTCAGACTTGCTGTTTGCCTTTGAGTCAGATGTTGAGCTTGCTTCCTCCATCGAATCTTTTTCTTCATTTGCACGTGTAGAAGCTTTGACTTTGTCATCACCATTGATTTTGTAAGAGGGTTCAATGAGGAGGGGTGGATGGTTAGTAGCTGCACCAGAACGCCTGAAAATGGTATCAGCAAATGGTACATCTTCTATGTCGGCCTCATTGTATATTTTCTGAACTGTGCGGATAGGGGTGGCAAGCCGAGCCCGATGATGGCTAATAACTCTGAGAAGATCCAAGAGTATGGCTTCCTGTTGCAATGCTATCATTAGGCACGGATAGAACATAGTGTTTTCATCTGTATGTATCTGGTCTCTATGCAATTTACTTGCATTCTAATTATGGTAAGCAGTAAATTATGCTAATACATTCAGCAGCATCCAAAGTAATAACTTCCAAGGATCCAATATTTTTATCCAAGCAAAGATTGTCCAAGCTATCTTTTAGTGATACTTTTGAACAGTATGATGCCAAAGTAGCAGGGGCCAATCAATAATACCAAGATAGACTACTGAATAACAAACAGATTTATATACTAAAAACCACCACTTCATGTTATAACAGCATATCTTTGCGTGAAAGCGCAGAGCAAGAATGGACTTACCTTAACACATAAATATTCTTCAATGCGTGATGTTTTCACAAAACAAGATACCAAAATCTGAAACAATATGACCAAATATAAAGTTAAAATTCAAAGCCGAAGCAATTGGCATTATTCACAAAGACGAGTTAACAGCCACAAAAGTCTAGGCTGAAACGTTGCATTTTGTTAGTACATCATTTACATAGATGCAAGAAAGATAAATGAACTAACAGGCTAAGTTGCACAACCAATAGACCAAAATAAAGTCTAGAAACTCTCAAAGAAAGTTTAAGGGCCAAAATCAATTATCAGAAAATATATAGGAACAAACTGGGTCATAGCAATTTCAATGAAATGCAATCAGCTGAAAGAAAAATAAAAATACTTGACAATGAATAATTAAATTATTTTTTTAAGGGGGAAAAATGTCAACAGAAAAAGTCTCACCATAAGAGCCTGGTTTTCTGGATTAATACTTTCCAAAAATACTCTTCTATGCAATCTTTGCTGCTCTACTTGAGGATTTTTGGCTAAAACCTTCCGCATATCAGCTACTACATTCTGAATAGAGAAAAGATACACAGGTTCTGTCATGAGCTCTAGAAAGAAAATAAGCTAGTCCTTACTTGACAAGTTAACAAGACAAACTGAAACTTCTTACATTGATTTTGTTAACATCCAAGTGACTAATGGCAAAATAATTCTTGATGCGCCAATGAGTCTTCTGGCTAAGGTTCCTCACAACATTCACAGTGAACTTGTGGTTTGGAATGTGAACTGCCTCACGGTCATCACCTCTTATAATAGTTGGCGACCACCAACCAACATGCTGAACAGTGAAGTAAATATAAGCAACCAAGTTGTTCAATCTCTCATATTGCTTAAAGCAGGTAAAGAGAGCAAAGTAAGCGCAAACCTCAACTGTCCCCGAAACTTCACAGCCTTCTATATTAGTTTGAATCCATTCATTGACAACAAATGGCCTTGTTGCATGGATCATTACACTTGAAAGAAAATTTGTAAATATCTGAATGCATGAAACATACAAATAAGTCAAGAAAGGATCAGAAAAAGCTTCAGAGTAAAGAACTTGATAAGAGTATAGATAAGGATGATATGAAGTTTGCTATGTCCGAGAGCATAACACATTGATTGCATACTTAACAGATAATGCCAGAAGTGAGAAACATGAGATGGTGAATGCATGAAAAAAAATAAACAAGTCAACGAAAAGTCAAAGAAAGCCTATTGAAGCACATGATGAAGATGCATAGAAGCATGAAGCATAATGTGTTATGAAAAGACACCACATACTTTAAGTAATATTCCTATGCAAATTCATATTGTTATATATATGACATGAGGCATATCTCAATGAGTTTTTTAGAAAAAGGCAAACGCACCTATGATACTTATTACTTATGACAGTGACATAACATTTTTCCAGAAATAAGAAGCAAATTTATTTCTTTTATACATTACAAGAATAGAAGGCAAGCAATTCACCTCACGACCAGCAAGGGTAATTAATACTGTGCCAAGCCCTCCAGCAGTTACCCACTTCTGGGTAGAAAAACCGAGCAGCTCCATGAACAATGATACAGCAGCAACCCATACTGCAGTATAAACAGCTTTTCCAGCAAAATCAAAGCCCATCTGTCAATGGAAGAAACAACTGTTTTCAGGTATCCCAATCTGTAAGTGCCCTCAAGACAGCTACATTATTATTCCAAAAATCACAGATCAGATGTTTAAACAGAACTATCCAGGAAAAAAAAAATGCTATACTGTTTCCTTAAAAATGTTGAAGACAGGGTATAAATGTTCTAATGTCTTTGCATTCAAAGAGCATAAAAATAAAATCATCCTTATTGCAGCCCTCAAATGAATGGAACTATTTAACCTAGGCTGGAGATTGGAGAAATTATCATCAGATTGACCTAAGTTGCTAGAATTAAGATACACCATTACCACCTCACTGCAATTTGATAATTGAAGCAGATGCTTCTAAGAGATTTGTGAAAGCTGAATATGTGAAAGTAACAGAACATACATTTCTTGCATCAGTAGAATCACTCATCTCCATAAAGTATTTCTGTGCCCGTTGAATCAAACTGCAAGAAAAACGCATGGTTTCACCTTAAAGTCATATTTCAAGCTTCTAAAACTAGATTTAACAAGGAATAAATGGGCAATCAACAAGCTATCTAATGACATGGACAAGAAAGATAAAATGTTAAAACTTAGTAGGCATGCAGAAAAGCACTCTTAAAAATAAGAATGTCAATCCCTGCGAACATAGAAATAAGCAACTAAACACAACAGCCACCTCTTCTGTCCTCTAAATAACCTCTTCCAACCAACAATGAAAATGAAGACAAAGAATCAAATTTAATCGATAAAGAAATACCAAAAACAAAAATTATATAATTAGTCATTTGTTAAAACTTAAGAGTGAAAGCAGCCCATTGAACTCACCTTGACAAACAATAAGAAAAAGCTAGCACCGTTGATAATGATCGCACAAAATTTACAAGTCGTTGCTTAACAGCCTGGCTTGCTTTTGAGGATAAAACTACTGGATCTATTGCTCTGAAAGAAACTATGATATTGTCAGACCTACATAATGGCTGCAAAAATATGAAGATTCAACTCTAATCCATTTTTAGGGCACCTGCAGATGAGTATCACTCCAGTCCACAGCAGCACTGGTCGAAGATAATAGCTCATAATATGATGTGTTCTACTTTTATTCCAACTGCTATCGCTTCTCTGCAGAAAATTGCCAGGTAGTGAATCAATAAAGGAATTCTACCAACATAGAAGACAAAGGAATGTAGAATACTACTAAGTATTTACATGGAAAAAGATAACCCTGCCCAGCCGCATAAGTGGCCCAATACTCCATACGGCAAAAGCAATAATCCCAAGTGCTGGGATCAGCCGAGGTACAGTAGGGCTTCCACGTAAAGTACAAAATGTCCTGATATATCCAAAAAAAAAAAAAAAGAAATGAATAAAGACTATTTATGAAGGAACAAAAAAGAGAAGATGAGTGAAGCTACACAAGAAAATAGAACTGAACTAGCCCCAAGTAATAGAACCTAACCTCAACCTCCGCGCCCCAACCCCACCCCCAAAAAAAAACCTCACCCAGAAAAAACATAAATTTGAATATAAAACTACAGTAAAGTAGCAGTCTACCAGTGGGGAGAATATACCAAGCATAATGAGAATTAAAGCATGATGGCAAAGTCTCCTCAAGTAAATAACAAAATTAGGTAAATGCTTCTCAGAACTTAGAGAGGAAAGCTTTCAGTATTTAGACAGCATAAAGAAAAGAATCTACAAAGAATACAGAAGGTAAGAAACAAATAAAGATCACCTTGTCAAAATGGTACTGGCAAATTTTAGAATAGGAATCTCATTCCCCCCTGTAGGAATTAGAACAGATTGGCAGCGTATGACATTAGACCTGGAATATACAGGTCTTATTGGCATACGGACACTGCTCAAATGATGAAGACTCCAAGCATCCAGTCGCTGAATAAGAAACAGAAGAATTTTTCATGTATCCAGACTTTATTGAAAGATTAGAATATCTAAACATAGTTACTGCATGCAGTCCAGCAAATGCATAAAACATTCACACAAACCAACTCTCATGTTTAGCTAACTAGAAGAAGCAACTGAACAAAATCGGCAAGCAGAGAGTGGTTATTCAAAAGCCAAACAAAAGCAAATTAGAACAAACATCTCCACACATCTAATGCAGACATAAACCTAAGAATCCACCAAGGGAAAAAAAATCATACCATAGCATGTGAGGAAAGATTGGTGTGAACCAAATGTAATCGTCCTTTTTCCTTCACACCCTGTTGACATTCACATATTCAATTGCAAATACTTAAAGAAGAAAAGACGGGACATATCAATGGTTGAATGATAAGATTAAAGATCACATACAATGTGCTGGCTACCGCATCCATGACTACTGTGAATTTTCAGTTCATGAGACAATTGCATAGAAGCAACACGCGTCATCCTTTATAAAAAGGGGTCAAAATTCTTTTACGAGGACAATATCACCTTATGTAGTTAGTACCTTAAAATTCTCAAATAAGCAATAAATTTCCAAACAATTATCACCTGCAAATAGAAAAGGAAAATAGAAATTAACATTTTAATTACAACAAAGAACTTAACTAAGTTAAGGATTAAAATAAATGAAATCAAAATGTGTAATCCAAAGGATAGTCGAATGGAAGCATAAATTCAAATCCCTAGATTGCAAATCCTAATTATGACGCAATAAAATTCACACAAGACCAGATATTAGACACTTTTTCACATAGATTACCCAAAAATAAATGATGAATTACAAAATCAAAAGCCATAATTAATCTCAATATACAAATCATGATTGCTTCAAATTTTACCATCCAGAAAAAGAAAAAAATAAAAAATAAAAACCAAAAAATGGGAAAAACTGGCAAATAAATAAATAAAAAGGATTTTTTTTTACCGTTGAGACGAAACAGAATACAATTTCCGGGAGACTTTTTCTTTTTCTTTTACTTTTTTTCTGGTGCTTTAGCAATGGAGAATGTGCTTTTTGTTGTTGCTGAAGGGAAAGCGATGGAGATGATCGGAGTACGACGTGGCTGCGGTGGCTAACGTGGGGCGGGGGAGGAGGTTGATTTTTCTAGAGCCGGCGCGGTTTGAAATAGTGCACTTCTTCGCTAACGGCTGTTAACTTAACGTTATGCGGCGATTTGAGATTGCCATCGTAGCGGAGTTTTTTTTTTATCCTTTGGAACAATTCCCTCGCCTTTTCTTCTCTTTTCTTTGCCGTCTCTGTCGGTGTGGTTTGCCACGTCGGATGTGGTCCTGCCAACTAAAGTTCCAAGACATTTCCTTCACGCGACTATTCATTGAAAAGCAAAATACAGAACAAAATAAAGAATAAAAATAAAAAAAGAAAATTCAATCAACGTTGATTAGATGTATGTTAAATTTGGAATAAAAAAAAGTATTAAAATTTGATATTTTCACTCATTACCAATAAAAAAAAAGTATTAAAATAAATAATCAACAATTTAAAAGCATCAATTTACAATCTACCGTATTTTTTCAAGGTTTTATTTTTTATTTATATGAAAATATAGAGAAAAAAAATCTAATATCTCTTAGAAAGATAGCCATAGTTGGATTAAGTTTTAATTTTTTTAAATTTAATTTTAATATTTGGTGAAATTCTCATTTTATTATAGATTTTCACCTTTTAAAGATTTATTCATAAAATGTAATTCTAAAAAGAGTAAAAAATAAATTTTATCATGCATTTATTCAAATCAAATTTAAATTGAATGGACGAAAAAAATTGATATTTTTATTAATTATTCGATGAAAAATAAAAAATTATTAATATTAAAATATTCGTAATATGAAAGTATCAATAATGATAATCTTTAAAATTTAATTTGATTTAATAATAAAATTTTTTCATCGAATTTGAGATTATATTTTTAAAAATTCAATAATTTTTTTTACGTATTCAAAATTATTATTTAAAAATTCAATCATAAAATATAATTATCGAGAAAGTTTTTATCCTGAATAGAAATCAGCCTAAATTATATTGAAGTATTTGTTTGAAGATTACAGAGTACAATCTGATAATAAGGTTTGTAAGTATTGAAATCTCGTAAGAAAACTATTCAAAATTTTTGGCTATGGAAGGAGGGTTTGCTGTAACTGTCATTGAAGTAATTTTCCGAAACTTTGTTGGCTTTTCCACTGTTTACTTTTGCTTTTTTCAAGGGAATGGCAGCTGCACGTGAAAAATGTGTAGTAGGTGAAATATTCCATTTTCTAAATTTATAATTTATTTTCGTCTTTTTTTTTTTTGTCTTTTTCTATTTTGAAATATCCCAAATTTTGAAATTTCTTTTACATTAACTTATTTTAGTGATGAAATTGAACGTGGATTTGTATAAAAGTAAACAGATCAAATTCTTTTTTCTTTTTTTCCAGTAGGAGAAAAGAGACAAAGGGAATAGGAAATCTGAATATAATTCTTTTTTAAAAGATAAATTTATATAATTCAAATGATTAGTTTAATAGTATAAGATTTATTTAAATTTTTGAATAAGAACAATTAATAACAAAAAATTTTGTGTTAAATTTTTACTATATTAAATTTACTTGAACTGGCATCAAGCTTGAAGTACGAACATGTTACCAATAGAGATTGAAAAATTATAAAAATCTTAAGTATTAATTTGATCGGTCATGTTTTTTTCTTTATAATGAAAACTCTAAAAATCTAAATTTTGAATCTCAGCAATCACATTTTTATTCTTTTAAATAAGAAAGTTTCACTATAGAACAAAAATTAAGAGTATTAGTAATTAACTAAAATTAGTTTTAAACTTGTCTGATGCACGAAAATACATTAATCAAATA
The DNA here is from genome assembly GCA_033439115.1 of Firmiana major. Taxonomy (NCBI): domain Eukaryota; kingdom Viridiplantae; phylum Streptophyta; class Magnoliopsida; order Malvales; family Malvaceae; genus Firmiana; species Firmiana major. The sequence continues at coordinate 48,420,136 of CM065909.1, forward strand.
ATAAATTTATTTACAAAAAAATACTCTTATAATATAAATTATTATGTTTATGAAAAAGACAATTTTTTTATATTTAATGTTTTTTATTTGTATTTTACATTATATCAATATAAAAAATTATATATTGGATATAATTATATAAAATTTATAAAAGTAAATCAAACTCATTATAATTTATTAAATAAATATAGTATATAAAGAATATTTAACATGTTTTTGATATAAATAAATTAAATTTTTTACATTTTAAAATTAATCTCGTGTTCAACGAATTCTCGTTTAGTTGAATAAGTAGCAAATAATTATTGCATATTCATTGCTATCTATGAATAATGTGTCACTTTACTTGATGATTTAAGAGACTCTATATAAGGAATTGAATATATGGATAAGATACTAATTTATAATTTGATTAAATAAAGTTTTTACTATAACATATGTTATAAGAAAATATAACGAAGATAATCCTACTATATTGATTATACAAACATGTTTCAATAATTTTCAATATTCAAGTTTATAATCAAAATTATACACATTAAACACGATAAACTTAGTACTTGTTATGTCAATATTATAAATTTTTGCTCTTATTTCGAATACAAAAATTTGACATATGAAATTTCCAAATATTTATTGCATTGTATAATATTCATTTTCTTAATTCATGATCATAGATATATCATTAAATTAAATTAAATATTGGACAATATTAAAATAATTATTAACTAATCAATAATATATAACAATACACTAATAAATGAATGATTACATATGATTTATTATATAACAACAATGGAAAAAATAAAAATAAAAATTAATATATATGTGTTGGCTCAACCGAGAGGGGGTGAATCGATTTTCTAGTTTAAATGCTAAATTTAAACTCTTTTAAATTTAATTGCAAGTAATCAAATAATAAGCAATAGATTATAATGCAGCAAAATAAAGGAGATAAGAGGTTCGGCCAATCACTTGCCTACGTCATCTCTTCTTGACATTGTTGTCAAGAGTTTTCTTTCACTATAACAATAGTTGATACAACCTCTTTTTTAAGGTTAAGGAATAACCTCTCTACCCCTTATACAAAGATATATATTCAACTTTTACACAATTCTTTCACATAGGAACTCTCCCTTTTTTTTTGGGGGGATAAAGATTGAATACAAATAAGAATTCTCTTTTGTGGATAGGAAGAATAACTTCAACTCAAGTTATTAAAAACAATACAATGAATAAGATGTTGAAGGCAAAAGGAATATTGAGGAATGATCTCTTAAGAATATTCAGAATTTTTCAGCTCAGTTTCTTTCTTCCCCAATGTCTTCAATGCTTGGTTTTATACAGCAGGATGATAGGTGAAGCATTTAATGCAGTTTTTTCCATTGAAGATTTTGCAGAGAGAGCCGTTGGGAACCTCCAGTAGAGTACCAGATCGATCTTCCATCATAACCAGATCGATCTTCTAATTCAAATTCCTACAATTACAAAGCAACTCAAAACAAGAAGATCGATCTCATATTTGTAGAGATCGATCTTATAATTTGTAAAATGTTAGTGAATATCGATCTGTCGAATAATAAGATCGATCTTATAAACTCTCAGTTTGAAGTAAGATCGATATGGAAGCATTCTCGTAGAGTGGAGATCGATCTCTATCCATATAAAATCGATCTCATAAACTCTCTGTTTGAACATAGATCGATTTACAGATCGATCTAAGACCTTCAACCTTTGTTTTAGAGGAGATCGATCTCTACCTAGAACAGATCGATTTCATAATCATTTTGTAAGACAAATATCGATCTCATAACCCTTAGAGATCGATATCTTATTTCTTAACATTCCATACATGTTTTTTAAGTCTTTAACCCTTAATCAGATCGATCTTATATTATTGTGAGATCGATCTCTCATATTTTAAAACCCAGTTTTTTGTAAGGACTTATATCTCAAAGTGTTCTAATTAATCTCTTAACATGTTTTAAACATTTGTTGATTTATCATAACCATTATTGAATTACTGTTTTGTCATTTCAAAATATGTCAACCTAACAATATGGATATAGATATTATCATTAAGACAATTAAAAAATTTTAATTGGTAAAGCTATATATATAAATATTATATTTTGTAATATTCATGTGAAAAAAAATGATTACATATTACGTATTAATTTTAAAAAATAAAAAAATGATGTTATCTTTTAGAAAAAAAAAATAAAAATTTAGTGGGTAATCTAGTAATACGTGACGAGTTCTTATATTGATATTTCATCTTATATTACATTGTCCAATAATATATATAGATGTTTTCTTTTAGAAAATAAAAAAATAATTGATAAAAGTTATAGATATAAATGTTATATTTTGTAATGTTAATACAAATATAGGTAAATGGCGTGTGAATTCTATTTAATTTTAATCTATATATAGATATTGATGTACATCTTTTAAAAAAATTTAATATAGACAATTAATTTAAAAAGATAATTAATTTATTTTATACTTAATATATATAGAGATATTTCTATTTTTTTGAAACTTGAAAAGAGATAATTAAAATTTTAATATTTATAGATATAGATGTTATCATTTAGACACTTGAAAAAATTTAGTTAGTAAAATTATAGATATAGATGCTATATTTTGTAATATTAATATGAAAAAGATTATATCTTACATATTAATTAAAAAAATGATGTTATCTTTTACAAAATTAAAAAAATTTTAATTTTTAATGTAATAATACGTAATGTGTTGTTATATTAATGTTGGATGTTATACTACATTATTCATACTGATTTTAATATATATAAATATATTGATATAGATGTTTTCTTTTAAAAAATTAAAAAAATTAATTGATAAAAGTTATAGATATAAATGTTATATTTTGTAATATCATTATAGGTAGAGATAAATTATATGTGATTTTTATTTTATTTTAATATATGTATAGATATAGATGAATATCTTTTAAAAGTTGAATTAGGTAACTAATTTAAAAAGAAAATTAATTTATTTTGTATTTTTAATATATATATATATAAATTGTTATTTTTTTAAACTTGGAAAAAGATATTTATTATTTTATTTTGATAACTTATATATATATATATAAAACAAAGCATTTGGATACGAGTAAAATATCTTATGTAGATAATTTATATGTCAGACATATAAATTATCTACATAAGATATTTTACTCGTATCCAAATGCTTTGTTTTATATATATATATATATATATATATATATATATATATATATATATAAGATTATGACATCTTTTGACCCTCAACTTGCGTATATTTACATATTAATCTTTTTTTTAATGATATGCAAATTATACAACATAAGTGAAAGCCAGTTTTTTGAACTTGTTTGCTGTTCTATATTTTCTATTGTTTTAAATTTCATTATGATTTCATTTAAATTTTTAATTAATTTAACATATTATGGCCTATACACATTTTATGTAAATAACTTTGCTTGAAGTCGACTTCAAATTGGAAAGAATTTTTGAATTAATCCTCCATAATCGACGGAAAAACAAAAAGGATAAAATCAAAATCCAAACAAATTGAAAATACAAAAATGCTAGTAATAACAAATTTGGCTAAAAAATTCTTCTCGGAAGAAATCAAATAATCTAATTCAAAAACAATTTAGAAATATTCAACTTTTTTAGTTATGTGTTAACTTTCGGTCGTTACTCGTTTTAAAAGAGAAAAAAACATCAATTTATGTAATAATAAGAATATATATATATATATATATATATATATATATATGCATATAATTGAAAATAAGAGTTGAGATTGGTGGTAAGATGAGAGCTGAGTTAGTTTGGGTTCAGATCTTGTAACGCTAGTCAAAATTTGTACATGTTACCACGTGTTCAGGAGTGAGCAATAATAATTTAAAAATAAGTAAATTTTTAAAATTTACTTTTGAAAAATTAGAAATATTAATTTTCTTTGTTAAGTTAAATTGTACTTAGGGATGTGAACGAATACTATTTAAATGAGTATTTGAAATTACATGTCTCAATTGAGTCGAGTTCAGATACTATATAAACCGAGTTTTAATTGGGTTAAAGTAATAATTTTTCTAGTCGTGTTGGGTTTGGGTAGGGTTCGACTAATGATCTTTGGGTACCCTAAACTCAAATCAAATTAGTATTTTATTAAATATATTTATGTTTTTATTAAATTATATTTATTTATAATTTTATAAACATATTGCTATGAATTTCAAGTGTTGAGCCACTAAAATTTATTTAATTATAATGAAACTTATATATTTTTATTTAATTTTAAGTTTTTAATTAATAAAAATTAAATATTAAAATAATTAATTTTTGAGTTTAAGATTTAATCGATTTTGTCAAAAATTTTGATTGAATAATTGGGTAATAAATAAATAGTGTAAAATTTATTAGAATGAAATTTGAGTGGCGTTTTTAAAATATAATCAAGTAATAATTCGGTTCCCATTGTTTTAGCTAATAATTATGTTTGAAATCGGTACCTCAAAATTAATATCCTATTTATATCCCCATCTGCATTCACTCTCTTTCTAATAACATTGTGCAGGCTTTCGTCTTTAGACTTGTGAATTAGGAATATAAAAAAGTTAATTTGTACCTACAAGGGGTTTGCTTAATTACTAAGGAATAATTTTATATCTTCATTAATTGGGATTCAATCCGTGTGACAGTACTTTAAATGTGAAGTCCTCTTTTAGTTCGATGCAAGAAAAAGTCTAAATCTAAATTAGTCAATGCAAAAGAATAAAAATTAATATTTTATATATTATTAATAAATTTTATAAATAAAATTAAGATAATGATATATATTTTATTTATTTTTTATTTTTTTAATATATTTAAATGATACATATCGTTATTTTAATTTTATTTGTAGAATTAAAAATTTCATTAATAATACATAAGATAATTATTCAAAAATTAAATTTAGATAAAATATGAAAAAAACCTTTCATCACTATTTGTTTCTATACGTTAATTTTACAATTTCATAAGTATAATTAAAAAAGTATCATACATCTTATATTTTTAAATAGTTTTTTATATATTTTTTAATATTTTTTATTTAGTAATTTTATTTGTGAAATTTAAAATTTTGACTAAAAATATTTTTTTAAATTGAAAATTTTTATTAAAATGCGGGATCAAATTACAGTCAAGCATCAAAATTGGAGTTTCGAAAAATTCCTAATTTGGCAAGGGAATTAACAAAATAATTAGTCTCTCTGAACGCATGAACAAAAAAAAAAAAAAAAAAATCGTTTCCAAATTCAAGTAAACGTTATGCAATCTGTCGAAAAGATTATTATATTTTCATAGACTATCAAGGATTTTGTTTAACTAAAAAATAATTACTTTAGAATTGCTTTTGATGAACAAGTGAGGCAATGGGATGAATTTAGCTTTAACAATAATTTCACTTTATACTTTGCTAAAATGTTATGCGGGTGTATTTTTTGTTGCTACAATAATTATTTTAAGAGTTCATGGATCACATTGAATTAAAAAAAAAGTATTGTCAGAAAAGTTGAATAAATATTTTTAATTCAGTAATTAGAAAAATATATTATTATTATTATTATTATTATTATTTTTATCAAACTTGATATTTATTTATGAAGGATTGATAATACTTCAAGGATAATTAATTTTGATGTTAATTTTTATTTTTTAAAAATTCTTCAAAATAATTTAAAATGCCTTTGTTAACTTTGTATGTAAAATTGGGAGATTACATGTGAAGTCACACACACACAACTTTCATCTTTTGCATTATTGACTGGTAATAGGTTTTCTTTGCTTCTCTGGATTAATAAAATACAATTTATCAAAAAAAAAATAATCCTAAGCATAAAATGACATACCACCAAATAATGGAAAGGAAAAGAAGATCAATAGTGAAATTCATGAAAAAAAAATTTACCAAATACCTGGGTTGTTTGGGAATGTTTTTGTTTTGTGTTTTGTGTTTTTGTTTTTATTTTTTTTTAAAAATAAAAATAAAAACATATTTGATGAGTGTGTTTTTGTTTCAAAAAACTAAAAACAAAACATAATATTTTGAAAATTATTGAAAACACAAAAATAATATTTTCAAAATTTTGAAAATGTTTTGGTACTGTTACCACGAGGTTACTGTTTATCTATTTGACTACAGTACCAATTTTAATAGTAAAATTTTTTAAGCCTTACTTTTGGTTTGATTCAAACCTTGTTATTTAACATTTTAAAACTTTAATCACCTTTTTCAACAAATTTTTGTTAACAAATTTCTACAACAAAACATCTTATCGAAAAATATTTTCAAATTTAATAAATTAAAAATAAAACAAATAAAAACTTTTAAAAACATAAAAAATAAAAAATAAAATATACAACAATTTCAAATCACTCTTAAATTTGTACTCAAAATTTCCCAAACATTTATTAGTATTAAACATTAATGGATGATTTCAAATATAAGAAAAATCAGTTAAGGCCAAGCTAAAACCAGTCCTTCAAGGTCTACCGCCCAATTTTAAGCCAAGCCTGTCTGTCTGGATCCACATTCAGACCTCGCCTTGGCCTTCGCTTATCCTTATTTAAACAATCACGTGAAAGTCACGTGACCCCACCTCTCTCATTTGGATTTTGAATTCGGACCTGAGCGCCTTTTCTCAAATCCAGTTCAATTATTAAATGCCTAAAAATTTGCTTGCCCTATTTGCCTCGATCGTTCAAATTCCCAGTCCACTCTTTTTGTCTTTTCTAAAATTCAAATTTTAACGTCCAAAAAACCAGAGCACAAAAAAGAAAGAAAGGAAAATCTCCATTTCCTTCAGGTATTGTATTCTCTTATCAAATTAATCTTTTCTATTTTCTTGTTTTTTTTGTTGGTAGTGTAATCTCCTCAGCTCAGCGATTTTTGATCTGATGCATTTGATTTTGTGTGATTCAAGGAGATTTTTAATGGTTTGATTTTCTTTTTTAATTTGATTTAGGGGTTTTAGGGTGTTGTTTTTAGATTTGGATCGCATTATATAGGAGATGGAGAATTCGGAATCCGTGAGAGTCGCCGTTAATATTCGGCCACTGATTACTACAGAGCTTCTCAATGGATGTACAGATTGCATCACTGTCGTTCCCGGCGAACCTCAGGCATTAGTTCTATGAAATTTTTACCCCGTGAATATATTGATTTTGAAATGGATATGGATGTTGAAATCTTAGATTGACGGGATTTATTTTAATTTTGTAACATTACAGGTTCAAATTGGGTCACATGCCTTTACCTATGATTACGTTTATGGGGGAGCGGGATCGCCTTCTTCAGCTATTTACAATGATTGCGTTGCTCCTCTTGTTGATGCACTTTTTCATGGTTATAATGCTACTGTACTTGCTTATGGTCAGGTTAGTTTCATTTTATTCTAATGAGTTTTTTTTTTAAATAATATTATTAAGTTCCTTTTTTTCATAAAATTTATGATTTGACTGACAATGACATCGGATTTCTGGGGTTTTTTAGACGGGTTCTGGTAAAACATATACTATGGGAACCAACTACACAGGGGAAGGAAGTAATGGTGGGATTATACCTAAAGTTATGGAAACAATATTTAAAAGAGTCGAGGCAACAAAACACTCCACGGAATTTTTGATACGAGTATCATTCATTGAGGTAGTTGGCTAAAAACAATCCTTCAAGTTATTTAGCTGGGGTGATTAAGTAATGTGCTTATATACGATTTTTAAATTGACAGATATTTAAGGAAGAAGTGTTCGACTTACTTGATTCAAATTCAGCTGCCTTGTCTAAAGTTGAGGGGGTGTCTTTTGCGAAGGCTACAGCTCCTGGAAGACTTCCGATACAAATTAGGGAAACAGTGAATGGAGGGATAACACTTGCTGGGGTGACTGAGGCAGAAGTTCGGACGAAAGAAGAGATGGCATCATACTTGTCACGAGGTTCTTTATCTCGTGCTACAGCAAGTACCAATATGAATAGCCAATCTAGGTATGCTTTATGAAGTTATATGGTTTAGTAGTCTTTGCCTCCTTTTTTTAGTATCTTTTTTATTTAAAACACTATGTTCATTTGTTATAAAAGTTTTTTTTTTTTTTAATAAAAAGTACTAACAAATTCTGCAATTGGCTTTTATCTTGCTTTTCTTTTTATTTGAAAATGATAGAATGATTCTTTTGTTTACATGTTCTATTTGTTAGATTTATAAAGTTTACGTAATCATAAATCATTTATCATGTAATTCTTTTATATTTTGTAAAATTGTGCTTATGCCTTTACATTGTTTCCAGTCGTTCACATGCCATCTTTACAATAACCATGGAGCAAAAGAAGATTGCTAGCTGCCCAAATGGGGTAAATGATGATATTGGTGATGATATCTTATATGCAAAGCTTCATTTAGTGGACCTTGCTGGCTCAGAACGTGCAAAAAGAACAGGTGCTGATGGCATGCGCTTAAAAGAAGGTATTTCTGATTTTCCATTTTCCAACGCCTCATGCATTAATATAGTGTTAGGTTCTAATAGTAAGCCACAACATGAAGCTTTTTGTTTTATGTTATCTAAAATTTTGACATTTTGTTGTTTCAGGCATCCATATCAATAAAGGTTTGCTAGCTTTAGGGAATGTGATTAGTGCCTTGGGAGATGAGAAGAAGAGGAAAGAAGGAGGACATGTCCCATATCGTGATAGCAAGTTGACACGCTTGTTGCAGGCATGTTTTGATTTATTATTCTAGTTTCTACAAATTGTTTCTAATAGTGATATTTTTTTGGATGTTTATGAACAATAATTTCAACTAGTTGTTTTTATTGAATTTTTTCACTCTGCTGAAGTGGACAGTTTGTTTAGAAAAATTGAACAGCATAAATCAAATTGCTGTTGGTCACTAGAAAATGAATGATTCTTACATCAAGCAAAAGGAGAACACGTTCAGTTTTCCTTTCTGAGACTTTTACTTGGATGTGGTGATATTTGTGATTCTTTGGATCTGAAATGTGTGATTAGTTTTAAATGTATTGATTATAATTCTCCATGTTTTGGAATTAAATTTGCTCTAACTATAAAAAATTGTATGACTATGGCCTTTGATGAAATTACTTATTCCAGAAAGAAAGTTTCCCTTGGCTGATGAAAAATTAAATTCTCAGGATTCTCTTGGAGGAAACAGCAAAACAGTGATGATAGGTATGCTGTTATATATTTTAGAGCATTACAAAGCTTTTACTATTGTTATATTACTAGTGCGCGGGTTTTTGCTTTGAATTTCTTTAGTATGCATAAATTTATTTTTTCTGTATTTGATTGTAGCTTGTGTTAGTCCGGCGGACACGAATGCTGAAGAAACCCTAAACACCTTGAAGTATGCCAATCGTGCTCGAAACATTCAGAATAAGGCAGTTGTAAGATGCTTCTGTAGAATACTTGCAAGAGGAAAAGTTCTCTGCTAAGCATTATAGTTCTCATTCTAACTATCTCATCTCTTATGCATGATCAGATAAACCGCGACCCAATGGTAGCTCAGTTGCAAAGAATGCGGAGCCAAATTGAGCAATTGCAAGCTGAACTTTTGTTCTATCGTGGTGATGGCAATGCATCATTTGATGAACTTCAGGTTATTTTTTACATAGAAATTGCAAACACATCTCTTTACTTTCTTAACCTAGTTGCTTAAAGTCAAGTTTTTTTCTTTTTCCAGATTCTCAAGCATAAAGTATCTTTACTTGAAGCAAGCAACACAGAGCTACAACGAGAGCTTCAAGAACGTAGACTCACAAGTGAACAATTAGCCCAACGTGCACTTGATGCCCAGGTGTTTAATATTTTCCCTTTTCTTTTAGTCTTCAATGGTTAGGTTGTCATAAAATTCCCTTTCATCCCATGCTTGAGTAGCTGGTCAAAGGCACTATAAAATCTCATGTATATTTAATATTTCAGGTCGAGAAAGACAAACTCATAATGCAAATTGAATCAGTTCGTAATGGTAAATCGTGGGATGAGATTGACTCTCATCAAAATCAGGTAAGGTCTATGCTTAGCTATTGAATCCAGCAGTTGATGAACATGATCTTTGGTTGACATGTGCTTTTGCATTATTGCAGGATTTTGATTTGGTGAAAACGTATGTTTTGAAAATTCAAGAGTTAGAAGGCGAATTGATGCACTTGAAAAGCTTAAACAGCTCAAAGCGTAGCCAGTTTTCTGATTGTGTTGATTCTGATGATGATGGAATCTCAAAAAATTCATTTTTTTCTTCTGGAAATGATTATTCATCTTCAGGTAAATTAGTATATAGTTACCTTGTAGTTAACTATTGATCATTTGTTGGATGCAAACTCCTTTTTGCTTGTTAAAACTTTTCTGTCTGTTCATTATAAGATGTTTCCAAATTGTTATTTGAAAAGTAAATACATATAGTTGTCAACTATCACAAATTTCATTTTACTTTCTTCCTTTACCAGTTTTTGTCTTGCTTGTAAATCTCTTATACAGGTTATGATTGCATTGTACTTTAAATGCATGCCAATTTTTAATCCCTGAATGGAAAGTTTTTATCTATTTGCATACCTGATTACTATAAGAAGCCTCGTTAAGTACTAAGTTTAATGATTTTGATGCATCAATGCGCATCTTATCATATTAATACTCTAGTGATTATTGGTTAGGGTGCATATACAGTTAGAAAATTTAATATCTGATGCAAAACATCTTCGTTTAAGCCTTTTACTTTTTCCATTTCATTTCTATTGCTCTTCCAGTTTCTGCTCAACTTTTAAGAGCTTACATAGAACTAATGCAGATAAGAATAATTCTTTCTTCGCATGCAGATGAGATTGAGGACAATGAAAAAGAGCTAGAACATTCTTCTCTCCAAGAAAAATTGGACAGGGAACTTAAAGAGTTAGATAAAAGACTTGAACAGAAAGAGGTATATGTTGCTTAGGTCATGAAGAGGAGGTTTTAATTTGGCCACCCAGTTTCTCTTGTCATTTTATATTATAGCTACTAATACATGGAGATATTCAAGAATATTTGTTGATGAATCATTTACAGCCCTTTTTAATCTGCTTTCTTTACGGAGGCAGAACCTTCAGAAGCTGGATATCGTTATTGCTACAAATTTCTAGTGAATCACTTGTTTAGATATTTATATTATCACACTAATGCAAAAATCTTTATTTTCGGACCAGCTTGGTTTTATCTTTTTCATAACTTGTTTTTCATTTTCCTTATTTCCTAACTGCTTTTTATTTGTTTAAGGCTGAAATGAAGCGTTTCTCGAGTTCTGACACCTCAGTTCTTAAACAACATTATGAGAAGAAAGTTCAGGAGTTGGAACAAGAAAAAAGGGTATTGCAGGTTAGTCCCCTATTTAAAGTTATTGTGTTATTTTGTGATTGGTGTCATCCTAAAATATTAATTCCTTTCCTTCTTATTGGTCAATTGACAGAAAGAAATTGAGGAGCTGAGACATAATCTTGCTAATATTTCTTCTACTTCTGATGATGGTGCTCAAAAGTTAAAGGAAGCATACCTTCAGAAGTTGAATGTCCTTGAGTCACAGGTGAGTTTTGAATTTTCTTTTCCCTGTCAACAGCAGTTATTAGTTTCTGGATTAATATTCTGCTTTGCAGGTTACAGAGTTGAAGAAGAAGCAAGATGCTCAAGCTCAACTTTTGAGGCAAAAACAAAAAAGTGATGAGTCAGCAAAGAGACTTCAGGATGAGATTCAGAGAATCAAATCTCAGAAGGTGAATCTCAATCCCGTGATCTCCAGTTTTCGTTTTAAAAACTAAAACTGTTTCTGCAAAATAGGGATATGATTATTGCTACCAATACCAATGCAAATGTCTATTTTTAGGTTCAACTGCAACATAAGATCAAGCAAGAATCTGAGCAGTTTAGGTTATGGAAAGCTTCACGAGAGAAAGAGGTTCTTCAGGTACATGCAAATATGAGATTAAATTCATGTTTAATTCTTGGTTTTGTCATGTGATAGATATTTTTTATTTGCAATACCTCTTTGAGGGCTATATGGGCTATGTAATAAAAGTTTGCCATTTAGTGTCTAGCATACCTGAATTACACTCCACTTTAGCTTTTCTAGTTTCTTTGTGTCAATAACCTGTTCATCTAAGCATATTAGCTTGATATCAAAAATAATTATATCACTTGCACTTGCTCATGTGGTAAGGGTGGGATGTGGGATCTTCGGCCTGAGTTGTATTCTTGTACCAATTTTTTTTTTCTCTCTTAAATGAACATTTAAGGGATTGTAGTTGTTATTTGTTTCTAAGACTTAGGTTTAAAACTCCACGGAAATTTATGTTGCTACTTGTTAGATACAAAGAAATGTGAATTCAGATGATATGTAATTCTTTTTTCAAATATTGGGAGTTGTACAGTTTAGATAATTTCTGCAATAAATTTTTTGTCAATATATAATTATTGTCTCTTTTTCTTGATAACCAGCTTAAGAAAGAGGGAAGGAGAAATGAGTATGAGATGCACAAGCTCTTAGCTCTGAATCAGAGGCAAAAAATGGTAACATTTATTTTCATATAGAAAGTTTTGATCTTTCTAATATTGAGGAACTGTTCTCACTCTTTGCTTATGTATGTTAGGTTTTGCAAAGAAAGACTGAAGAGGCTGCCATGGCTACAAAAAGGCTAAAGGACCTTCTAGAATCTCGAAAGACTTCCTCACGTGAAGCTTCCAGTTAGGAGCATTTTTGTACCATGCAGTTTATTCTTGTTTTTTGTAATTATACTAACAATAATATCCTTGATATGCAGGTGCTGGAAATGGCAATGGTACTGGAATTCAGGTACTGAAAACTGAAACAGTTTGTTTTTGAGTTGCATAGACCATCGGGTTTTATCTAACATATCATATTCAATTGTTATGATAGGGGTTATATTTTCAATTTTTTTTTTCCATGCTTGTAGATCTTGATGCATGTTCTTAGGCTCTCTTTTTTGATATATTTTTCTCCTTTTGAAGGTAATAATGCAAACAATTGAGCATGAGCTTGAGGTCACAGTACGGGTACATGAAGTACGCTCGGAATATGAACGACAACTGGAAGAGTGAGTGATGTTTATTTATTTCATGTGCAGCTCCATGAGTTTTTGTTGCTTCTCTACTGGTTCTAGCGTTAACAGCTTAGCCTCTCATTTACTTTATTTGGTTTGAGTTTTATTTTATTCCAATTCAGGTTTTACTTTAGCACCCTTTGACACTGGTTGAAGAGTACTAATTTAAATCCAAGACTCTTAGTTGGATGTCTCTAACCTTCTCTCTCTTTTTTGTTTTAGCTATGGTCAACATTGCAGATTTACTCTATTAATTTAGATCTTCTAGTTTGACAGGGTTGACCATGATTTATATAATGTCTGAGTGCTTTTTAAACTTGATCCTTCTGCTTATGGTATTTTGCCTGTAGCATTTTTACGGTATTTGAAAACTTTCATTATTGTCTTTTTATTTACTAGTTGTAATTAAAAAGAAAATTTTGTTTACGAAGTTAGATTTAAAGGTTGAGGAGAGTGTCTCACAGTTCCAGGCTTCCAGCTTAGCGTGAATACTTAGGATTTGCTTCTAAGAGATTCTGAGTAATTTGAGCTTTTTGCTTATGGAACTAGTTCAACTTTCAGTTTTACTTTGGTGATTGATTTTCTGGTCTCCTTATTCTCTTTTAGTCAAGATTATGCATTTAATAGAGATGCCGACGTGCTTCTCTCCTCCATGGGGAAAAAGGAAAGAAAGGACCGTTAGTCCTGCTTAAAGTATAAAGCCAGATTTCATAATGCTTTTCATTAGGCAAATTGTTTATTGTTCTTTCTTGGTTTTTGTTTAATTGCTCCTTCTTCTATCTAGCTTTTCGTTTTTGTGGATGATGGCAGAGAAAGCTTGTTTACATGAAGGCATTTGGGCTTAATATCTATTATTTTTTACTATATAAGATTCCAACTAGGAAGTGGATGCTTCCTTATGGTTCTCTCATTATAATGTTGTTGAATCTATTAAAATAATGTTCTGTTTGTACTATAGGAGGGCCAGGATGGCCAAGGAGGTTGCAAGACTGAAGGAAGAAGCTGAGATACTTAAGCAGAGTGATTTAAGGTTAAAACTTTGGCTTCTTAATTTTAATCATATTCTCTTTTTTCTATTTATTATAATGTAAACCAATAATCATTACTTGTCGTTTAATGTTACCAAATGCAGAGATTGTCCCGAGACAATGTCTCCTGGTGCAAGAAATTCAAGGATTTTTGCTCTAGAAAACATGCTTGCTGCTACTTCTAGCACTCTGGTCTCTATGGCCTCACAACTGTCTGAAGCTGAAGAGCGGGAACGCATTTTTAGTGGAAGAGGACGGTGGAACCATGTTCGCTCTCTTGCTGATGCAAAAAATATTATGAATCATCTATTCAATTTAGCATCATCTTCAAGGTAATGTATCTTTCCAAATAGAGAACTTGCATGCTAATCTTTCCATTTCCATTTTACTAATTGATTGGTTGCAAACTTTTGCTTTTGTTATCATGGTTGTTAACATCATGGATCTTGCTTTCTATTTGCTTCAATTAACAACTTGCTGTTCCTTAATTCCAGGTGCGCATTGCGAGAAAAGGAGGTTCATATCAGAGAAAAGGACGAGGAAATAAGAGATTTAAAGGACAAGGTTGTGAAACTTAGTGGCTTGGCTAGACAACTTGAGGTACAAAGGGCAGATCTTGTTCATCAAGTGAAAATGAAGGTTAGTTCTTTTTTTCTTTCTCTTTTTTTTTTTTTGGCGTGTCT